>CM071872.1:26306220-26330156 GCA_036759665.1 Gynandropsis gynandra | reverse complement strand
AGAGTATACAAAGATCTCACACATACAAACTTTTGCATAATGCATGTGGGATCGTTTATCAAACCAGAAGCTTCCATACTTGAAGGAAAACTTAAAAGACGAGATTTAAGGAAAGGAATAGGATGAAAATGGGCCCTAAAACCAGACAAGAAAGAGAGCTCGGAATTGAGAACGAACAAGACAATTCCGAGGTTGAAATGAACAAGAGAAGCAGCGGAAAGAGGAGAACTGAGTTTACCGCTCTGATACCATAAAGATTAAGAGACAAAGAGAATACTAGCAAGAAGATATTCAAAGAAGAATATTATTTTCTTATGAAATAAAGAGGGATTGATACATATTTATATACATGGTTGGTCAAAGATAAAAGAACTAATGTAATTACATAACAAATACCAAGGCAAAGACTAAGAGAAAACCTAGGCGGGGAGAAGACCAAGAAGAAAAACATAATGGTCCTTTTGACCATGCATGAAGACCATAAGACCTTATACCAATAACATTCTCCCTCAAGCTTGATCGGGAAGCAAATGCATGAGGGATACCTCGTTAAAAACCTCATCGGAAAAACCCAATAGGGATAAAACCCAACTAAAAAAAGAGTACATCAACTCATGCGCACCGATCAAGTTTGATCACTTCACCAGGTTTGAAGATGTCTACAAGACCGATTCGGTGATAGAGATTCTTGCAGATCTTTTCACTAGTTGCCTTGGTGAAAATGTCGGCAAGTTGATCTGAACTCTTCGTGAATGTGAATGTGATGATCCTATCTTCCAACTTTTCTCTTATAAAGTGGCAGTCCACTTCTATATGCTTAATCCTTTCGTGAAGTTGCTGGGGAAGTGGCAATCCACTTCGAGGGGAAGTTACTGGAGCCATTAATGATGTAGTTGGGAACTTCTTTGATTGAGTTAACCATCCAAATGATAGCATATGACGTCCTTAATAGCCTCATACTTCTAATACTTCTATTGCCTCGTTTCTTCACATCAAGGCTATTATCTCTATCAATGTCATCTTTCCTGATTTCAATGTCCTCGTGTGGAGCACCATCCGCAACTGCACATACAATGAGTGATACCAATCAGTGGATAGTAAACAGAATGGAAATGGAAAACAGAGAGCAATCAATATAACCTATACCGTTCGCATCAAAATCACTACATTTACCATCAGAGCTCGTCAGCCAATCCAAGGCAATTGTTCCTCCATCAGAAGCACGAAAGATTTGTCTGATATTACAGTATCCGTGAAAACACTTAGGTATTTCCAAAGAAATCGAACACTCAAATATCATACTTAAAAACTGGATAAGCAAAACATCATCAGTAAATCGAGAGTTACAGGACACGAAGAAAGTATCAACGGATGTCTGAATGGCGCGAAAATCATTAAGTAATCAAAAGCAATTACCTCCTGTAGTTGAAAACCGGAGGCATCGGGTGGAAAGTGACGAAACATGTCTGAAGATGAGGACTCGACAGCCATGGCGTCGCCACATACCTAAGCACATAGGGTGCCAAACGCTCGGAAAAAAACATAGAAATAAAAAGTCCGAAAACGTAAATACAACTCCGAAACCAAATATCTGCGAGATTTCCTTCTCACCGGCCATGAAGGATTCTGCAACGGGAGACGACGTCACTGTAAACAGGGGAATCGGGATTGTACGTCAGATTCACGCGGCCGCTGAAGTGTCCGAAAACCAAATCCTCGATGAAATGGAACTCGAGGAAATTGTAGAAGAAGAAAACCCAGACAAGGAGGAGTGCAAAGACGTAGTGACTAATAGCTAATGTATTTTCTTATTTCATAGCGAAGGGTTTACAAGACTATTTATAGACAATTGAAAACCCTAAGTAAGTAAACTTTCCTAAATATAAAATATAAACTTTCCTAAATATAAAATATAAACTTTCCTTAATATAAAATATAAACTTTCCTTAATATGCCCCCTCAAGACGGAGCACGGAAGGTGATTTCGATCTTGACACAGAGATCATGAAAGAAGAGCGCGGAAGCGGCTTCGTCAGAATGTCAGCAAGCTGATCGCGGGAGGTGACCTTCCGTGAACCAAATTACTAGTTGGTCATGTTGACCGTGAGAAGAGTGCTTAGCAGATTTTGTGGATCGAAGGTAGGAGCCGCATCGGAGAGATGGGCGGTAGGGTTACTGGTTTGGCCGGCCATGGATTAGGGTATTGAGGCGGCTGAGCAAGAGATGCCAGATCTAGCGTTAGGTGATGCGGATCTAGGGTTAGATCTAGGGTTTGATCTAGGGGTTCTCGGGTATTGAATGTGGCGGCAGTTACAGTGTGAGCAGAGGATGAAGCAGATTGTTCCGTAGCCATGACAGATAGGAGTTGACGTTGACAAGAGACGTCGTCAATGAAGGTGGAGATAGCGCAGGAAAGAGCGGCCGAATTAGGGGGTGGCGGCTAAAACAGGGTAGGCAGAAAAAAGAAAAAAAATTAGATTATTTTGTCTTATGACTTGGGCTCATGTTCCGATTCTTTGAGGACGAGGCGGGTGCGGCCCATGTACTTTTTGCACCAGGACTCATGTTCCGATATAGGCAAAGAGAGTTTGTGAAAAGATTACTTGGGGAATGCCCGAGTTGTCGCCGTCGGTAGCCATAAAGGAAGAAGGAGACGTCGACAGAAAGAAGAAGAAAAACAATTAGAGTAATTGTCTTACGACTTGGTGCTCTGATACCATAATAGCTAATGTATTTTCTTATTTCATAGCGAAGGGTTTACAAGACTATTTGTAGACAATTGAAAACCCTAAATAATAGTAAACTTTCCTAAATATAAAATATAAACTTTCCTTAATACAAAATATAAAAATAGTGACAACCGGGGATGAGAAAGAGAGCTCGAAAGAGAAGCTCGTATGGAGTAAGAGCTACAGACGAAATGCAAGCTGGAGAAAGAGACGGAGACAAAGGCTGATTCTCCATTTAAACTTGTTTCGGTGTTCGAAAGCCGACAGCGGACTTGAAAACTTCGCCGGTGATAGTGAAGGAAAAGAAGGAACGTTAGGTTTCCTTTCACAGTGATAAAAAAGGTTCGATCACGCTTGATTTATGGTGCCTTAGCGTTCTGGTCCTTTCTTCTCCATGAAGTTAAGTTCATCCTCATCACCGCATCAGAGCCACGCCATGATTACACCTGTGTTTGCTCAGGAAGATTTCGGCAGTTTTTGTCCATTTCTTTAATCCCTACAGGTCCGAATTCCAAGAACAATGCAAGTCATCAAAGTTACTGGAGAAAACTCCTGATCTAGAAATCGCCATGACGATTCACGCGAAATGGAGAAGATATGAACTCGATTTCCCCAAACGCAACCAGCAAGTCCACGAGCATCAGAATTTCGGCTACGTTTTCCCTCTTTTTCCCTCTCCTCGGAGTTTTCCGAGAAACAAACAGAAAGGCTAAGAAAATGATTCTTTTCCTCTTTTGTTACGATTGTGCCCCTTAGTTGCCGCGTTATTACGAACCGTTTGTATAACGCACAACTCGAGTTCGCGTCTCCAACCGTGGATCCGTCGGACACACAGTCTGAAAAATTTCAATCTCAAAAGCAAATTAATGCCATCGTTCTCTAGATTTCGTTTCAAGTGAGACATGATTACATACGCACTACAAAATTTTATCTTACCTGAAGACATTTAATTAATTAATTAACATAACAAACATGATGTAATTCTAACCATATCACAATCACAACCACAATCCCCAACCGCGGCTGCTGTAACCTGCGTTTCAGAAGAGCTTAGTCCCTTTACCAAAGAAACACATACTTCAATTTATAGGTAATGATGTCATAAGAATAAGAATGGCCTTGTGGAAAGAATCATTTTATAACTTGGTGGCGGATCTTCGTTTCTTGCGGAAGACGTAATTCAGAGCGAACCCTAGTAAAGGGAAACTTGTAATCACAGCGATGTATCCAAGCATCCACGTTGATCTTCTGCTCCATCGACTGAGCTCGTTAAAGCTTCTACTTATGGTATGCTTCCTACGTAAGAACGGGATGTCCTCAGGCTTCGGTTTGGAAAGGTTTTTTGCTTCCATATGTGATGTACCACAGTCTTGCTCGTATGTGACTGCAGCAACCATTCCATCTTCTGCGACATTTAGGTACGGGCCTTGGTTGATGGAAGGTTCCTGTGGCGACTCTATGCCCATCTCTTGAATCTGCAAACAATTTAAATCATAATTATCATGGTGAAGGAAGAAGGCCACACGGTTTTCATGAAACTTTCTTTCTCTGCTCTACCACCGCCTTCTTATCTATTGCTTCTCCCTCTTCTTCCTCGTAAGGAAGCAGAAGATGGGTTCACGTCGCAGATAATTTTGTGTGAAAAAGACATAGAACAATCAACGTTTCAGACAGAACAGCATGGATCCATCTTCCCGT
Source organism: Gynandropsis gynandra (assembly GCA_036759665.1). Lineage (NCBI taxonomy): Eukaryota > Viridiplantae > Streptophyta > Magnoliopsida > Brassicales > Cleomaceae > Gynandropsis > Gynandropsis gynandra. Next base: position 26,325,729 of record CM071872.1, on the reverse strand, counting down.
TATAAAGATTACAAAGTGTTGCAAAGCTTACCTTCTTCTGTACGTGCATATAGCGACTACAGCTAAGGACGCCGAGAAACTCGTTGCTAGCCCGAACCCACCTGCACAACATAGATATGAAAGCAGAAGTACCTATCAACATTTCTACTTTGTTCCACAAAACAGGTAAGCATGGACAATAATCTGAAAGACACCATAAGCTAGAGGCGGCGAATCCTTCGAAGAAAGCTAGATGTCCTCCATGCTTTGTTGTAGCCAAGACAATGTTTTTGTTTGCACTGTTGAGAAGAAACTCAAATTTAAGCTATCTTCGGATCAGTTTACGAGGATTAATGTAATCAATGTGCTTACCGGCACTCGTCCCATGGAATAGCTTCCTTCGTGCATAATGGGTCATCCAAAGCACTTACACAAAGAAGCGGCACCGACACATTTCTCACATATTGGGCACTGCTAGATCTACGGTAAAATGTATCCACTGTCTGCATAAAGCATGAAGCGATGTTAGAACCCGGCCTCAGAGGAAAATGATCATCCAAACTTGATATGTATCCAAGGGTTTGTATATAAGACGTAGCATCGGTAGAACAAGTCATTAGTACCTCAAATTTCCCAACATGGATGGTAGCGTGATGGTCAAAGTCTCGGATGGAACGTGACTTGAAAAGTAAAAGGTTATGAGCAATGTTAGTCAGGCAACAAGTGAGATACTGAGGAAATAGAATTTTTAATTACTGCATAGTTCACAGGACCTAACATACTACCAACCTTTTTTATGCCTTCCCAGTTAGCTAGCCGAGAAATTTGGGATTGATGTCTGCAGTGAAACTAAAGTCATAACCAAGAGCTTATCGCACTTATTGTGAAATATCAGGAAAAATGTATATATTTTGGCCCAGTTTCATCAACTAAAAACTATGAAAACTATGGCCAAAATGATGGAAATACATACAGTTGGGCATAACCTTGCAGTCCAATGGTAAGAGCTCTACCATAGAACTTTTGTATCAGCCTGCGACTGATAAATCTGTCACCTATCTGTAGATGAAAAACAAATTAAAAGAAGCAATAATCCATTAAACACCGGCAACTTGTATCAAATCGGATTTACTACAAGTTCTAAACACTACACCTGTTGAGCCTAGCAAAAGGACTCCCTAAGAAATACAACTAGAAGACTGGGAAAATAACTCACCAAGAGGTCCCATGGAGAGCAAATAGCTACAGCACCAGCTACAGGGGTCTTCTCACCCTCCTCTCCAAGGTATTTAACCTGGAACAGGTGATTGAATCAAGCTTTTAGGTATGCATCCTCTGAATGCATGTCTGTAGTTGAATCCAAACACCATGCAGGCTCTTAAGCAATGCTTTCATGAGAGTGAACATACCAGAATATTTGCTCCGATGCTCGTTCCAATGGCAAACAGAGGAGCCATCGGATATTCATGATGGAGATAATCAACAATGACCCGTATGTCCTCCGTCCATCCAGCATTGTAGAAGATATCAGACTACATGAATTGGCGGATAAAGAAATCTCAAGAAGACAGATGGTGATATATAATGTGATTTTTCTGGCAGAAAATAAAAAGAATCAGGCAGTTTATGGGAACACTGAAACAGAAGGAAAAACACTCACAGTAACAGAGACACCACCCAATCCTCGGTGGTTGCTAATAACAACAGTCCAACCAGCCTTTGCCATGTTGTAGGCAAGGTGCTTTAGATACTGCAAATCGTCGTATCCATCAAAATAGATTATAATCTTGAAAGAGTAATCTATCCTGATATACTATAGAGCACAAGCACTGGATAATGTGAGAGGTCTATAATAACTGGATTCTAAAAGAATAGACACTAGGCTTACAGCAGATGATGAATCACTCGTTAACCCTGGAACCACAACAACAATAGGTGTTGCGTCGTCTTTTCTTATTTCATGCTGCTTGTGAGGAGAACCATCCACAACTGCACCAAATATGAGAATACCAATCGATGGATGGTAATGGAAAGGCAAATCAATCTCAGAGAGGATCCAAATTGCATATAGATTCTACATCTTAGAGAGGATCCGAATTGCATATAGATTCTACATCTTAAATTACATTTACCATCAGAGCTCGTCAGCCAATCCAATGCAATCGTTCCCCCATCAGAAGCATGGAAGATCTGTCTGACATAATATTCGTATAAACACTCTAAGCCACTTTTGTCAAATAAATGGGACATCATAGTATTTGATTATTGAGCCCACCGTGGTGGAAAACCCAAACAAGAGGCCATGAAGAAATGTCTGAAAATTGCACGGAAAAATTAAAATAATAAAAAATCACCTCCTGTAGTTGAAAACCGGAGGCATTCCGAAGAAATTGAGGAAACAAGTCTGAAGATGAGGACTCGACAGCCATGGCGTTGCTACATACCTAAGCACACGAGGAATCAAACAAATATAGGAAACCCAGAACTCAAAACCGATGAAGAAAGTAAATATAAATCCGAAATCTAAGATTCCCCGAAGTGTCGTTCTCACCGGCCGTGGAGGAGTTTGCACCGAGCGACGACGCCATTGTAGACAGAGGAATCCGGGTTGTACGTGAGATTCACGCGGTCTCTAAAGTATCCGACGATAAAATCCTGGAAGAAATGGAACTCGAGGAAATTGTAGAGGAAGACGAACCAGAGGAAGAAGAGTGCGAAGACGTAGTGACGAACGGGGATGACAGAAAGAGCTTGGAAGAGAAGGTCGTACGGAGAGAGAGCTGGGGAAGGCGAAAATGGCTGAGACTCCATCGGTCGGAAGCCGACAAGGGATCTGCAACTTTCACCGGGGATTGGGAGGGAGAAGAAGAGTCATCTGTTTTCGTTCGAACGAGGATTAAAGAAACACAAGTTTTGTTGTGATAATGATTAAATAGTTTACATTAATTTATTTAAAAAAAAAGGAAAAATTACCGCCGTAGCGTAGGGGTATGGTCCCTCTTTCTTCTCCATGAAGTTACAGCTCATCCTTAAAATTTCAACAGAAATGGAGAAGATTTGAACCGACCAGAGGATTCCAATTCCCTTAACAATGGCAAGTGATCGAAGCTACCGGACAATTCACGAGGAAATTGAGAAGATTTTGGAACTACGACAGCGATTGATAATTTCCTCTATATTACAATATTGCCACTTACTTCCGGCATTGTTATGGTCCATTTGGATAACAAACAAATCGGGGTCGCGTCTAAAACCATGAATGGCGACGGGCGTAATTGATTTGCATAGAATTTGACTCTGGAATCATTGAGATTCTAACCACATCACGATTGCAATAAATGTAACCCAACCAAAACAAGAACCAAAGAAGATGGTGGCTCACTTGGACAAGCGGGACCAATGCTCAACGCGTGCAAATCCACTGTACCAATGTACAACTGAACGTCCAAGCACTTGATTCGTACAAACTCACCGGATCAATGTACTCAACCAGAGTGTCGAAATGCTTCACCCGAGACGGTTCACCAGATGTTATGGAGAGTTAGTTTGTTAGGCATTTCTAGCATACTAATGTTAATATATTTGTGTAACCTTTTTATGGTTTATAAATATAGGGTTTGAATCTATATATAAAGAGAATAATGTTTTGCTACAAAAAAAAAATAAAATAAAATTTAAACACACCAATATTAAACACAAGATTCTCTTTAATAACAACAACTTTTAATATTTTTTTCATATATAATAAGGAGGTTTTTTCCTGTTACGTCAACGGAGGAAGGAAAAACTCCTCACCATGTATTCACATTTGAACAATAAAAACATTAAAAGTGCAATTTAATTTCAGTGTTGATATCAGATTCATTGTATCTCTCTTCCTCATCATGTTGCTTAAACTTTCTTAGATCAGATCCATTGTATCCGTTGTATCCCCTGCATCAAACCCAGCTTAAATCGACCTTCAAGTCCTACCAGCTTGGTATGCACTCTCTCTTCCTCCTTCATCCTCGGCGACTTCGCTCTCTCTTCCTCCCTCATCCTCGGCATCGTCGCTCTCTCTTCCTCGATGTCGTCGCTCTCTCTTCCTCCCTCATCCCCGGTATTATCGCTCTCTCAGGGCATCTATAATATTCTCTATAATAACAACTTTCAATACAGAATCATATATATAACAACGAGGTTTTTTCCTCCCCTCTTGTGCTGCCACGTCAGCAGAGGGAGGAAAAACCCTTCACCATGTATTCACATTAGAACCAAAAAAACATTAAAAATGCAATTTAATTTCAGTGTTATTATCAGATTCATTGTATCTCTCTTCCTCTTCATGCTGCTTAAACTCCCTCATATCAGATCCATTATATTCGTTGTATCCCCTACATCAAACCCAGCTTAAATCAACCTTCAAGTCCTAACAGCTCTGTATGCACTCTCTTTTCCTCCCCCATCCCCGGCGGCTTTGCTCTCTCTTCCTCCCTCACACCTGGCGTCGTCGCTGTCTCTTCCTCCCTCATCCCCGACGTCGTCGCTTTCTCTTCCTCCCTCATCCCCGACATCATCCCTCTCTCTTCCTCTCTTCCTTGGCGTCGTCGCTCTTTCTTCCTCCCTTATCTTGGGCATCTTCGCTCTCTCTTACTCCCTCATCTCGGCATCGTCGCTCTCTCTTCCTACCTCATCTTGAGCATTGTCGCTCTCTCTTTATCCTTTATTCCCGACATCTTCGATTTCTCTTCCCCCCATCGCCGACGATTCCGTCGCCCATAAAGAAGGGAGGGAAACTCTTCGAAACCCCACACAGATATTCTGCCTAAATGGTCTTCTCTTCCTCCCTCATCCCTGGCGCTTCTGCAGTCAATGAGCCTCAGCCCATTCTTGAAGGAGACAGAGTATATTTAAAATGGCGTAGTAGGAAAAAGAGCGTGAACACCGATCTCGTCTCCGATATATGCCGTCTCTGTACCAAGGTTATGTGTTGTATTTCGCCGGTATTTTGATCTCAGGGTCGGGTGGTCCTTCTTCTGGCTATTGGCGTAGCGGGACACGAGTAGTATCTCATGCGTTAGATCGATGTCGGAGATATCGACCCGACCTTGAGATATAACTTCCGACCCGATATAGCATAGACAAACATTTTGAGGTAGACGGGGGCACATGACCTGACTACACTCATGGAACCGGTCTCATCTTCTATCCAGTATGAATTGGTAACAAATCTTCCCATATGTGTGTATGTTCATCACTCCATATTAAATCTGTCACAGTTTCTTTTAAAACTTAAATTTCATGTGTGCTTCAAAACGTTTTGTCTGTTCATTGCTCCTGTTACAGCCCCACTAAACCCTGTCTTATGCTATAAATACCGAGAAGCTCAAGCATTTTGTGGTTACATTTTTTGATTATTTAAATAACATACTATTTTCATTTTCTTACAATGTAACAAATCTGATTTCCTCGAAAACATTTTCATTCCATTGCATCATATCTTCTTTGTCTTCGTCTAGCGTTTCTTCGTTCCGAAAACCACTGCCATTTTCAGATTTGATTGTTGGTCGTAGTATACAGGATATTATTGGCAGAGTCTTCCGCATATGAGAAGCATGGAATGCAAAGAAGGGTGGCCAGCTCATGTGGATGGAGTGTCTTCTTATTGATGAAAAGGTTGTACCACTATAATTTTAACAATACATTTATCTCTATTTCATAAATCTGATTTTGGGATTGAAAACATCTGTTTTGGCATTACAAAATAATATTTCCATCATGGTGCTTACTTACTATGTCGGTCATGAAAAACAATATAAAATAAGTATGCTATGAGAACTTTTGAAATCAGCTGCTTTGTTTTCCATGTACTCTTGGTATTACTCTGGTAAAGGATTCTATGCAATGATACTTTCTTCTTTTAGCATCGTATGACCTTAAACTATTTAAGTTTGGTTATGAATGAAGTTAGCTATGATTGGGATTTGTTGCCGTTTGTCCCGTTATCGTATTTTCTTTCGATATTGTGTCCTTCAAGGTTTAGATCGCAATTTATGGCATGTTTCCATCACTTCTTGATGAGTTAAAGAATTTCCAGTCTCCAAGTACTTAGGTTATTCTAGGCTTTTGATTGCAAGAATATTTGTGAAAGAGTTCTTAGTGTTCGCTTTGTGTAGATGTGCTATTAGAACAATATGTTGCTTTATTCCCTTCATATAGCTCTTGGTGGTTGTGATGACTTGCGTTTGTGCTTTCATGCAGTTGGTTTCCATGTAAGATGTCTTTTCCGACTAGAATAACCATATTGGTGATTTAGACCATCTAAGTTTGGTGAGGAGGACAGCCGCGAACCCTCCATCGACGATCAAAGGAGGCTACACCAAAGTTTGGAAGAGAAAGGAGCGACGATGGTAATGCGCAATGAGAAAGAAGACCGCGCTGAAGGATGGCACGATACAACGACCCTACCTCGTGACTTTCGGCCAGGTGATTTTGTTCTACTTTTGACTCTCGTTTTAATTCTTTCCCGGGCAAATTACATTCCCGTTGGACTGGTCTATTTCAGGTACGAGAGGTGTTCACACATGGAGAGGTAGAACTATGGAGTGATTCTAGCGGAACGTTCAAGGCAAATGGGCAGCGCCTAAAGCTATATCAAGCCTCTCAACCGATCGAAAGTAGAAACTCCATTTTTCTATTCGATCCACCCATCGCAAGCACATGAAGCATGGAGACGTCAAACTTAACGACGTTAAACAAGCGCTTTCTAGGAGGCAACCAGTATTTTATTTTTCTTTTGTTTTGTATTTCGGACTTGGTTAATTTGAAAATCGTAAAAAAAAGAACACCTACAACCGTGACTTCACCTTTTCTATCCTCCATCGGAGCTTCATGTCGAGGATCCCATTCAATTCAAGTCTGGGGGGAGTAGCTCACGTTTGTTTGGTGATCTCGTTTCATTTCATTTTGTTTCTTAGGTTAGTTTTAGTTTATTTTTGTTTTCATGAGTCCGAGTCGTTCGAATTTTGAGTTATTGCTTTTGTTGAAAACCCGAATACTTCATCAGTTGAGTCGTTCGATACGAAAGATTTGGGTGGTTCCTCCAATTTGGGTTGTAGGTGTTCCTGAATTGTGCATTGCCTTGCTGCTGGGCACCGTTCATTTGTTCCATATCTTCTTGTATTGTGCATTGGTAATCCATATGGTCCATATCTCCCCAATTCGCACAATACATGGCATTCGCCGCATTGTCCATTGCTCTTCCTTGATTCACTTCGTAAAGACCTCGTGTTTTGTTCGGCATACTTCTTGTTGTAGACCACATGGTGTTGTTCATGGCAAGATTGTCAATTAGCTCGTATGCCTCTTCAACGCTTAAGTCCATGAATGATCCTCGAGTAGCGTTGTCTAACATCGTTCTATGCTCATCCGCGATCCCATTGTAAAACGTTTGGATCACTACCATTGCTCTAGACCGTGATGAGGACACATTTGCAAAAGGTCCTTGAATCTTCCCTACGCTTCAAATAATATTTCTCCCTCTCGGCATCTAAACATAGTTATTTCTCCTCACATTTGAATCATCTTGCTCAGAGGGAAGAACCGTGATAGGAATGTCGTGCAAAGCTGGTCTAATGTAGTGATTGAACCAACGGGAAGAGATTGTAGCCACGTTTTTTCTCGTCCCCCAATTGAGAAAGGGAAGAGACGCAACAAAATCGCATCTTCTGAGATTCCATGTATGTTGAATGTGCTTGAAAGCTCTAGGAAGTCTCGTAGATGTTGATGAGGGTCTTCGTGTTTTCCGCCCATGAATTGTTTTTGGTATAATATGTTGATCATCGTAGGCTTTATCTCGAATTGCTCCTAGCAATAGTAGGTGTCCTTATTGCGGTTTGGAGGTTGCTCATGTTCGGCACAACGTAATCACTAAGTCGACATGGTGGAGGAGCCTACGGTTGCTGTAATTGCGCCACATTACCTACGGGTAATTGCGGCTTTCCGTGACCTTCCAATACATCATTTTGATTGTTCATTGCTCGTGGATTGGTCCTGTCTACTCTTTCTTCTTCCTTGCCCTGATTTTATTGTCTAATCGTTCTCTCAATCTCAGGGTCAATTCGATGCAAACTCGAATTACCTTGAGATCGGGTCATGCACCTAAGAAAAACAAGTATGATTCTAAATCTGAAACTAAGGCGTGTTGACAATAGTCCCCGACAACGGCACCAAAAACTTGATGTGTGTCAAGTTAAACAAGTTAACCTAAAACTATCCGCAAGTACACGACACGTGTGTAGTAATTTAGGTATCGATCCCACAGAGACTAAAGCAACACGGTCTAAGAATCAAACTAGAATCAATGCTTGTTGCGATTAAATAGTGGTTTTGATATGCAAGTATGATGATGCAGTGGAATAACGAGTTCTAAACAAAGAGATAAACGTCCTAGGATTCAGTTTTACCGTATAGATTCCGAAACCTATCTACAAACTATCTAATCATGCATTCCTTATCAAGATATCTAAGGCATAGGAACGTGGACGATCCTAATGTAGATCCTACCCGCTCTCAAGGCATAGGAACGTGGTTCGATTGAGTCATGCACTACTTTCGTGGCTGACACCCCAACTAAACTTCATTCATAATTCGCTCGATTCAACCCTCAACCGTTACTACCCTACTTTCGTGACCTAATCTCGATTGTTCTAAGCCTGATCTTCTAGGACTAGAATTCTCCTTTCGGTCCTTCACCTAATCCCTAACACATGCATTTACATGGCCTTTGTAAATACAAGACAATAAGCATTCAGACAAAGAATAGATAAACGAAACGAGGAAATGCATTCATAAACAAATCAAAGACGGTTCCGAGATAGCCATGGGCTAATCCCTTCTCCTAGAAGAATCCTACTACTTGATCATGAGTCTAAACAACATAAACGAAATCAGTAGAGTAAGGAGCATAGAAATATCAAACGAGTGATGATCCCGAATCAATTCCCGACTCCTTGAGTGTCTCCCATCAAGAGGGCTCTATGGATGGATGATTGTTGTGAAGGGTGAAGAATGTATTATGGATTATGGATGATGGATGAATAAAGGATTCTGCCCTTGACGTTTTATAATTTCAAATCAAGCCTTAGCCGACTCATTTCCACCAAATTCGTTGGTAGGTCATTTTACAAAGTCATGCCCGGCCATGCTATATGTCATGCCTGGTCGGGCATGCTTCATCCGTGAATATAGACAGACCGTTTTCCCATGATGCCCGACCATGCTGGATGGAACGCCCGACCGTGCTGGATGGAAAGGATGTTGTTCGACCGTGCACTTGGTATGCTCGGTCCGTGCAGTAGTCTCGAGGATGGAATTGCATGAAACACCCGACTGTGCTACCTAGGACGCCCGACAATTGCTGCTCCACCAAGAGGGTACCCGGCTGTGCTCTTGACATGCCCGAATATCTTACAGAAATGACAATTCTGACTCCAAGAAATGAGAATGTAGATGGGACAAATGACTTTTTCTTAGCAGAGCTCCTTGGTAATGTGGTTGAGTACTTCAACACAGATTTAATCGGACTTTATAGTGCCTTTATTACATATTGAAACTCCTTATACTTAGTTGAGTACCTAAACTCTCTTATGTTCTCCGGTTTTTCAAAACATATCATTCTTTGAAGGTTGGTTCCCCAATAATGACGTTAAGAAATATCAAGAAAAAAAGGTCTTTATAATGGATCACGATTAGTTGTCTCGCATCTAGCATCAAGAGTATTGGAAGTAGAGATTATCACGGGCACCTATGTTGACGACAAGGTTCTTACACCAAGAATTATTTTTATCTCCAAATGAATCAATGGCCTTCTGTTCACTCTGGAAAGGAGACAATTTCCAGTTAGATTATGCTATGCAATGACGATTGAAAAAAGTCAAGGGCAAAGTTTGAAACACATTGGACGATACCTTCCACAACTTGTATTCAACCTCGAAAAGTTGTATTTGGTGCTTTCAAGAGTTACTTCATCCAATTGACTCAGAATGTTGGATCTAAATGAAGGCACATACAATTTTTCAGAACAAATGTTATTTATAAGGAAATATTCAAGGGGCTACCAAACCCTCAAGACAACAATGAAAATAGGTAACTCATTCTAATATATTTCTCATTCTTATCATATATGCATGTTTATTTTTATAACCTTTGATAAACTTTGTAATTTGAGGTTCATTAAGATCACCATTCTCAAATATTTATATGCGGGATTGGATAAGTTAGCCATCAACGTAAATCCTACATTTAGAGGTAATTGATACTCCATTTCAACTGCTATGCATTTTTCTATTACTGAATCTATCTTATTAACACAATCATTGAGGTTATTTAATTACAAAATCATTTCAAACCCTTTTCTTATCATATTAGTCCAGTTGTAGAATGTACAACGTGACCTAGCTTATTCTAACCCAAAATAATCATATTTCCCTTTTGATATTATATTCTTTTTTGAGTTGTTATGCTCTGAACTGTAAAATATTTTAACTAGCACATTTTATGAAATACTTATTTTAAAAATATGTATCTAAGTTCTAAACGATAAAAAATCGCTCTAAATATATCATTGTATTATTTCCATTTTTTCGTTTAAAATAGCGAATTGTTAATATCCCATGCAACGCATGGATTCATTTCTAGTTCATTTAATAGGACAATAGATAAAACATTAATTATTGTAAGACTTCGGCAGTGTTTTTTTTTCAGATATTTTTAAATTGGAGTCATCCTCAAGCTATAATTTCCATTTCAGAAAGGAAATTGATCTAGAACGATCCCAACTGAAACGTACTCTCATATCGAGAGAAAAATTTATAAATCAGGTGTACTCTTCATTTCTTTCTTCTTACTTTTTATCTTTTATTCGAATATCATAGATTTATTAGGCGTGCATAACTATTTCAACTTAAAATGACATTGACATACGGTAAATTTGCATTGAAAATCCAAATTTTCGATATTGTTTCACCGCAAAATTCGCATTAAAGTGCATTCTCATTTTCAAAATTATGTTTTATAGGCAAATTTAACTCAATTGAGTTAAAAATGATAACGCTAATATCATTGTGGCACGATTATAAGGGTGATATACAAAACCATAGTGTATGAGGGGGTTTTAGTTGGTGTCAACCACAACCAAAAACCAAAATCTAGATATTAGGGATAAGTAGGAAACGAGAATGTTTTGCCAAAACTGGAACTTGTAAGATTTTGGTTTGGTAAGGCGATCAAAAGCATTACATTCACCTTTTGTTTTTATTCTGATGAGGACATCGTTGTGAAAACTACACCTAATGATAGACACAAGAGCGAAGAGCTAAACCAAAGAACAAATATAGAAATTTTTTTCCAAGGTCTACTCACATGTGAAATAGTCAAAAGCTTGCAGAACAATGTGTAAAAATAGTGAAGAAGCCGTGGGAGACAATAAATCAGAATAAAACTTTGGGCCCAAAGAAACCAAAGTTGATCCAAACGAGATTGAAGTTGGTTTTCTCAATTAAACTAGCACTTAACCAACATCTCTCATGTGACACAACTAAAAAGATGCAAAATATAAAGATATTTCATTATCACCTCCAACAACGATGAAATCATCTAAGTCAATCAAGTCTCTCTTTTTTCAGATTCCTTCTTAGTAATGTGAAGCGTCTACTATATAAAAGAGTGTTTATACATTTTGTATGACATACAAGATTTTAAAAGTAATAAACTTTTCCCTTGTTGATTGTTCATCAAGAGTTTTTATGCCTTCAAATTGTTCTAGAAACAATTGAAGCCAGTTTAGACTTTATCAAAAGGGTGTCACAACATTTTTTTTCCTCAGTCTCTCATGTAATTCATCGATTACTTTCTCTCTCTATCTTTTTAATCTTGCTCGAAGATTTTATCTTCTATAACCCCAAAATTGTATCAGAGTTTTATACGATCACGATTCACGAATAAAGTTTCCAGATCTGCCTTTATTTTTATTCGTCGTGGTTAGATCTTTCGTAACCTTCGGCTAATATTTCATTTCTTTTATTGTTCTTTATCTTCTTGATCCATTCTCTAAGTCATTTTCCCTCATTTTATCTACCTTTAACAACGCCCATCCACCCTAAAATTTATGTCCTTTCCTTTTCTTACATCGGATCTTTTTTAAAGAAAACACTCTACCTTCATATGATTACACAAATTATATCTTATTGGTAACTGATAAAGTCATAGGTGATACCACCAAAAACATGAAAAGGTCATGCAATCGCAATGGATAACACAATGATATGTTCACGGTTATTTACAGCATTAATCTGGCGTGGTTGTAACATCGGATTCAAGTGATTCATGTGTTACATTGGTGTTGTGTATGTTGACGTTATTCTCACATAGTAGCATTACTATGGCAACACAAATTTTGCGTGGTCATGGCATTGGTCGTAATGAATATTTGACCATTTAATGCAAATTGTGAATGCCTACTTGTAGAATTTAGTCGTCAAAATAAAATATGTATTCTAACATAGTATCTTACTATGTTTCTAAATCTATCTTTGTGTTTTATATCACATTATTTTATACATTTATTAAGTTACTGATTCTAATTAATCTTTTACTGAAAAAAGTTCATGAGTTACAAATTTTACCATGTTATTGTTCTTTCAAACTTAAAACATTTTACAGTTTTTATATCAAATTTGAAAATAATTTCCTCTATCATGACCTTATTTTTATTACGTTATTATTTTATAATTATTCTATATTTATTTTTCTCTATCATTTAAATAAAACTTTTCAATACGTAAATATTAACAGAATAAACCAAATCAATCAGAGGAGAGGTCAACAATCTAACTAGTTGTGGTTTGGATCGATTATTAATTGAATTAATTTGGTTAACCAGATAGTTAATTTAAATGGTTTTTAAATGGTTGTACTGAGGAAGAAGGGTAGGTCGGTATTCATATAAAACCATATACCCCGAGCGATGTTTTTGTTTTTAATGTATTTCTTGGTCTTTTTTGGCCATCCAAGCAAACCCTAATCTTAATCTTATGATCATCATCTCGATCAAAACCTCGATCTTCTCTATCATCCAGATAATGAATTCTCATCGAGAGTGTTTGAAAATCAAGTTAGTTTCGTAACTTTCAATTTGATGAACCTAGCTTTCTCGTGTTTTTTCACTTTGTTGAATATGAATTTGATAAACATGGCCTTCAATTTGATAAATCTAGGGCTTTGAAATGAACTTGAGTTCTTGAATTCACTATGTTAGGTTTGTGCAAGATGAATATGGGTTTCAAGTAAACTTGGGTTTCAATTTGATAAACTAGGTTCTTTCGATTTGATACACTAACTTATTTGACTTCGACCCATATCTTATTTTCTTTCTTCTCTTTGTGGAATTTCATGATATGAAAGGGATGAACATATTTGAGAGAAAGAGAGAATTGATATTGATTAGAGAACAAATCTGGATAGATTATTACAAAAAGAGAGAATTGGTCAGATTTCTAGATAAGGAAAAAGAGATACATGTTAGAGAGCCTAAACTAGTTGTTGCAAGAGTAAATCAGGGTCTTTGCATGTAGAGGAGTATAAAACGAGATAATAACTTCGAGGGCCTTTGCATGTAGAGGAGCATAAAACGAGATAATAACTTCGAGGGCCTTTGCATGTAGAGGAGCACAAAACGATATAATAATTTTGAGGGCCTTTGTTTCTTCACATCAAGGCCATTATCTCTAACATTCCCCATCTAGATAGGCAGGGGGATGAAGAGGACATGAGCCGTAGCCTCGTTAAAAACCTTAACGAGAAAACACGGTGGGACAAAACTCGTTGAAGGGAAAAAGAGTGCAAACAAGCTCATGCCTTTGAATGGATTGCCAATCTTGACTACGAGATACCACATGAAGAGCTTTAGAGAGATGGATTTAGCAGAGTCAAACTTGAATTGAGGAGATTGAGAACCTTCAGTCTTAAGCATTTTAGAGACAAGTTCCCCCTTACGAACAACACGGTCTTGATTATACAATTCCCCCTTTCGATCATCATTATATATTTTATTTTCTGTATTAAAAGGATAAAGAGAGTGCTTTCGAGGAGATAGGAACAAGAGTCGTCGATGAGTGACCTCTATCTCTTGAAAGTATGTTAGAACATCAATGATATAGACCAAGATAAGAAAAATAACCATAAAACTTAGCGTGTGTGCAAAGAACAATGATTCCTCCTGATTTGAAAGACTAGAAACATATTTTGTTTTAAAGTCTTTGGAAAAACACATATCTCTATGATAAATACACAAATCATTATGAGAAACATGTGAAATATAGAAAATTTTAGAGAAACACATAGAAACATGCAAATCATTACGAGGAACATATAAAACATGCATAGGTTCGAACTTATAACCCTTAAATATGCTAGAAACATTTATCACAACATATAGACCAAGACACATATCATATTTCTCAAACTTAATGATTAAAACAAGATGATTACGATTTATAGCTTTCGAAGAAAAATAACCATTTCCTTTACTCGTTAAAAACTTTAGTTTCGAAATAACCTTATTAGAATCACATATGGCTAATGAATTCGTATTTTGAAAAACAAGGGTGTTAAAAAACGGGGAAAACATGTAATGTTCTTTGAAAACATGAGGAAAAGCATATAGATTGCTTGCAACAAAAGTAAGAGATTTCTTTTTATGAGGGATAAGAAAAACATTACCATATACCTCTAGATTCTCATAAGAGAATTTGTGAGCTCTTTGTATGAAGAAAATATTGTAATTATTCATTTCAGCACCACCATTAGCCAAAACTTGAGCATGTTGTTGAATTTCCGGAATGCACATGGTGCTCTTTCGTTTGAGCTTAAGGATCTGGTTTTCTGTACCAAAAAAAAAGTAACGGCATCCAAATATCTTTATTCGATCGCATATATAGATTTTGCTTGGAACCTTAAGATAATTTGTACCATTTGGCCATTTTTTAGAAAACACATGTGATCGAGCACATGTAGAAGGTTTCCAATGTTGTGTCTTCCTTTTTGCAAAGATAATTCCATGAGTAGACACTTTTGATTGAGATTGTTTGCTCAAAGATTCTCCAGCTTTCTCTTCGGTCTTGAATTCGTGTTCCTGAGTATTTGGACTCAAAAAAACAAAAATTCAGTAGATAAATGAGAATTCTGATTATAATTTTGAGATAAGGAATAGCAACCTCTGTTTTTCAATGATGGAGGCTGGATTATAGAGCTTCTTTGACGAATAAGGACTGATTGCGTTGCTGACACCGATTGAAGGAAGTCTTTGGCTTCATACTCTTGATCATCAAGCAAAACGCCAGTTCCTTTATTCTTTGCTTCGATCTCCTCCTCATCATTGATTCTGACAGTATTTTGATCTTCTTTGGTTGGATTTTCCACCATTTCTTTGCTGATGTTCGGAGTTGATTGCCCCATTACTTCTTTATTTTCTTCAACCTCTTCGTGGCAGAGAAAAACCTTGCTGGTTATTTGAAAGAATTCCATGGTGTTGCTCTTCTTGAGAGCAGAAAGATGTTTGAATATTTCATCTCCGATAGCATCACAAATTTCTTCGTATGAAGGAAGAGTTTCTAATTGGAGAATCTGAAAAATCTGTGCATTCAGAGAATGATCACAGGCACACAGAAGAATAAGCGTAGAAAACTGAGCGCTTCGTTCTTCGAAGCATGAAGCATAAATGAGCCTTTGTAGCTCACCCCAAAGAACTTGGCCTTCAAAAATACGCCTTTCATAAGAGATCTCATCTTCTGACATAATGAGAAGAGTATACAAAGATCTCACACATACAAACTTTTGCATAATGCATGTGGGATCGTTTATCAAACCAGAAGCTTCCATACTTGAAGGAAAACTTAAAAGACGAGAATTAAGGAAAGGAATGGGATGAGAATGGACCCTAAAACCAGAAAAGAAAGAGAGCTTTAAAAGACGAGATTTAAGGAAAGGAATAGGATGAGAATGGGCCCTAAAACCAGAAAAGAAAGAAAGCTCGGAATAGAGAACGAACAAGACAATTTCGAGGTTGAACTTAACAAGAGAAGCAACGGAAAGAGGAGAACGGAGTTTACCGCTCTGATACCATGTGGAATTTCATGATATGAAAGGGATGAACAGATTTGAGAGAAAGAGAGAATTGATATTGATTAGAGAACAAATCAACTTAAAAGACGAGATTTAAGGAAAGGAATAGGATGAGAATGGGCCCTAAAACCAGAAAAGAAAGAAAGCTCGGAATAGAGAACGAACAAGACAATTTCGAGGTTGAACTTAACAAGAGAAGCAACGGAAAGAGGAGAACGGAGTTTACCGCTCTGATACCATGTGGAATTTCATGATATGAAAGGGATGAACAGATTTGAGAGAAAGAGAGAATTGATATTGATTAGAGAACAAATCTGGATAGATTATTACAAAAAGAGAGAATTGGTCAGATTTCTAGATAAGGAAAAAGAGATACATATTTATAGGAGAGGAGAGAGCTTAAACTAGTTGTTGCAAGAGTAAATAAGGGTCTTTGCATGTAGAGGAGCACAAACCGAGATAATAACTTCGAGAGCCTTTGCATGTAGAGAAGCACAAAAAACGAGATAATAATTTCGAGGACCTTTGCATGTAGAGGAGTACAAAACAAGATAATAACTTTGAGGGCCTTTGTTTCTTCACATCAATACCATTATCTTTAACACTCTTTTTCGTATTGATAATCCCAAATCTTATTTTAGTCATGTGAATGTTTAACCGGGATATATCTACATTCACACCCCTTATAGCCGTATAGATGAGTAACTTAGACAGCCATATATACACACACCCCTACCATTTTCCCTATGTTTTGATGAATATTTGATCGTTTAATACATATTGTGCAATGTCTACTTACATAATTTAGATGTCAAAACATAATATGTATTATAACATAGTAATTGACTATGTTTTAAATCATTATATATATTTTCTAGATCGCCTTATTTCACTAGTTTATTAGGTTATTGACTCTAGTTCATCTTTTTTTAAAAAAATTGAATTACAAGTTTTATTATATTATTTTTCATTAAGAACATTAATAGTTTTATATTATTTGATGTTTATTTCCCTTCTTATAACCTTGTATTTTCATTTGTTGGAGCAAAAACTATATTTTCATTTGTTTCGTTTTGATTACATGATGATTTTATACTTTTTATATTTATACTTCTCTTTAAAATTTCTATAATACGTAAGTTTTATCTAAATAAACCAAAATAATTAGAGCTAGGGGTGAAAAAATCTGATTGGTTACGATTCAGTTCAATTATTATAACTGAAATGATTTCGTTAACAGAGTGGATAATTTGAATTTTATCTATAAAAATCTCTATCCATCAATCATGTTTTGTTTCTTCATCCATTTGTTGATCTTTCTCATCCATCTAATCGAACCTTAATTCTAATATTCTCGTCATCATCTCAATTAAAACCCCAATTTTCTCAGTCATGGATGACAATGAATGGGTCATCGAGAGTGTAGTAAAATCAAACTAGTTTCGTAACTTCTGTTTTGATGAATCTATCTTTTCGAATCCTTTCAATTTGTTGAACATGATTTCGATGAACATGGCATTCGATTTGACGACCCCTAGGTTTTGAAATAAACTAGGTTTTTGGATTCGCTATGTTTAAAATTAGGCCAGTCAAATGAATCAGATAGTTTATTAAAATATTTTTTAATCGAGATTATTTTAATTTTTGTCATCTGAAATGTAATGATGTTAGAAATTTGTTTAGATTTTTATAAGAAAAATTCTTTTTTAAATGTATCATTTCTATATAGGCATCGATCAAGGTAAACGTCAGATATATATATATATATATATATTACAATTAACTTCGATTTTAGTTATATATATTTATGGTTTGGCCGGTGAAAATGCACTGTTGGTGCTTGCGCTTGGCGGCGTTTCTGTCAGCGATTGGCGGCATTTTGTTTCATTTTGTCTGAATGGTGGAATCACTGCGTTTGTGGGTGACTGCGACTAGAAGCGAATGGTAGAAAACTGTTGCGATTGTGTTTTGAACAAAATTATCAAAAGAGACAATTATTAAGAAAAAATTATTTAAATTTTTTTGTTTAGTTTATAATTTTTAATTATAATTTCAAATATTTGAAATAAATTTAAAAATTAAAAAATTATAAAAATATTTAAATATACAATACATATATATACATATATATATATATTTACGATTAATATAAATTATGATCGAAAGAGAGAAAAGATAAAGAGAAATATATGAGGGTATTTTGGTAATTTTATTCAAAACGCACCAAAACACCAAACGTAACGTAACGTAATTTTTTATTTTTAAAATCTGTGTTTCAGTGCGTTTTCGGGCGACTACGACTCCACCAGTCGGTTTTAATATCGTTCGGAATCGCTAGAAAACGCAGTCACCGCGTTTGCGTTTGGCTGCGACTTTACCAGTCAGGGCTTAGTCATAGTTTCCATTACGTTCTTATACTCCCATGTCAGGTTTGTTTTTAACATATTGATAATAATGTGGAAAAATCAAGTTGCTTATTATTGATAAATACCTTTATACATTTGTACACATTGTTTCTAACTAATTTCCAAGATAATCTTCAGAAATGCTACCTAATGTTTAAATTTAAATACATTTATAGTTAGTCAACATTATCTCCTATTACCCTCCCTCATGTTGGTGCGTAGAGATTATGTATGCCCAACTTGGAAATGAACACAAAATTCTTTTTTCAAGTGATTTCGTTAGAATGTCGGATAACTGATCACGAGTAGAAACATGACGTGTTATATGTGTTCCAGCAAGAATCTTGATGCGTATCAGAGTTAAATAAAATAACCTAAACTACCCGCAAGTGCACGGCACGTGTGTAGTATTTTAGGTGTCGATCCCACAGAGACTACGCAACACTACCTAAACTCGAACTAGGATTCAAACTTGCTAACGAAAGAATATGGATGAAGAATCAAATACTGAAAGTAAATAAACTACTTGGGTTCTAACGATAAGACAAACGTCCTAGGAATCCAGTTTCACCACAAGACTACCGAAACCGACGATCAATCTATCTATCACGCAATCCCAGTTAAAGCTATCTAAGACGGACGATCCTAATATGACATCTACCCTCTCTCAAGGCATAGACACGTGATCTAGACAAGCTGCCCCCTACTTTCGTGGCTGACACCTTGAACTAAACCCATAAGCTCTATGATTCATCCGTTCACCCTCAACCGTTGCTACCCTACTTTCGTGGCCTATCCTCGGTTGTTCTAAACCTGATCTTCTAGGACTAGAATTCTCCTTTCGGTCCTTCTCCTAACCCCTAACACATGCATCTACATGGCCATCGCAAACACAAGTAAATTCAAGCACTCAGATAAAGAATAGATGAACTAAAACGGGAAGATGCATTCAAAATAGATCAAAAGT
>CM071872.1:26272391-26305963 GCA_036759665.1 Gynandropsis gynandra | reverse complement strand
GAAACCGAAGTGTCGGGTTGATCTCCAATGCTCCTAGCTTGCCTCCTCGCAAGAGTCTTCTCCAAATCACGAACTGAATGAATCTCCAATGTAAGCCTGCTCTAATGACGTCTTCTGGCCTCTTTTATGCCTCCTAAGTCGGTCCAATTGTTGCCTTAATTGCCCCCACGAGTTCCCTTATGTTTTAAGTTAATTTACTCAACTTTGCTGTTTTCTCGGGTCGCGACCCGCTCGGGCACACAATGTGCCCGCTCGGGTGCGGCTAGGGCAGAACGCGCAGGCTGTGGCCTGCAATGGATGCCCGCTCGGGCATGGCAAGCACCCGCTTGGGTACAAGGCAGATGGTCGGGCAAATTCATGCCCGAGTCGTGCAGGAATTGTGCATAAAATTGGCCGTAGGTTTTGCCCGATCGTGCATGAGTTGTGCCCGACCGGGTGGAGGCTCTTCATGCCGAATCTCGTCCCGTTTGTCCCGTGATGATCCTCGAAGTTGCTCCTTAGCTCCGTGCATGTCCTTTTAGCTCCAAAATTATCCAAATACGCGTAAAAACCTATAAGAACATGAAAACATGAAAACAAGTAAAACAGAAACGGAATCATACGTAAAACAACACATATATATCAAAAACGTCTCCTAAATCGTGCAAGAAATACGTATGAAATCGAGATGATCAAATCTCATTATGAATGAAGTGAGAGTCAACCTCAAAGTGCTTTGTACGCTCATTGATATGATTGTAGATAACTTCGAGGATGCAACCCGAGTCGTGGCCAATGAAGAGGACGCGACCTGTATTGCTGAGGAGGACCCGACTTGCATTGCTGAGGAGGATGTGACCTGCATTGCTGAGGAGGACACGACCGGTGTTGTCGAGGATGCGACCCGCGCTGCAAGGGGCGCGACCCACACCGCAAAAGAAGCAACCTGAGCTGAACCGAAGGGACGGAAGGTGGACGTGACCCGAAAGAAGGACGTTGGCCCCGTGATTCGTGCTAGGACTAAAGAGGAGAAAGCCTTGACCTTACCAGCAGATCCCGTGACCCGAGCTAAAGCTAAGAAGCTCAAGGAGGCGATCATCGGGATTCTCACGATCGTTCAAGCTCAAGACGAGTACTCGATTCCTCAAGAGAATTCCAACATCTATATCATACTTCAAGCCGAAGCATAACTCGCAAAGATCGACAATTAGGGTAAGTGTTTCACGTGTACTCTTTTTCCCACTGTTGGTTTTATCCCACGGGGTTTTCCAACGAAGGGTTTTTAACGAGACCGCAACTCACTTTCGCGTCCTAATTGTTGATCCGAGACTTCATACGATTAATCGTATCGAAGAACCCTATCTTACAATTATAATTTTTATTTTTGAATTTGGATATTTTAGGCCATTTAATTCAAGCCTTGCATGCCTTTTAGAAATTATTGTTCATTAAAGTCTTGCATGGGTTTCTTTGACTACTTATGGCCGACCATGGGAGGTGTAGAAACCATGAACTTTGAATTTTGAATTTTATTCTTGAATTTCTCTTTAAGAATTCTTCTTGTTGGTATGTAATATCCAGCAACCGTTGGTGAGTTATATCCAACGAATCGTTTCGTTCTTCGTAGGTGCGTAATATCCTCGAAGACGAGCCGGTAAATCGAGAGCTTTCCGCAATTCTCGTGTGACCATTCGCCCCACACACCTTGTGCAAGGAGTCTTCTGACTCGGCTGCAGCAAGGACTATCCTTAATACCTTCGTCTAGAGTGTCGTTCCAGCGAGGACCGCGTCAAGTGGTATCAGAGCTCACTCTAGAAAAGGTTAGTTCAATTTTGGCTATTTGGTTGTTCTTAAACCGTAGCTAGGATTGAACCATGCATAGTTTATATTCGTTGCTACGTATATTTTGTGTTACCAGTCTTGGTTGCTCGTATGCTATTTGTTCCGCTTGTTGGTTGCTTCGGTGTGCTAGTGTGCAGGTTGTCCGTGAGTTTTCTGCGTTTATAATCATCAACAAAATGGGAGATAAAGGAACCGAAACCACCCGAGTAAACGAGAGATTGATTGAGGCTCTTTCGGCTCGTTTGGAGCAAAGCCTTAGCAACAAAATGGAGAAGCTTTGGCAAGAGTTTCGTCATGAAAATCAGACCCGACCAAGAGACAATCATACTTTCTAACAACAAGAAAGGAATCAGCATGAGGAGGACAACAACTATTACGAACGAGACAGTTCATCCTCGTCTCAAAGTAGTCAAAGGAGACGACGAGTGATGAGGGAACGCCGAGACATCCGAGGGATGACTTTGTTGGTCTTAAACTTAAAATCCCTCTATTTCACAACAAGGCTGACACGGATGCCTACCTAGAATGGGAGAAGAAGATCAAACTTGTGTTGGTTGTCAACACTACACTGAGGCAAAGAAGGTTAGGGTTACTACCACGTAGTTTTACGATTATGCCTTGAGTTAGTTGGATCAATTCATGAGTTCTTGGGGTGTAATGGTGAGGAACAAGTAGCGATGTGGCTGGAAATGAAGGCCATCATGCGCAAGTTGTTTGTTCCAAGTCATCATCACCGAGAGATACATAGAACACTAAGGAAACATACCCAAGGAAACCGAACCGTGGAGGAATATTACCAAGAAATGGAGTTGCTGATGTTGAGGGCTGATATCTCAGAGGATAGAGAGGCGTTAATGTCTCGTTTCTTCAGAGGCTTGAATTTGGAAATTCAAGACAGCTTGGAGATGCAACACTACATGCAAATAGAAGAGATGCTTCATAAGGCGATTTTAATCGAACAAAAACTCCAGCGGGGTAGGAGCTCTCATTCTAACTTTGGGGCTGGAAAATACAGCCATCAACGAGAGGAAAACCGAGCTATCCAAGGAGAGAAAAATCTGTTCCAGCAATCCGAGAGCAACCAATGTGGTTCCAGCGGCCCCACGAGACAAAGGAAAGACCGAGGCCACTACCTCGAGGGCTCGAGACGTGAAATGCTTCATTTGTCGCGGAAAGGGACACTATGCAAGTGAATGAACAAATAAGAGAGTCATGATCATTCATGACAATGGCGAGTTCGAATCCGAGGACGAAGCGACTCAAAACTCGGACGAAACATAAGAGGAGGAACCGGCCAAAGGAGAGTTTTTGGTAGCACGACGATCCTTGAGCATGCAACCTAAATCAGACGAACAAGAACAACAAGAAAACTTATTCCACACCCACTGCCTTGTACATGGAAACGTGTGTAGCATGATTATAAACGGAGGAAGTTGAACGAACCTTAAAACCGCTACCATGGTCCGAAAACTCGGGTTGTAGGTCCAAAAGCACCCGAGGCCATATAAGCTGCAGTGGCTTAACGAAAGTGGCGAGATGAATGTGACCAACCAAGTGACCATACCTATTTCCATTGGCAAATATGAGGATGAAATCTTGTGTGATGTTCTTCCAATGGAGGAGAGCCATATCCTTCTCGGTAGACCGTGGCAATCGCATCATAAGGTAAAACATGACGATTTTGCTAACAAACATTCTTTTGAGTTTAGTGGCAGGAACACAATTCTTATTCCTTTGATGCCAAAGGAAGTGCAACAAGATCAAATGCACTAAAAACAGCAAGGAGAACGCATACCTAAGTCTTCAAACTTCTACGCAAAATCGGGTGAGATCAAGAAATATCTTCACTCTAATCAATCCGTATTATTATTCGTGTTTAAGGAAGTCTTTCGAGCTTGACTAACCTTGCACTGGTGCTGCCGAGTGAGATTACATCGTTATTGTAGGATTATGGAGATGTCTTTCCCAAATACAACCCCACGGGATTACCCCCCATACGCGACATTGAACATCAAATCGACTTCATTAATGTAGCCACGCTACCAAGCTGGCCAACTTAATGAACCAATCCGGTGGAGACCAAGGAGCTGAAAAGGCAAGTGGAGGAACTCATGGCCAAGGGACACATCCGAGAAAAAAGCATGAGCCTATACGTCGTGCCCGTTCTACTCGTGCCAAAGAAAGATGGCAGTTGGCACATGTGTGTTGATTGTCCCGCCATCAACAACATCACGGTGAAGTATCGACACCCTATTCCTAGATTAGACTATATGCTTGATGAATTACATGGATCTAGGATACTTTTTAAAATCGATCTTAAAAGTGGTTTTCATCAAATTAGGATGAAAGAAGGTGATGAATGGAAAACGACATTTAAAACTAAACATGGATTATATGAGTGGTTAGTGATGCCTTTTGGATTGACAAATGCACCTAGTACTTTCATGCTCCTAATGAACCATGTTCTTCGAGAGTTTATAGGTAGATTTGTAGTGGTATACTTTGATGAGATATTGGTCTACAGTAAAAATTTAGACGAACACGTTGGTCACCTAGAATCGATTCTAAAGGTACTTAGAAAGGAAGAACTCTATGCTATCCTTAAGAAATGTACCTTTTGTACAGATAACATTGTGTTTCTAGGTTTTGTTGTAAGTGCAGATGGAGTAAAGGTGGACGAAAAAAAGGTTAAAGCCATTCGGGAATGGCCGAGTTTAAAGACCGTCGGGAAGTCCGAAGCTTCCATGGAATCGCGGGGCTCTATCGTTACTTCGTAAAGGACTTTAGCACTTTGGTCGCTCCTCTCAATGAAGTCATCAAGAAAAACGTTGGATTTAAGTGGAGATAAGCACAAGAGGCAGCGTTTCAAATGCTAAAAGAGAAGCTTATCCATGCCCCTTTACTAATTTTACCGGATTTCCTTAAAACTTTCGAAATCGAATGTGATGCGTCTGGTATAGGAATTGGTGCAGTTTTGATGCAGGAGCGGAAACCAATTACCTATTTTAGCGAGAAACTCGGAGGTATAACCCTCAACTATGTCACTTACGACAAGGAACTATACGCGCTTGTGAGAGCGTTGCAAACGTGGCAACATTACCCCCAAAAGCAAATGATTTTCAAACGCGGCGACCAAGTTTGGACTCATTTGTGAAAGGAGTGATTCCCGAACGAGCGGAAATAAAAGTTAATACCTCGGATCGACGGACCCTTCAGAGTAACAAAAAGAATCAGCAACAATGCCTACCAAGTCGACTTACAAGGTAAGTATAATGTGAGTCCCAGCTTTAATGTTACCGACCTGGTGCGTTTTGTCGCAGATCAAACGGATTTGAGGGAAAATCCTTTTCAAATGGGAGGGCATGATATGACCCTTGACAATGTCGAGGACACAACCCGAGCCATGGCCAACGAAGAGGACACGACCTGTATTGCTGAGGAGGACACATCCTGCATTGCTGAGGAGGACGCGACCTGCATTGCTGAGGAGGACGTGACCGGTGTTGCCGAGGACGCGACCCGCACTACAAGGGACACGACCCGTGCCGTAGAAGAAACAACCCGAGCTGAACCGAAGGGACGGAAGGTGGACACGACCCTAAAAGAAGGACGTTGGCCCCGTGACTCGTGCTAAGGCTAGAGAGGAGGAAGCCTTGACCCTACCAGCAGGTCTCCTGACCCGAGCTAAAGCTAAGAAGCTCAAGGAGGTGATCATCGGGATTCTTACGGCCGTTCAAGTTCAAGACGAGTACTCGAGTCCTCAAGAGAGTTCCAACATCCGTATCATACTTCAAGCTGAAGCACAACTCGCAAAGATCGACAATTAGGGTAAGTGTTTCGCGTGTACTCTTTTCCTTCTGTTGGTTTTGTCCCACGGAGTTTTCTAACGATGGGTTTTTAACGAGATCGTGATTCACTTTTGCGTCCTAATTGTTAATCTAAGACTTCATATGATTAATCGTATCAAAGAACCCTATCTTACAATTATAATTTTTATTTTTGAATTTGGATATTTTAGGCCATTTAATTCAAGCCTTGCATGGCTTCTAGCATTCATTATTCATTAAAGCCTTGCATGGCTTTCTTTAACTACATATGGCCGGCCATGGGAGGTGTATAACCATGAACTTTGAATTTTGAATTTTAATCTTGAATTTCTCTTTGAGAATTCTTCTTGTTGGTGTGCAATATCCAGCAACCGTTGGTGAGTTATATCCAATAAATCATTCGTTCTTCATAGGTGCGTAATATCCTCGAAGACGATCTGGTAAATCGAGAGCTTTCCGCAACTCTCGTGTGACCATTCGCCCCATACACCTTGTGCAAGGAGTCTTTTGACTCGGCTGCAACAAGGACTATCCTTCATACCTTCGTCTAGAGTGTCGTTCCAGCGAGGATCGCGTCACTCATGAAAAACCAGATTCGCAGTAATGTGGATAGAGAATTGACTATCACAATACAACGAAACAGGAGAGTGTGAGACACCTAGACTCATAAGCAATGACTTTGACCATTCGATTTCACGAACAGTCATTGCCATTGCACTATAATTAGCTTCGACGGATGAACAAGATATTGTTTGCCAATTCTTCGTCTTCCACAAAATAGGTGAACCACCTAGAGTAAGAAATCAACCGGTGAATG
The DNA here is from genome assembly GCA_036759665.1 of Gynandropsis gynandra. Taxonomy (NCBI): domain Eukaryota; kingdom Viridiplantae; phylum Streptophyta; class Magnoliopsida; order Brassicales; family Cleomaceae; genus Gynandropsis; species Gynandropsis gynandra. The sequence continues at coordinate 26,299,498 of CM071872.1, read as the reverse complement.
GAAGACAAGTGCGAGTACAACCTATCCAATCTTAACCTGGAGAAGAATACCTTAACCTGGAGTAGTCTTCAAATAATGAAAGACGCATAAAGCAAAATTCCAATGGTCATTTGTGGGATTTTAGAGAAATTGTGATAATGTGTGGATACTGAAGGACAAGTCTGGACGAGTGACACAAAGGTAAACAATTCAGCCAATGAGATGTCAAAAACGATTGGGATTAGAGAGAAGTAGTGTTGTGAAAAGTCTCACACAATGATTTTTTTCCATTGGAAAGAAATACAGTTTGGATCCCAACAATCTTGCTGATGAAATAATGTTAAGTGCATATTTTCGGTGACATAAATATATGCCAGATACATTACGAGAAACCTCAATACCAAGAAAATGCTTCAAGGTACCCAAGCCTTTCATGTAAAAACAAGAATTCAAATAAGTCTTAAAACGCTGAATATGAGATGGGGAGTTGCCAGAGACTATCAAATTTCATTTACATAAACCAAGATGTTAAAGCAAACGTCACCCTTGTGAAGAGTAAACAACGAGTAATCCACCAATGAGTGAACAAAACTATAGCAAAGTAATGCCTCGGAAAACTTAGAAAACCAACACCTTGGGCTTCTTTGGGACCATACAAATATATATGTAGGCAACAAATTCGAGGATTTGTATCATCTCGAAAACCAGGCGAAAGCTTCATATAAACCTCATCTTGTAAATCACCATGTAGAAAAATATTATGTACATCCATCAAATGAACCTCCTAATAAACTGCAGAAACCACTATTAAGTATGTTCGTAATGTTGTCATTTTTGCCACAGGTGCAAATGGTTCTCCATAATCAATACCTTCAACCTGATTATTACAAATAACGATAAGACGAGCTTAGTATCGTTCCCTTGTACCATCAAAATGGTACTTGATCTTATAGATCCACTAACATCTGATAGCTTTCTTTCCTAGTCATAAATGTTCAAGTGACCACATCTGATGGCTCGACACCAACGGTCATCACGAAGTGCCCCCGTGTAATTGTGAGGTTCAACTTGTGTAGAAATGGCCGTTGCAAAAGTGCGATGACTGATAGAAAAATGATAACTTGATATAAGTAGAAAGATGATGAGGCGTACTAGGGGAAGACGAGAAATCCTATGAATGATTCAAAACACGAACTCTGTTGACTTTGAAATCTCGCAATTTTGTAGACGAATATTTGGTACGTTGTTCTCTGGCACACATGCCCCCGCCCCCCCCCCCCCCCCCCATGTCATTCAAATTAGGCACATACACATGTTATTCAATGGGAGCATTCGAGCCATCAATTTTCGGAATGTCATCTTCCATAATTTCATCGAAAATATGAGCTGTTAGAGTAGAACTAGATGCAGAGACTGGAGCACCTGTTGACATAATGTTGCGAAAATAAAACTCATCTTCAAAGAACTTCACATCTCGAGAAACAAACAAGATACGTTGCTCAAGATAAAAAAATCTCCAACCTTTCTGACCAAAAGGATAACTCACAAACACGCAACGATGACTACGTGAGATAAACTTATCATCACCGTATTGTAGGTTGTGGGCATAACAAAGTAATCTAAACACACGTAGATTTACAAGATCTAGTTTATTTTTTTCAAGATTTCAGATGGCGTCTTGCCTTCAAGAGCCGACTTTGGAGTACATTTGATACGATTATCAGCGATAATAATACTTTCTCCCCAGAATCAATTGGTAATACTCCTTGGAATAACAATGTGGGAGCAAACATTCAAGATATGCCTATGATTTTGTTACATATGAACATTTTGTTGTGGGGTTCTAACACATGAAGTTTCGTGAAGAATACCCTAATTAGCAAAAAAAATCACGCATCACAAAAACTCGGTGTCGTTATTGCTACGAATCCATTTGATCATTGTTGAATATTGACGCTTTGCGAGAGCATAAAAATTACGCAAGTGTGTAGAAACATCAGACTTTGTTCGCAACAAATAGAGTCACACCGCATGAGAGTAATAATCCATCTTCATTAGGAAGCGACAGAATATGAAGTTGTACGATATGGACCCAAACATCACAAATAACGAGTTGAAATATATGGATAGTCTTATTACTACTCAATGGAAAAATGTTTCGTGTCTGTTTAGCACGTAGACATGTGTCACATTTTTTATTTGACATAGTTTTTAAACTAGATTCAAATTTAAGGTCAGGAAGCAAAGATAAAACTTGAAATGTTGGATGTCCCAAACGAACATACCACAAATCTACAGAAGCATCACGTGTAGATATAATTACCACAGTCACAACACCTATAAAATAATAGAGTTCTTCACGTTGCTTACTCGCTCCAATCAGCATCCTCGTAGTGCAGTCTTGAAGTACATAAAACTAAACAGTGAAGTACATCACGAGATTCATATCAACAAGAAGTTGCAATAAAGATATTAAATTGAAACTGATATCAAGTACATAAAAAACATTGTGCAAGATGAAGTTTCCACATAAAAGGATGGGTCCCTATTCTGCAACAAATGTATGTCGTCCATTGAGTAAACCAACACATCAAGCAGACATGGAACAACATTAAGAGAATATTTGCATAGCTTGTCATATGATTTTCTACACCTGAGTCCAAAACCAATGGAACAAACAAGGCCTTATCCGATTTTTGTTCACTTGCACCGAGCTTGTTCGAGAGGACATCAAGAAATTCTTTTAGTTGATCACTAGAAAAAACATCGAAGCTAATTGGGGTAGACTCGTTATCACGATTAGCCGCTGAGCTATGTTGAATTAATGCAGTATTAGCAAGTACTATGGAAACACCATGACAATTAGAAGTTCCATGATCGTTGCTTGTACCAAGGGAGGTATTTCTCACGACGTTTTTGAAACCACTTAGCAAACTCAACCAACTGGAAGCATTTGTCTAACATATGACCGCGACGAGACAATGTAAGCACAAAATAGTTGGATCCAAACTTCATTTCTCGGACGAGACTTTGAATCTGGCCTAACCGTAAGTGCCATCACATCAGTAGCTTTGTCATCTTGAATAGATGCCAAAACACGAAATTCCTCGTCTAGAATAACAAGATTGAACACCTTCAAAAAGTGGGGATAGTGGATCAAGAGCCAAGAGATTGGAACGAATTGTTCCATATCGAGCATCGTCAAAACCAGGAAATAACAAGTGAACTCGATCATCTTCTTATTTCTTCACTAGTTTCTCAGTTAAATTGCATTTGCAACCACCACAGGTGCAAACTTTGCATTCATGGTGAGGAAAAGGATCACATGAATTTAAAACTTCCCATAACCGCTTAATCTTGTTGAAACAAGCAAAGACTATCATGTTCTTCGGCGGACAAAAGAACAAGTCAGCCTTTAAACAAAAAATGAGGACCATTGGATAATGTGTCGTAATATCATCCCACAAATACTTGACAATCTCAAAATGAGAAACGCTTGCATGTATACTAAAAGCGATAGTATTGCGTATCCAAGAAACAATAAGTGCATTGATTTCACACCAATCCTCCAAATCATCAGAACCTTCACTAGGCTATTGTAAAGATCCATCAACAAATTCAAACTTCTTCCTTGACCGAAGAGTGGTTCGTAGTTCACAATCCCAATCGACATAATAGTGATCTGTAAGAAGATTTTAAGTTAAAATACATCATGATTATCACTGGACAAGAGATCATACGGATTAATCGTACGACAATTTTTTGAAACAGAAGTACCATCTTCTGCCATCAATTTGACATACACCACATTTATTTAAAATAATCCCAAATATTAGTCAATCAATATACAATAATGATCACCGACCGATGATGTTGTTGGGAATAAATCTTAAAACATGATGTTGTTGGAGAAGAGACAACGAAAGACGATGGATTAGCAGAAGCATGAGAATATATCAGATAGGACGATGGATTGGAAAGTGATCATCAGACTCTTGAACAGAGATGAAGATGCAGATCTGGAACTCGATCGCACGGAAGATGCAGAAGCAGCTCGGTGACAACATGGAAGCAACAACACAGAGATCAACAACACGGAAGATGCGACTTAGTCGAATCAAATCGGTCTGAACCAGTAACCACCATCTTGACCCTGGTAATCGAGGTCTTAGCTATAAAAACGAAGAAGACGAAGAAATGAAAAACTCTAGACAAAAGGAAATGTCTTCAAGGGCATTTCGATACTTTCAGCAATAGAAGTAGTTAAAGTTATTAATGGGTTAATTTTGCAATTACATAAACCTAAGCGGCTAAAGTGCGAAGAACTAAAACTTGGACGAAAAATTATAAATAGTGCAGAGTCTGGATGTTGATGACGACGCAGAAGCAAATCTCAAAATTCCACCGTTTGTTCATTTATCCAATCTCTCTTTGTAAAACCAAGAAATACATAACGAATAACAAGTCTAATTCTTTTTCCTCAAGACGTAGATTGAATCACTGATTCAATCTAACTCGTAAACTCGTGTGTACAATCTATTAACTCTCTCTCTCTCTCTCTCTCTCTCTCTCTCGTCTTATTGCTAAGTTCAAGATTAACTTCGGGTTAATCTTAAACCGGAGAAAGAATTCTCAAATTGTAATTATTGGTATCAGAGCACTCGGTTCTATAGCCAAGGAGTACTCAGGAAAGCTTATAGTAAAAAAGAAGTTAAGTAAAGAACTCAGGTGAGGAAGGTCAAGAAAAATGGCTACAATGCAGAAGGTGGACGTGGAAAAATTTGACGGTAAAGGAGATTTTGTACTGTGGAAGGAAAAGATATTGATTAGTCTCGGAATCATGGGTCTACATGAAGCTTTAACAGATGATCCTGCAACGTGGGACATGGATACAGAATATTATCTCAAGACTCCAAAAAGATCCTCTGTTACAGGAATGGAACCAGGATCAGTCATGGAGTCTATTGGAATAGCTTCGATATTAACCAAACAAGGATCTAAAATCTAAGATAAAGATAACAGAGAATAGGTTCAGCTAACAAAAACCGAGAGAAGTAGAAGGGTTCGAAATTTTATAGTTCTTTGTTTATCGGACTAGATTTTGAGGAAATTTACTCAAGAAAAGATGACATTTGGATTGTGGAATCTATTGGAAAGATAGTTTCTTGAACAATCTCTTCCTAACATGATGTATCTGATGCAATGGTTATCAGGATTCAAGATGGATGAAAGCGAAACAATTGAGAAAAGTTTGGATGTGTTTCAGAAGATATTGTTAGATCTTCAAAACCTACAAGTCAAGATTGAGGAAGAATATCAAGTGGTACATCTTTTGAATTCATTACCAGCTCCTTATGAGCAGCTTGGAGAAGTTTTGAAGTATTCAAGAACTACCATTACAACATAGGTGGTGAAGGCAACAACACAATCTAAAGAGTTAGAATTGATCTCACAGGGGAAAGGTTATAAATCAAATGTTGAAGGGTTGATAGTGAGGGGCAGATGAGAGAAACGAGAAAGTCATCAATATGGTAAGAAGAAAGGGAGATCTCATTCCAAGTCCAAAGAGAAAGGGAATCACTGGTACCGTGGGAAGCATGGACATTTCAAGAAAGAATGTAACACCAGAAAGAAGAAACATAAGGATGCTTCTAAAGAAAGAGGTGAAGTTGCTATTGTAAAAGGTAATCTGCTAGATATGGAAGTTCTTTCCGTAATAGGATACGATTCACTATCAAAAGCAGAACGAGAGATAGATGAACAATGGATATTAGACTCAGGGTGTACATATCATATGTCACCTCACAGGGAACAGTTCACAAAACTTATAGAATAGAATTATGGGAAAGTAATGATGGGAAACAACACAGTATGTGAGATTCAATTGACAACACATGATGGATCTTCTATAATTTTGACACAAGTTAGGTTTATACCAGAGCTTAAAAAAAACTTGATTTTACTAGGTGCTTTGGAAGGACAAGGGTGTTGGTATAAATCCCAAAATGGATCTCTCAAAATTATCAGAGAATGTAGAACGATAATGAGAGGAGACCTTAGAGAAGGTCTTTATGTTCTATTGGGCCAAACTATTCAAGGTGAAGGCAACCAAGTATCTACTGACTCAGATCAAACATCACTATGGCACAATAGGCTTGGACATATGAGCCTTAAGGGTATTAACACTCTGATAAAACACGGAATGATAGAAGGTAAGAACATCTCAACAATGTCATTATGTGAGACATGTGTGATGGGAAAGGCACACAGAATATCTTTTGGAGTAGGAAAGCACATGTCCAAAGACATCTGATTTATGGGGATCACCTAACATTCCTTTCTCTCGGTCTAGATACCAGTATTTCACAACATTTATAGATGATTATATTAGGAGAGTATGTATCTACTTACTGAAATGAAAGATGAAGTGTTTGAAAGGTTTGTGGAATGGAAAATCCTTGTTGAAAACCAGACAGGTAAGAGAACTAAGACACTTAGAACATATAATAGATTGGAATTCTGCAATCAAAGATTTAACTGATTCTGCAAGGATGAAGGCATTCAAAGACATAGGACATGTGTATACACACCCCAATAGAATGGAGTGGCTGACGAATGATAAGAACCATCATGGAGAACGTAAAATGTCTCCTTAATGAGTCTAGACTTCCACAAAGTTTTTGGGTTGAAGCAGCTTCTACTTCAGTCTATCTTAAAAAATAAATCTCCATCTACGACCATAGGATTTGACATACCACAAAGGAGGTGGACTAGTAGTTCAGTTGGTTACAAAAATTTGAGAAGGTTTGGTTGTATGGCTTACGTTTATACTGATCAAAGGAAAACATAGTTTAGAGCCAAACAAGATTTTTTCATTGGTTATCCTTTCGGAACTAAAGGATACAGAGTGTGGCTACAAGAGGAAGGGATGAAGATCTAATGTACAAAGAAGTATTAGAAATAAAAAGGGAAAATCTTGAGAAATGTACTAAAAGGGCAGAGATAGTCCAGTTACCTTTTCTGGTAAAGAATCCAGTTCAAAGAACCAAGATTCAAGGTGAAGCTACTACATCTAAGAGTCAAGTAATTAATAGAAATCAAATGGATTAGGTACATGAAGAATCTGTTAGAAATCATTCTACATCAAAATATTCAGAGGAGATTTATGAAGAAAGTCCAAAGGAATTGGAAGATTCAACTGATCAGATAGTGTTAACTAACTACAATCTTGCAAGGGACAGACCTAGAAAGAACATTGAAATTCTTTCAACATGCGAAGAATCGGATATTGTATAGTTTGCATATGTTTCAGCAAAAAAAATAGAGATAGAAGAACCAAAATACTATTAAGAAGCACAAAGAAGTAAACTATGGCATCATTGGAGAAAGGCCATGGAAAATGAAATGGATTCTCTGAAGAGGAATCACACTTGGGAGTTGGTACAGAATACAGAAGGGAGAAAGGTCATAGGGAGTAAGTGAATTTTCAAACTCTAACAAGGAACACCAGGAATAGAACAACGAAGATTCTGCATCAAACTTCGTGTGTTGACACACCTCAACAAAACGGACGTGTGGAACGAAAACATCAACACATTTTGAACGTCGCTCGCTCTCTTCGGTTTTAGACCAATATACCGATTGAGTTTTGGGGTGATTGTGTGCTCGCGGCAGTGTATCTTATCAACCGCACGCCATCCCCGCTCCTTAACAACAAAAGTATGCATGAGGTAATATTTCAGAAGGCTCCATCTTATGAACAACTCAGTGTTTTTGGCAGCTTATGCTACGTACACTACAAGTCTCCTAATCGCGAAAAGTTTGCAGAACGGAGCCGAAAGTATCTTCCTAGGCTACCCGGACGGGAAAAAGGCATGGAGGGTATACGATATGGAACAAGAAGAATATTGATATCCCGTGATGTGGTCTTCGACGAAGACATCTTTCCGTTTGCCACTACAACCTCGCCGGTCACAACCACAAAGCCTCATCCTTCTTCGTTGAGATCTCCATTGTCGAGCGCATCTGATGATTTCTTCGGGTTTTACCTTGTTGAGGATTTGGTTCCGAGGGGGGCTCAGCCACAAATGTGAGTTCTCGCACACCTGATTCCTCGTGTGTCCACCTCGCGGATCCAAGGGAGGCTTCTCGATCCTTTCCTTCAGACTCATCCCCGGATGTCCCATCTTCCTCATCACGCCAAATTGTGATCCCGTGGGGTCCAGAAATGAACACGGACCCGACTCCAGTTGTCGTGCCACCTTTAGAGGTAGAGCAGTTGGATAAAAGGGCATCAGAAGAAGTTTCAGTCTGTTATGCTGAAGCCCTACGTCACCTACTCCATGACATCACCCCCTCTACGACACACACTCTCCCGTCTCCAGGATCTGCCCTCAGGTTCGTCCTCGTATCCCATCACACAATATGACTCATGTGATTCTTTTTCTATGAACCATCGTGCCTTCTTATCTGCAGTCTTAGACACAACGGAGCCCCAGTATTATAATGAAGCCATTCGTGACCCAAAATGACGACAAACTATGAATGATGAGATTGCCACTCTTGAGAACAATGGTACATGGTCATTACAACACTTACCACCGGGAAAGAAAACAATTGGCTGCAAGTGGATTTACAAAATCAAACACAAATCCGACGGATCCATCGACTACTCCATATTCTCCTATCATATCGGGGATGTTCAGATGCATGTCATTTGATGTGGACAATCTTCTTGTGGGTGGAAATGATCTCGCGGCAATCACAAAGTTCAAGTCCTACTTAAGCATCTGCTTTCACATGAAGGACCTCAGACCTCTCAAGTACTTCCTTGGCGTTGAGGTTGCGAAACTCTAATGGGATTTACCTCTCACAAAGGAAATATGCCTTATAAAATTGTCTCTCAATGTGGACTCTTGGATGCAAAAACGTCTTCCACTCCACTTGAACAGAACCATGGGCTTCTCTCGTCCACCGTGGATTTGCTTGAGGACCCCGAGCCATACCGTAGACTCGTCGGCCGTTTGCTGTATTTGGCGGTCACATGATCTGACATGTCCTACTCAGTTCATGTGCTTGCACAATTTATGCAACGACCAACCGAGGACCATTGGCATGTCGCATTACGTGTTGTCCGATATCTCAAAGGGTCTCCAGGACAAGGCATTTTACTTCGCTCAAACAGTTCGATGTCTCTCACAGCCTATTGTGACTCGGATTGGGGTACTTGCTCCGTCTCACGGCGTTCTCTCACCGGCTATATTATTTTTTTGGGCGACTCTCCTATTTCATGGAAGACCAACATGATTTGTTTTCATGATTGGAGGCAATGTGGTTAGCTGGAAATCAAATCTCCAGCATGTAGTGGCACTATCAACAACTGTGGCTGAATACATGGTGTTGTGAGAAGTGGTAAATGAGGCTATATGGCATAAAGGGATTGTAAATGAGCTCGGTATGCAACAGAAGGTTGCTGAAGTATATAGTGACTCACAAAGTACTATATCACTTTCAAAGAATTATGTTCATCATGAGAGGATGAAACATATTGAGGTTCGTCTTTACTTTATAAGAGATATAATTTCTTAGAGAGATGTAAAGATTTTGAAAATTGAGACTCAAAACAATCTAGCGGTTACGTTTACTAAGACCCTACCGGTTAATAAGTTTAACTCGACATTAAATTTGCTGAGGATCGCGGAAGACTAAAAATTAGTCTTTGCAATTGGAAAAAAGAAGAAGATGGAATTGTGTTCGTTGAATAATGTGAGCAAAGACCTTGATTAAGGTGAAGATATGTTGACCTTGATAATCGAGGTCTGAACTGGATAAATAAAAAAGATGAAACAATGAAAGACTCTAGACAAAAGGAAAGGTCTTCAAGGGCATTTCGGCGGCAATAGAAGTAGTTAAAGTTCTTAAGGGGTTAATTCTGCAATTACACAAATCTAAGGGGCTAAAGTGCGAAGAACTAAAACTTGGACGAAACCTTATAAATATTGCAGAGTTTGGAGGTTGAAGACGACGCAGAAGCAAAGCTCAAAATTCGACCGTTTGTTCGTTTACCCAATCTTTCTTTGTAAAACCAAGAAACACATAACCAATTTTCGAGAGATAGAACTCCTAGTGTGTACAATCTCTCAACTCTCTCGTCTTACTGTTAAGTTCATGATTAACTTCGAGTTGATCTTAAGCCAGAGAAAGAATTCTCAAACTGCAACACACCAGTTGACAAACACCAGTAACAAACCGAGAATAACCGGTCCCGACAAAGCACGCCGTTTCAGCTACAACGCCAAGCTTCGCGCTTGCTTGAGAATTCGACAAAGCCCGACGAGATTCGTAGTTGTTTGAGAATTCGACGGACATATCACGGAGGCGAGCTCAGAGGACACAGAAGCTAGAGAATTGGTGGCGATTGCAGAAACTTCAAAAGGTTGTCTGAGAAAACTCAGACCGACGGCGATTGGAGCCCACGAACCATGCAGTAAGAGATCTGTGGCTGAACGTGCTGGTTGTGACAGCGATTGGCGGAGGAAATTCAAAACTAGAATAGAGACCAACCTTCGACAGAGACACCAGCAGAGTCACGAAGCAGACCACCTTCGACAGAGTCATGGAGTAGAGTCACAAAGACCAACTTGATCTTATAACAGGGGAGACACGACCGGGGGAATATATATATATATATATATATATCTTTCAAAATCTGAAAGAAAAAATTATTTTGTTCCATTACCATCATGATTTGAAAAAATAATACACATTTATATACATTGTTTTTAATTATTTACCAAGATAATCTCTTAAAAATACGAACTAATGTTTAAATTTAAATACATGTATAATTAATCCATATCATCTTCTATTACATATAATTTCATAAGTTATGCAACATCGTTAGTAAAATTGATGAACCATATAAAAAAAATTAGATTAAGAATTTATTGTGTTATACAATAGAACGCAGAAACAGGTCAACTTCAAAAATAATATAAAATGTTATTGGTTTCAATTCTATTTTTCTTTAAAAGAATTTAACTTCAATTTTATTTTTATCATATTGATATTTTTAAATTATTATTATTTCTATGACCTGTGTGATCCATCCGACCCATGCGACTTTTGTTATTCATGCGATCCTTACGATCTTTGTTACCCATATGACCCAAACGATTTATGCGACCATCAAAAATCATTCGAAATCATTTGGAATCGTTCGAAATCACTTGAAATAACTAAAAATCGCTAGAAATAACTCTCAATTTCGAAATTGTCTCTCGCTTTTTTTTTCAATTTTGGAATAAGTTTTGTTTCGATAACAAAAAGTCAAATCGTATATATTTACGAGATATACGTGAAATACTAAAACCATGCGAAAATATACTTTATCTTCTCCCCTTGAAACATATATTTATATTAAATATAAATCTATAAAATGGTTTCAAATTAATTAATTTAACCGTACGATTTATAAAAAGATAAAAAGTATATATTAAATAGCCGGTTATTAAATAATTTCACAGTCGTCTACTGTAGTATTGGCGACCACAGATTCCCACACGTCTCTGCCCTTTTTTCATGTCGACATTATATTTCTAAGTCAATGACATTGACAATTTTTGTTTCTTAAAAAAATATTTATTAAAATCTTTATACTTGCATGGAATCAAACTACAACAAAATTTACTATCAAATAAAGATATCTAACTTTTAAAGTGTTTTTCAGATATGTATATTTTTACTGATGACACTATGATTACTTAAATAAATTTAAAAATTAATGTTTTTATTTGATAATAAAATTTTGATCTCCCAATTACCATAAAAAATTATATTAAACAAAAGTACCTCATAAATTCTCGGGCGTTCAAACTATTTATTTATTTTAGTGTTCTAAAAATCCTTCTAGGCGTCCACTTAGGCCCCGTCTAGGCGCTGGGCGCTCCCTGGCCGCCCGTTTAATCTCTAAGCGGTCTTTTTTTTGTAAAACGACGTCGTTTTGGTACTTAAAAAAAACTAACAATGATATCTATCCATGCGTTTATCTTTTATCGACTTTGACATCATCATTTCATTTGTCTTCTTCTATGTATTCCATTGTTTATTGTTTTTATCTAAGTCTCTTGTCCTCGCATTTGTATCTAATCCTCGTCTTTGCATTCATCCTTTTCTTATCTTCTATCGTCTCTCGTATGTTGTCATCATCTTCATCTTTTGTCATCTCCTTCATTTCTCATCTGCATCTTTGTTTCATCTCCACCCTTTGCTTCATCTCTCGCATTCGTCATCGCCTCTCGCCTTTACCTTTGTCTTGGTCTGACATCGTCCTTACACGACTTCTATTTTTTATATTATGTTTGTTTTATGTTATTTGTCGTCGTATTTTTGATATTGTGAATTTAATACTTATAAATATTTTTTATAAATACTACTTTATTTATTTATATATGTTTTTATAAAATTAAGTATTTTATAATTATATTAAATAAAAATAAAATATATATATCCGCCTAGAGGCTGGGTGTCCGCCCGCCTAGCGCTTTCTTGAACCTCGATTTATTTACGTGAATTAACTGAAAATCTTGACATTCAGCTTCATGTATCTCTTAAGGTAGATAAATTCATCATCAAATGCTCTGGATGTTATATTTTATATTTTTTTTCAAAACATTGGTACAAATTCAAGTAAAATTCGGAATTGAGTAAAAACTTTCTTATTTATTATAATTTATTAATAAATGGTGATATACTGCATTATCCTGTACATATAATAGAATCACAACAACAACAACAAAAAAGGCTACTGACAACAATCAGATTGCACCAACACACCCACAACATCAGCTGAGTCGAACAAGAACGTTTCCGACAGCCACGGTAACCAAATCCGAATCCACGAGCAGCTTTAGGCTGCAAAACTTTGTTTTTGATCGACCGATCAAATCCAGGTTCTTCATGTGATCAATCAAATCCAGGTCCTTGATATGATCGATGTCAAAAACGGTACCTGAATCGTGAAACGTCTGAACTACAGGCTCCGGATAATGTCAACACGGTCGATGACATCAAGGGCTTTCATGCGATCTATGTCAAAATCTATGATCGGAACAGAAGACGGTCTTCTTATCGGAAATGGATCCTTCTTTCCCTTCATCTCACTCATTATGGACGAGTGGCTGCTGCTCTTGCTCAGCCTGTGGTGCTTGCACAGTCGTGCTTTTGCCATGGTCCCAAGTTCCTGACTCTTGCTTATACCGGGCGTCTTTTTCCTCTTGCTCACGTCCCTAAGCATCTCTTGATCCTCTATTGTCAGCGTTGGGGACGATGGACTCGCTTTGTGGGGAGCGGTGGAGAGCTGGATCATTTTCTGAGAAGGTGATCTCATCGGAGACTTCATGGGGGACCTTAGTCCTCCAGTGGTCGCCCTGACTTGGCTGACCAGACGGTGAAGCCATACCACTAGTTCAAGTATGTACGCCTCGGTTTTCTCTTGATCTGCGTGGTGAAGGGTCTCTATCTTTAGTATGGTTTGACAGGCAGGCCTCTGATTTGACTCCGACCTGAAGCATTTTGAACAATAATAAATCAGCAAGCAACATATGTACATTGTAAATGCACAGAGAGACACCTAAAGAGAGATGAACCAGCTCTTCTTCATTGCTTACCCGGTATTTGCCCATTCTCCAACCCATCCAAAGCCATGATGCGCTCTGGTAGAGAAAAAGATAAGACGGATGAAATTTCGATGAAATGATACAACCAGGAGGTCTAAGAAACATCAGATTTTCCGCACAGACACAATCATCATGTTACTACAAAGGAAAACATAGCAAAAGCTTACTTGGTTGTATTCGTAGCAATTGGAACAAGCCACTGCAAAGTTTTCTCCATCTCAGCTTTTATTTGGGGAATGGTGAGCTGCAGAAAAACAATTCAGTTACGGTGAGAGAAGGGCATACGTATATATGTATGTATGTATGTATGACGTCTCAAGCAGCAGAGCATGGCAGCAGTGTGAACGGTGTGCGAAAATACCTCTTCCTTAACCTGGAAGGGCAGTATTTTGGAGCGTAAAGCGGATTTTATACTCGGGGGTAACCCTTGGTACAAAGCGTCCCTTGTGCTTGCAGGCATAGAGCTCGACCGGGACACCTTGTTATTATACAATAAGATGAGAACAGCATACAATCAGACATAAAATCTGCAATAATACATGTCTCATCGAAGATTTTTATGGATTACTACCTTTCAAATGGGGAAGCAAAGGATTCAAAATCCCATATAACCAGATTATGGAACATGGGCGAAACAAAAAAAAGTAAAATAAACGATAGTGAACACAGAACTCACAAGAGTATCAATTTGGGCAATGATGTTTGCATAGTGCAATGCAAGGCCAGCAGAGCCCAACTTTCTAGGTTTGTCTGGAGAGTTATTTACTGGCTTATCCGAATCTGCATGTCAATAAAGTAACTGTGAATCAGAACAGCAAATGCTTTATCCTCCAGGAATGCAAATTAAGACAGATCCAGAAAACAAGAAATCATTGTGTTCAACAATTGATTCTTACCAGCGGCACCAAATGCTTCATGGATTTCCAAATGCAAGAAATGGACAACATCCACAAATTTCTCCATCACCTATGAATGCAGTTTCCAAAATGAGCTCACAGTTTAAATTATTTTACAAAAGAACCACCTTGTTTAGACAGGTTAAGACTAATAATACCTCTTCCAAGATCTTTGACCAAAGCGATTTCTTCTTTAAATTTCTTACATGCTTCCTCTGACTCTTTAGTTCAGCTCTCAAGATAGCAAGGCCATCCCCAACACCTAAAGCAGAAATAACACAAATAGATCGAAAATTAGAGCCACAGCCAATCCAACAGTGATAGACAATAGAGGCCTGAAACAAGATAATATATGGGACTCAAGAGAAAGAGATATCTTGTGGATAAAAATAAAAAAGAACAAAGATATTATCATTGGTAGCTACTTCTTTGTGGTGTGTTTCGATTATCCTCTTCCTGGAGCTTACGCCGGTAATCTTGTTCAAATCTGTCCAACGCATGCAGTTCATGATACAAATCCTGAAACCGTCATAGAGAAGGTATAAAACATTAACTAGAGAAAGTAGACATCTCAACTCAAGCAAAACAATATATATCGTCGCTTCTCATGAAAACACTTACAGCTGTATACTGAACCAAGGTCATCAGATAGCACATTATGTTTTCTGCTTCTTGCTTCAGTTGTTTCCGAGGGGTAAGTTCAGAGCCACCCCTAAATCACAACAAAACACTAATGAGAAATCGTATGCGAGACAAAAGACTTGACCCGAAAATTCATGCATACAAGATAGGACTATGTCAGGATACCTTTCAAAGAAACGATCCAGGTTGTGGTATTGAGGATCTTTGCAACGGTTCCCAAAACGCACCACCTCTCCAGAAAATACTTTTAACTCTTCCCTGAAAGTGATAAAAAAAATTATTTCTGATTACTAATTTTAAGCTGATGTTAAAAGTGGAAATATATTTGCAGAGGGCACAATATAAATAAGAAATTTTTTCTTATGTTACCTTTTATCTGTGGCAGCTATTCTCAAGAGCTCATCCATATCTTTCGATATTAAGTTTTGGACTCCTTCTGAGGGCAGCACTACCTCTTTTAAATGTCTAATGCTATCTTTCGAAAGAGACTGCATAAGATTGGCGCCCTTAACGATTGTGTTTGCAACTTCGAAAGCTAAAATTGATATTTTATTCCCTTTTGTTGTCACCCCAGAAGTAAATCCCCCGCTAAGGTTTAGATTCGTCATGCTACTCCCAAGTGTGTCCAAGACCTCCACCGCTTTCCCGAGCCCTGCTGTGCCTGCCCTGCCCAAAAGAGAGCTTACTTCTGAAACCTATGAACATAAAAACCTAGAGAGTCACCCAAACAAGTTTACAAATACCATTAACTGCAAATCTCAATCGATAAGTCATCCCAGGACTAAGATCTGTAGTATCCTTTGAAATGAAGATGAAAACAAAGGAGAAAGAAGTTCATATTACCTTTGCCACAGCAGCCTGCCTAGACTTGGTTGATCTAGATTTATGCGATAGGACTCGAGGTAAGCGAGGAATTCCATCATCAATATCTTCAGGATGAGGACCACCAGCTAATATTGTCAAATCTGGAAACGAAAATGAATCTACCTGCAGCTTATTCGAGTTTTCCCCTACCCGGGAAGTAGCCACATTGCTACATTCTTTGGATGCGAGTTCACGGGACTGGAAAATCACTTCAGACCCACTATCGACATTACCATTAACATGAGGAAAGCTTCCACCGGGAGCACTATTTACAGAGGAACTCCTCGAGCAAAGACCTCCCATCACGTCAAGAATTCACTGTTACCGATTATTCTTAATTCAACTCAGTCTCTCTTACAGCTCTACGAAACATCGAAGCAACGAACAACATAACCAGCAATACCCAGAAATCGCGAATTCCGATCCGTGAAGAAGCACCAGTCCATTAACGAATCAATCTCACAACAAAGGACTTCGATACAACACCTCCCACGAACGAACTGAAGCCAAAATTAGGAAGAATAATTAGCAAAAATCAGAAAACAAAAACCCCAAAGAACAACATAAGCAAAAAGAAATCTGGGAAACGCTAAACCCTAGAAACCCAAGTGAAACATTGGGCAAAGTAAACTAAAGAACCAATCCGGCACGGCTTTTCTGCAGCAGATACGAGCTTGCCAAGCAAACAACAAACTAAATGCAGAAGCAGAACTAGAAACAATAGTAAGCTGAAGTCAAAAGGATGAACAAGGGATCAAAATCGAGAAGCAAGAGAAACACCTAACAGCCAAACCCTCGGATCTGAAAGCCAGATTGAACAGATTCTTCGCCTCGTCGACTCCTAGTTTCCACCATGAACAGAGCTCCGGAAAGTGACTCTTGCTACTGAGGAACCACGACGATATCTAGAGTAATCACGAATCTGCCAATGGAAGAACAAGGCAAGAAGATACGCGACGCGACGAAGAGGGGAGAGAGAGAAAGAGAGAGAGAAAGAGATTTATTTCCCTCGGCTTCTGTTGAGAGTTGGAGACTGTCAGAAGCTAAAGCTGCCAAAAAAAATCAACCCATCCATAATCTCTCTCTCTCTTCTTAACCCTCTTTTGGACTTCAAAGTCGTACTAATTTTAATCGAAAAAATTAATGTAAATATATCCTATTTTAAATTACGTATTTGACTCTTCATTCGAATAACTATTGTTTTCGTTTATTTTATTACCTATTTTAAATTATTTCTTTGAAAGTATTTGTAGTTGGTTGTTATTATCATTTCTATTCCATTACGTTTATCAAAATTATATAATCATTTTAATAAAGTATTAAGATTAGATAAATTCAAATAAAAGCTTATAGTTAAAGCTTTTATTGTAATTTTTCCCGAGACGAAAATATGTATTAATCAAATAAATTCGAATTTAATTATACAAAAAACTTCTACAATGAATAAAATTTTTAATTATAAAATTGTGAATTTATAAATGAATATAACCGGTTTTTATTTTATATTTTTACCAAAATATCAAATATTGGGTTATTTTTTCATGTCTTTGAAAAAGCCACGCAAAATGGGTTTTTCCTCATGTCGTTTATATTCTTTTCATGAGATGGATTGTGATGTGTTATGACGTTTTAAATTCAAATTTATTATTAGCTTGTAAGCTTGTGTTTAGTGGGCCATAATTATATTTTGTTTGTTTGATTGATTGCTTATTAATTGCTTGTAAACTTGTGATTAGTGGCGCTTCTTTATAATATAATGTTTTTTTAGTTAGGCTTTTCCTTGAAATTGGTTTGGTGAAATGGCCTCTTTTTTGGACCAATTCCACATTCCATAACAATCACATTTTTTTGAAATATATCCAAATCTCTCTCTTTTTTTCCTATGAAATTTAGGTGTGTATTTTTATAACTTATATTTAAATTTTAGTGTTTCTGCAATTTTTTCCTGTTATTAGGACAATTCCGTTCGTTAGGATGTCTTTTGTTTGCCTATAGATTCAATAACAATTTAAAAATTTACTTAACATATAAGAAAAAATTTGATTCATCCGATTAAACTTTTTTATTAATTTGGAAAAGTCAATAGTATGGTGAAAAAATTAAAGGAGACAAAATAGAAGTAAAACCATATGTAAAAAAACATTTATATAAAATTTAATCACCTTCAAATGTTAAAAACACATCAATAACATTTTTTTTCTTTGACATTTTGATGGAAGTTTATGGTCATACATTCCACCATATCTTTTTCTAATTTGAATTTTAATTAATATAATATACTTTTCAATATAAAATTCACACTAAAAAAACATTTTTATGTCATCCAATTGAATTATCTATATATTAGATCAACAAGAGAAAATTCAATTAAGATCTAGTAAGAATATTTGGATCAATTGATTAGATGTTCCATCGAACACAGAGGTGAAGGAGGAGTGCACGGATCGAGTGTCTAAACCTTTCGTCGATCTCAAAGTATAAGACAAATGCATAGATCGAGAGATTAGTCTTCTCCGATAAATTATTTATTATAACTATAAATAAAATATAAGAGATTAATTACATAATATAATAAGTGAGTTAAAATAATAGATGAGAAAATAAATAAGGTGTTTGTTGCTGGTGGGTGTTTGGGTGAGAAAAAGACCAAGTTGACCCCAAAGTCTCACGGCTACGATGGAGACTATTAGCGTAAAGACCTCAAACGGCACTGTTTCATATCGAAATCTTTCGTGCGACAGTTGGTCCAAATTTTAGAAAAAAATTAAACTTATTCCAAAATGACAAAACTATCACACACGATTATTTTATTTTTATGAGAATATATGAACAGTAATAATTTTTTATAACAATATACAAAATATAAAAAAATCAGTTCTAAATTAATTAATAAACAACTCATATATAGATTTACCGTGATATGTTAATATGAAAATAATTATCATAGAAATAAGATGTTAATTTGTATATAACAACAAAAGATTAGTCTATATAAATTTAAACGATTTCATTTATATAGTAACAAACTTTTTACAAATATAAAACGCATAAAGAATTATTACAAAATCATATTGCAAAAGAATGAAACACAATCAGTACAGAGAAGAGACGCTCTTGTTTATTAAATGTGATCCCAGTAAGGATGAAGTGCCTTCGTTGGTCCCTTTAGAAAGCACCATGGAAGACGACCCTCCTACGTTCTGAGACGACAACGCAGAAGAAGATGAAGAAGAAGGGAAGGGGGCGGATGCGGCCAACGTTGAAACGCTGCTCGCCATTACGCTGGGCGCTGCAACCTTTGGAGCCGGCGGTTTGATGATCTCTGTGATTCCTTCTAACATCTGCACCACTTTCCCCATGGTTGGCCTCAGCGACGGCTGCTCTTGTATGCACCAGAAGCTGGTCCGAATCATCCTCGTCGCTTGTTCCATATCCACAGTTTGGTCGGTGCCTAGTCGTTTGTCGATGATTGCTTCTGTGTTGCCCTTCTCGAATTCCTGGTAAGCCCATATTGAGAATTTCCTGCGGCCTGTTTCCTCTGAGATGTCAAAGTTTCGTCTTCCGCTAACTATCTCTAGTAGAACCATTCCGTAGCTGTAGACATCCGATTTTGCGGTAATTGGAAGATTTGCCAGCCATTCCGGTGCTACATAGCCTCTGGTTCCTCTCACACTGCTCAGGTTTCTGTATCTGTTGTCCTTTGGGTTCAAGAGCTTGGCGAGGCCGAAATCTGAGACTTTGGCATTGTAGTTATCGTCCAAGAGAATGTTCTCGGGTTTTATGTCGCAGTGAACAATACAGTCGCGTCATTCCTCGTGGAGATAAGTGATTCCCTTTGCCATTCCAAGGGCAATGTTGAATCGATACTCCCAGGTCAGCAATTTTCCTGATTCTGCAGTGAAAAGGGAGTTATCAAGAGACCCATTTTTCAAGAACTCGTAAACGAGAAGCCTGTGGCGTCCCTCAGAACAAAAGCCGATCAGCCTGACCAGATTAAGATGGTGTGTGCTGCTTATGGTGGCAACCTCCATCCTAAACTGCTTCTCTCCTTGCTCTATCCCTTGTAGTTGCTTCACTGCAACAGCAGTTTTATTCGCGAGCACACCTTTGTACACAGCGCCAAAACCTCCAGCTCCGAGCTTCTCCTTGAACCCTTTGGTGTAACGCTGCAGCTCCTTATACGAGAACTGCACGGGTGCACCAGAGGCGTACTCAAGCAAAGTGTAGTGAGCCGACATAGTTCCAAACCTAATACTATTTCTACAGCACCACCACCACAATCCTCCTTCTACTGCAACTATCCCCATAAGTGCAGTTATGACAACAACTGCAAGAACCCATAAACGCACTTTGGAGCCTCCACCACGCATCCGTTCACCCAAAGACGGATTAGGCAATAATGGACCGCACACCTTAACATAAGAAGTACTTGAAATTAAGTGGCTTTGATATCCGCTAAAGAAAAAGCCGGGCTGCTTCTGCCAACAAATGCCTGATCCATCAGACATTGAAACAGAGGCCAGACAAGAATCGCTTTCTAGGCAGTTGGATTTACAGGGCAAACTACCGGCGTAAAAAAGCTGTGAGTTTGGATCGGCAGGGTATGTCAGCAGCTTGGTTTGATCCAAATTTAACATGGTAGCATTGCCAGAACAGTCTCTGAGCTCCCTTTTTCTCTTGCATCCTTTTCTTGTATCATTTACATCCACAGGCTCAAAATTCAGAGAGGGGCACGAACAGATCGGATTCGAATCGTTGTAATTACAGATCCCAAAGTTTCCACAGTACCCAAAGACAAGGCACTGGTCACCAACAGCAGACCAATGAGAAGACACAGGCCCACTATTGCTACTCTCAGAACTGTAAATTCTTAAATTCCCATCACCGTCTAACCTCAAGAACCTAAATTTGTTAATACCATCGCCGAAATCGCTACTGTAAATGAATCTCACTCCGCCAGGGAGGGTGGGACCGAAAAGCATAACAACTCCATTAGTTTGCAAACTGAAGCTCGGAGACGATAAATTCGAATTGAACGACGAATTCAACCCCTGATTCCAGTAAGTTATGCTATTGTTCCAACTAAGGGTAAAGTTTCCGTTCTCCTGAAGCTTAAACGAGTAAGAGCCATTTCGGAGAACCTTACCGACCGTGAAATTCTGCGACTGAACGATCGTATCCGTCGGGTTATCGAAGGACGACCAGAGGGGGATGCTCCGGTTGTTGAGGAGCACGAGGTTTCCGGAATCTTCGAGTGATGCGGAAGCGACGCCGAGATTAACCGTACCAGAATCCCATACGGTGGAGCCGGAGCCATTAAGAAGGCGGAGGGAGCCGGAGGGGAGGAGGCGGAGGGATCCACCGGAGTCAACAGCTCCGGCAGACCATATAGAAACGCTCCCGCCGAATAACACGGCGGCCAGAAAGGACCCAGGCGAAGCGTCGGGAACGAAGGAGACGGAGAAAGTGGAGTTTGAAGACGACCATGACTGGGTTGTGTTGGACGCGTAGAGAATAGAGCCTAGAGGTATTGTGAAAGAAGAAGAGAAAGATACGTAAAAAAGAAGAGGAAGTAGAAGATGACGAAGAAGCAGCAGAGATGGTGCCTCCGCCATTTTTGCAGCCAGTGAACCTTTTCTTTCCCCTTCTCTTCCTCTCTTCTTGTGAGTGAGTAATGAATGGAGCCGAAGAAGCAGGTCAAGAAATCAACTTTACTAAAATGACACTGGCGGGTCTTCCACGTCATCTCTTTTTCCCCACACATCCATCAAATATTTACTCCATAAATTCTAAATAGAACTACGAAAATCATGTTAAATATACATTATAAATTTATACATATTTTATCTAATCTACATATAGATATTTTATCGAAATTTTTTCATATATACGGCTTAAATAAAAAATTATATTAAAATATGATTGTAATCTAAATAATTTAGATAAGAATTACGAGCATATATAACAAAAATGAAGATTATAAAATAATATGAATTTGTAAGTAAGTAAGTATGTATGTATGTATGTATGTATTTAATTATTATTATTATTATTATTATTA
The DNA here is from genome assembly GCA_036759665.1 of Gynandropsis gynandra. Taxonomy (NCBI): domain Eukaryota; kingdom Viridiplantae; phylum Streptophyta; class Magnoliopsida; order Brassicales; family Cleomaceae; genus Gynandropsis; species Gynandropsis gynandra. The sequence continues at coordinate 26,277,380 of CM071872.1, read as the reverse complement.
TTATTATGAGAATATTCTGAAATTTTATTATTATGATTTGTGTATAATGAGTATATATATGCAACATAATGTAATAACCAATCATAAAATAATTCAACAATCAACTCTAATAGGATGCAACAATTTAATATGTCCGGATCATTGGAGTTGAGTCCAATCTTGACCAAAGTTTTTGAATCAGAAAATATGATATAAATTTAGTGAGTAGATAAGCTAGTTGGTTAGCCGACACCACCTGTGAGATTTAGAGTGTATCCGACTGTATCTATCCACGTACAAAGTGATAATCTAAGACATTGCGTTTCATTTAGGAGTGAAACACTGGATTTACAACACGATAAGTGGCTCAAATGTTATCTCAATAGACTATCGATGTATCTAATGAGGTGACTTCGAGTTCTGTAAGGAGGTTCACAATCCAACGAAGCTTGGTGGATGTGGCAATAATGGATCGGTATTCGGTTTCTGTTGAAGAACACACAACAAGACCTTTTTTTGTATTGGAGGACTAAGAGATGGGATGACATCCAAGATACATAATATAGGCTCTCGTAGAGGTAAAGTTGTTACGGTCACCACCAATCAATATTACGAAAAGCGTGTAATGAGAGAGGGTTCACAACTGAGAAGAGCACATCTTAGCCTCGAGTTTCGACGAGATAACGCAGTACACACTTTACGACCTGCCAGTGAAGAGTCATGAGAGCGTGTCTGTATTGGGAAAGGCAGTTGACATCAATGTTGATGTTTGGTCAAGTAAGCGACATGTATGGGAGGTTGCCTAAACAACCCGGTACTCAGTAGCGTCGATGAGAGGTTCACTCGTGGTAAGTGTAAGTCATGTCGTAGAAGACATCAGTATAAGAACTGGGTTGACCTCAATCATGTTGAAGCGTTGAAGAATATCAGTTACATATTTCCTTGTGCGGGGGGAGACCCTAGGTGGTACGTCGTGTTTCCATGCCAAGAAAAAAATGAAGATCGCCCAAGTCTTTTAATGAAAAATGAGTAGCAAATTTATGGATGAAGGAGTTGAAATGATCCAAATTGTTGTCGGTGACAACAAGGTCATCAACATATATTAAAATAAATATGCTGAAGTCACCTTGTTTGAGAATGAAGAGAGACTCGTCGGCTAGAGAATTTGCAAAGCCTTGAGTGAGAAGAAAAGGTTGTAGCTCAGAATACCATGAGCACAGAGCTTGACGAATCCCATAAATTGCTTTCTTGAGTTTGCATACGAAGGAGGGTTGATCACGGTCGATGAATCCCAAGAGTTAAGACATGTAAACTTCGTCACTTAAATATCCTTGAAGAAATGTATTGTTGAGGTCGAATTTTCAAAGAGCCCATCCCTTAGAAATATCAATTCTCAAGACCAAGCGGATTTTAGTGAGGTTCACCACCGAACTGAAAGTTTAACCCCACCCCCCGTATTTTTGTGGGTAGGGGGGGGGGGGGGTGAAATGTGCCTTGTATCATTCTACGGAACCATAAGCATTTCGTTTGATACGAAAAACTTTACAGCGAACAATATTCTAAGCCTTGTTATGAGGAATAAGATCTCATGTTTGGTTACGAACCATGGCATCAAATTTATCATTCATCGCACGACGCCATTGTGGGTGTTTAAGAGCCTCTATGACAGTGTGTGGTTCAACATCCTGCATAGTACAAGGCACATGATAGGATAGTTTGAGATTAAGCTTAAAAGTATTGTCCTTGCTCCTTGTGACCATCAAGTGAATGTTTTGGTTGGTGGTCGAGGCAATGATGTTCTCGCGAGGAAGATCACATTCGGCTTCCATCGAGGAATGATGCGGTTTTGTGTTCGTCAATGATGTTGGTGAAGAATCAAGGCTCAGGGGCTGTGACAGTGAGGTGTCCTTGAGTAGCTGAGAGAAGTGGGGAATGAGAATCACTACAAGGATATTAGAGGAAGTGGGAGTATTGGAAGAGTCGTGTGATGGAGAGGAGAATGATGAGAGGGAAGGGAAGTGATGATATAGATTGGAGAATGGATGAATATGTTCATGAAATTGGATGTGATGAGAGACATAGGTGGGGGACCAAAGGGGATCATGATACAAATAGGCACTTTGCGTAAGGGAGTACCTATGGAACACACACAAGGTAGATCAAGGTTCTAATTTGTGGGATGCGTAAGGATGAAGCCATGGATAACACAAGGGCATTCGAAGATCCGTAATTTAGTATACTTTGGTTCGGACCCGAGAAAAAGTTCATAAGGGCAAGAATTGGACAGATTTGGTGTAAGCATACGATTGATAAGGTAGATAACGGTTGTGAAGGCAAAAGATCAATAGGAGACGGGTAAGGACGCATGCATAAGTAGAGAAAGACCTTTTTTGAAAATGTTTCGGTGCTTATGCTCGGAAATGTCATTGTGTTCACGGGTGTGAGGAGGATTTTTGAAGTGTGAAATCCTGTAAGAGGCGAGGAAGAAAGAAAGAGCGATGTATTCCCCACCGTTGTCACTATACATGGTTAGTATTTTTGTTTGAAAAACGTGTTTCAACAAGGGTTTTGAAGTGTATAAAAGTTAAGAGAACGTGAGACTTGAATTTCAGTGGGTATAGCCATGTATATCAAGTATAGTGATAAAAAAAATATAACATAGTATTTGAAACAATCGATTTATATAGTCGGGGAGGTCCATATATCGGAGAAGATACTTTTAAGTGGAAGAGATGTTGTAAGTGATGAAGTAGAAAACGAAACTTTGTAACTTTTACTGCTCGAACTAGAATTGAAAAATAATGAATAAGAAAAGTTTGACAACGACAATGAAAACTTAGACATGATGAAACGTAAAACTAGAAAGGTAGGATGACCTAGATGCGAGTGCCACTCAGACTAAGTGATCTTGGACACAGGAAAAGCAAAGGCTAGAGGGGTAGTAGGCGATGGGAGAGACCACTTATAGACACCATTTCTAGCTTCTCCTTTAACGATTGGTACCCCGTGCTTTGATCCTTCATCTAAAAATCATCAGGAAAGAATTCAACAGACACCACAATAGAATTGCATAGTGTATGGAGATAAGTTTTTTCTTAATCTCCGAAACACAAAGAACATTATCAAAGGAGATATCACAAGAGGGTAGGGCTAGAGAGAACGAACTGGTGTGAGTGATGGATAAGTTAGACTCGTCACCAATGATGACAGCCTCACCATAGATGTAAGGGTTATGCAAGGCTAGATTTTGCAAATCTGATATGATGTGATGAGACGTGCTGCTGTCAAGAAGCCATGGCTCGTAATCGTATGAGGCGACGATAGTGTTGTGTGCACATGGCTACCATGGACAAGGAATTCCATTGTTGTTGCTAAGGGGTCGATCCTCTAGATCCAGAGGCCAAGACGAGCTGAAATTGCTGGCAGTGGCGAGTGTTATGGCCAATGATGCCACATGCTTGACACTTGCTATGATATCCTCACATCTGATTGGAGTTTTTGCAGTTCCAACCAGAGTTTTTTTTTTGCCACGAGATGAGGGATGTGGGCGAGTGTTGGCTACCAGGGTCGTGACCGGAAGTTGCACCGGAGGAGGATCCGAGACTATGATTTTGGCCTTATGATTGAGTAGTCTTTCATAAATATCATCAAAGGAAATAATGGTGTTTGGGCATTGATAGCATCAACCATAGGGTTGAACTCTTTGGTGAGACCATCCAAGATGCAGTCTAGAAGATCCTCGGGCTCAAGAGGCTTGCCGAGAATGGTGTCTTGTTGGCCTTGACTTTGATGGATCACATGTATTCATCAATTATGAGTGTTCATTTGATGCAACGTTTAAGATTTTCCTTGATTTGTTTCACATGGCCAAGGGATGTCTTCTCATATGTGTTGGTGAGGGTTTGCCACACATAGCGAATAGATGATGCTCGTGCAACCAGTGGCTGAAGAAGTACCATCAAGGTGCCGAGGAGAGTGGAGAAGAGAAACCTATCTTGTTGCTTGTATGGCCCAAAAGCCGGGTTGGGATACTCATTCCTGTCGGTAGTCATTGTGGCATTGGGGATGATGGTGTTGTCTTGAATGAATCATTCAAGACGGAGTCCTCGAGCAAAGCAGCGATTTGGACGTTCCATATGAGATAATTCGATGTGGTGAGCTTGGTAATGTTGCTCATATTGATAGCAAAGAGTGATAATTTGAAATCTGAATAATTAGATTAGAATGAGCCTAAACGGCTATAAGTACAAAATACAACATTAGACCTAATGACAACATTAGACCTAATTACAGAAATTACGGTTCTACCCTTTTTACATGTATATCCTTTACACGCCCCCTCAAGATGGAGCACCCGTGGTGAGTCCAATCTTGGAGCATAAGACATCAAATGGTAGTCGCGGAAGAGGCTTCGTGAGAAGGTCTGCAAGCTGATCAGCGGCTCGAACATGAGTGACTCGAAGAGTGTTCAACTCGACCAAGCCGCGAACGAAGAGATAGTCAAGAGCCAAGTGTTTCATCCGAGAATGGAAAACCGGCTTAGCATTGAGATATGTTGCTCCAATGTTGTCGCAATAGATGGTGGATGGTGCTGATGACGTGACTCCAAGCTCGGATAATAGCAAAATGACCCAGAGAACCTCTGCAGCGGTGGACGCAATAGATCGGTATTCAGCCTCTGTAGATGAAAGGGAGAGTCCGGATTGCTTCTTAGACAACCAGGAGATAGGATGTGCACCAAGGAAGAGAAGATACGCTCCGGTGGACTTGAGATCATGAGAATCTCCAGCCCAGTCTGCATCGGTAAAGGCATGTAAAGAGAGGGTGTTGTGCGCGGATAAGTAGATACCTCGATCCTTCGTGCCAGCGAGATAGCGTAGGACTCGTTTCACGGCTTGCCAATGAACATCCGTGGGAGCATGCATGAATGAGATAGCTTATTGACCACAAAGCTTACATCCGGTTGTGTGAGAGAGAGGTATTGTAGGCCGCCAACAATAGACCGGTATT
>CM071872.1:26226155-26248307 GCA_036759665.1 Gynandropsis gynandra | reverse complement strand
TCCTCTTCCCCTTCAGGTTCTTGAACCACCGTTTTTTTGGGTTCTTGAACAACCTTCTTTCGCCCTCTCCTTCGTATTGTTCTTGCTCTTTTCGCCGGCGGAGGTTCAACATATGGCGCAGACTCCTTCGATAAAGGTCCAGCACCTGTATAAAATTTACCTCATTAAACATATGGCGACCAATGCGACCCATGTGACCCATGCGACCTATTATCCCCATGCGACCAATGGGACCAATGCGACCTATGCGACCTATGCGACCAATGGGACCAATGCGACCTATGCGACCTATGCGACCAATGGGACCAATGCGACCTATGCGACCAATGGGACCAATGCGACCTATGCGACCCATGCGACCATTTGACTTTAGCGACCCAGAGACACATGCGACATATGAAACCCTTGCGACTCTAACGACCCTGCGGCTTATGCGACACTACGACTCTCGACCCTACGGCTTATGCGACCCTACGACTTATATGTCTCGATGGAAATTGACACTCAAATGACCTTTTCACTAAATATTACTTACTTGGTGGAACTCCATTAGGAGGAAGGTTTCTTGACACTGGATTTGGACGTCGAAGGAATTCAAAAGCAAAATCACCAACAGTGTCGGAAGATTGGGTTTCGGTGATCGCAACTTTCTCGGCAGCCTTTGATTTTGGATTACGCACATGAATCCCGACATCCCTTAGAAGCAGCCTTTGATTTTGGATTACGCACATGAATCCCGACATCCCTTAGAAGGTCTCTTACGGCGTTGATGATTCTCTTCTCCAACTTCCTTATTTCCCCTATTAATTTCTTCTCTAGTTTCAGAGGGACTGCAACATCAGCATCAGCATCAGCATCACTCATGCACTCCTTCCTCTTAGTCCCTTTTTCCTTCTCCTTTTTTGATCACCAAGAGCTGCTTTTCGTGTCAGCAGTTCTTGCTTACGGATATCCTCCCAACAAATACCCTTCGGATTTCTACGGAGATGTTGCATCTATATCTGAACATCGGGATCGTCACATCCCTCGTAATCCTCCAGACCAGAAAGTAAAGCTTCCTTTTGTGTTTAGCACGAAGAATACTTAGAATATCCTGAAAAACAAAAATAACCATTATTACCCTCTGTGACCCTTGTTTCCCTTGTGAACCCTGTGTCTGTTTAGCACGAAGAATACCTAGAATATCCTGAAAAACAAAACATAACCATTATTACCCTCTGTGACCCTTGTTTCTCTTGTGAACCTTGTGTAATCGTTACCTTAGAATCTCCAATCTGCCTTATCACATCTACATACTTCGGGTTAAAATTGGATTTAACCATCTTCTTGCACATTCTTGGGCAGGATCGATGCGCATCCACAACCTCAACATACCATCCATTTCCGCCCAAACTAAGGATGGTTTCAAATGGAAGTAACTAAAACATTAAAACAAAATGATAAGAATGCAAAAAGTACGAAAACATTCAAGTTATTCGAATAATATATACAACTTACCATTAGTGGGATCATGAAACCACCACAATACCATTTTGGTTTCGGTGATCCCCCGCTAACGTGCTTGCGGCAAAAGTTTATCATCGAGAACGGCGTCCAGTTCGACTTTGAGGGTACAACCGATGTTAAAGCCATTATCTTGACAAAACTTTGTCCAACCCCTGGTGATGCTAGCGCCATTGCGTTTCACGGGTTTCTGCTGAAGGCTTGTGAGCCATAACTTGCGCCAACAACATCAAAGTTGCGAACCTCTTCCGGTCGTCGGAATTCTTCGCCTTATCAAGCTTTTCAATGACTTGTTCGGGGGTCACCTTTCCACGGCCGAAATGTTTCAGCCTGAATGTGACACCTATCATGGACTCCCATCCTATGGGATATGGTCCGCATTTCAATCCGAAAATTAGTGCGTGTTCAACTATAGAGTACCATATGGGAATGTCGTTTATGACGAACCACAACTCTGTATTGTCCCGTATAATCACGGAGTGATTTAGTAGTACAGACATTTGAACCTTCGTCAATGTGGAGTCACATTGTAAGTGGAATAAATGCCTAAATTGTGACTCCTTCTCGAAGTAATGCAACTCGTGTTCATTTAAGATTCCTCTTAGCGTCCTTATTGTCTCCTGAGGATAACACTTGGTGGTGATCTTTGGAATTCTCATGTGCTTGAATTCATACACAAATTTCGGCTTTGGCGCCACCTGTAAAATGACCAATTACGAATACATTATACTTCTACCGACTTAAACGACCCATGCGACTCAACCGACCGACCCGTGCGACTCAACCGACTTGTGCGACCCATGCGACTCAGCCGACCCATGCGACTCAAACGACCCTCAGACACTCTGCGACACTCAACCGACTCACTGAGACTCAACCGACCCACACCCCTCAAACGACCATTGCGACCCATCCCACTCACTGAGACAACCGACTCACTGAGTCGAAGATGTTCATGCAACTCCTGCGACCCTTGCGACCTAACCGACTCACTGACACCCATTTCAAATCAATAAACTGAGTCGAAGATGGTCATGCAACTACTGCGACTCTTGCTACTCAACCGACTCACGAAGTCGAAGATGTTCATGCAACTCCTGCGACCCTTGCGACCTAACCGACTCACTGACACTGACACTCACCCATTTCAAATCAATATTTTTATCAATTAAATATTGATTGAATATCTTTACGCTCATATTTATCGTTTTGAACAATTTCCAAACGTTTTTAATTCTATAAATACGATTTTAAGGGTGTTAAAAAATGTATGTTGTATACCGTTCGTGCTAAGTACTACCACAAACATTGTACACACATATTATATACAACGTTCGTGCTAAGTCCTACCATAAACGTTTTATATAATGTGTTTGTACAACGTTCGTGCTAGTATTTAGCACACATATTGTACACAATATTGTGCTAATAGCACACATGTTGTACATAACGTTTAAGCTAGCACACACGTTGTACATATACACTTTATACACACACACACATTATACACAATATATTTACAACCCAATATAATAATAACAATAACAATAACAATAACAATAACAATAATAATAATAATATAACATCAAATAATTGATTAATGATGTAGCATCAAAGTAGTAAATGAACAAAAGTCAAACAACATCGAATGTTTCATAATAATATAAAGTATATGGAAAATCAAAGATTATTGCTAGACCTTGTTGGGAGAAACCGAAACACATGTATTGTTCCATTGTAGACTATTTTAATGTGAGGTAACATCCCACTTTTTTGTCCATTTTCACGATAAAAAGTTCTCTAGCCTCCTCTGGTGCAAACCCTACCACGCCTCAAGGGCCTTAAAGTTAACGACCACGAGTTTCCTTGTTCTTTCATTAGAATTTTCTCACAACTTTTATTGGTCAGACTATTCGACCTCGCAAAGCTTATCAAAAGGTTACACCATTACCAAGTTCACATCGGTAAACATGATTAACATCATAAAGAAATAAAGTGACATGATTATTAGATTTCATTTGGAGTGGTCACTTACAAATGAATCTACGACTAGATTAGAAGGCATGACATATATCTTAAAATAAGTCTGATCAGAAGATGATCCTACTTTTGCGTTTGACTTCTTCACTCTTGTGGCTTCCCTAATTTAGCTATAGTGCACATACAAAAACCTACTATGATTTGTATTCTCACAAACATATTCAATTTGGACAAAGCCCAACTTACCAGTCTTGTGGTCGTCATTGTTGTCATGAAAGTTTTGGAGAAATGATAATGATCATGAATATTACAAATTACAGAAACTGAATTCGAAACCAATTACGTTGATTACCATATCATCTTCATAACAAAAAAATCCAAGATCACCAATTCGAAAATTATGATCCTTGGCGAAATCTTCCCAACCGTCGGTGAATCTAGGGTCATCCAACTTGACTTCCCACATTTTGTAAGATATGTCTAATCTAAGTTTTACTGTCTTGTTCCTCGTCTTTCCTTCTTTGTGTTTTTCTCGAAGAACTTCACAGGAATATCCTGCAAAAAAAAAATTTAAAGTCATGTTTTTTACATGTAATAAAAAAAGATACAAATAGGAGATTACAATGTGGTCGTAAAAACCAGAAAAAAAAAAGTTGGAAAAAGGAAAAACAGCCTATTCCCCCTTGATTTTCATACTTTAGTTCTATTCCCCCCTCGATTTTGACCCTCGTCCTATTTCCCCCTCGATTTTCACTTTCAGCCTATTTCTCCCTCGATTATCATGTTTAGTCCTATTCCCCCCTCGATTTTGATCTCATCCTATTCCCCCCTCAATTATCACAAATCTGCCTAAAACCCCCTCCGATTTTGACCCAATTTTGACCAAATTTTGATTTCAATTTTGACCCAATTTTGACCCAATTTCGATTTTAATTTTGACCCAATTTTGATTTTAATTTTAATTTTTATTTTAATTTTGGTTTTAATTTTGATTTTAATTTTAATTTTAATAATAATAAATTATTATCTCAATTTTGACTTGATTTAATCCTAATTAATCCAAATTAAGTATAAATTGAAAATCCGATTTAATCCGAATTAAGTTAAATTGAGTCCAAAATTGAGTCAAAACTATGTCAAAATTGATTTAAATTTTGACCAAATTTTAATTTTAGTTTTGATTCAAATATAACTCAATTTTGACTTGATTTAATCCTAATTAATTCGAATTAAGTATAAATTGAAAATCCGATTTAATCCGAATTAAGTTAAATGACCTAGTTTTGACTCAATTTTGACTCGATTTAATCCCAATTTAATCATAATTTTGACAAAATTGGATTCGATTTTGGGTTTAGGGTTTAGGATTTTGCCAATTAGTTATTAGTCATGAGATATTAATTTCATGCCACATGTTGGCATCTTAAATATTGGTTCCATCACCTCGGAGTGTTGTATAAGATTTTATTGGATATTTTTACTTAATTTATAATAATAAAATAATTATAGACTTACCGTTGTTATACCGTTTATCATAATTTAAATGGTCGAATTCCAATTTAATTAATCAAATTTCAATATTAAAATCAATATAAAAAATATATGTGTAAAAATATTTATTAATATTATTTACTGATAGATCAAAATAAATGATATAATTGAAAATTAAATAATTAGTCGATTATAATTATTGATTCGATTTTAGGATGTCTTGGGATAATATTAAATAAAAAAACTTATGCTTTGAGGGTTAACGGTAGGATTTATATGCTACGAATAACTTGATTTAATAAAATTAAAATTAAAATCAAAATTAAAACCAAAATTGAAATTAAAATTAAAATTAAAATCAAAAGCAAAATTAAAATCAAAATTGGATCAAAATTAAAATCAAAATTGGGTCAAAATTGAAATCAAAATTGGGTCAAAATTGGGTCAAAATCGGAGGGGGTTTTAGGCAGATTTTTGATAATTGAGGGGGGAATAGGATGAGGTCAAAATCGAGGGGGGAATAGGACTAAAGCCTGAAAATCAAGGGGGAATAGGCTGTTTTTCCTTGAAAAAATGATGGGTTTGAGACATTTTTCGATGGATTTAGAGAATGTTTCAAAGATTTTTCATAAGAGAAAGAGATGAAAAAGATGAAAGAAACAGGAGATGAGTGTTTGAAAACCCTAATTTCGCCTTAGGGTTCGGCGGTGAGGAGACAGACCAAGAAGGAAGAGGTGAAATGGTGGAGAAGCTAAAGACCACTAAGCAAAGTGAAGAAGCAGATGGGCTATGAGATGAACCTTGGGCCTACGGCGGCCCACCGAAGAAAAGACCAAGGGCTGGAATATTACCTAGAAAATGAGAAGTCCATGGCCCATTAGTGTTCCAGCCTAACACCGAAGAATTCCATGGAAGCACATCTGAAAAAGAGACCAGAAAATAGCAAGTACAATTGCCAGAAGACTCAAAACGGCTACAACCTAAAAATGATCTATTTTTTGCAAGTATTAGGAGTTGGAATTTTGTAATATGAACCTAGATATAGTAACTAGGAAATATATATTTTTGTAAGGTTATTCTATATATATGAAATGAGAAGGGGGTGAGAAGGTATCACTACCAAAAATCATCAACTCACCATTTTGTAACCATACCAAAAACCAGTTTCACAAATTCAAGAAATACCATAAACACAACCAATAAAATCCAATCCATTTTTTCATTTCAAGTTTGCACCATTCACATGGGAGGAGAGAGCTCATGAGACTAACCTAAAATAAGCTCATGAATAAACACCAAAACCAACATACATAATGTATCAAGAAATATTTTAGAATTTTTCAGATGTTGATGAAAGATAATTGTTATTTTATTTTTGAAAACAATTATATAAATATATATCAAGTGATATTTTTATAATATTTATGTTCAATAAAAATATTCAAAACTAATAATAATAATGTTTGACAAAAAAATAAATATTTGTTTATTTTGAATCCCATGACTAATCCTCCACAAAGGAAGCACTAAAATTCTCAAATAAGATGACCTAGAACACTGAGAAAAACCCTGAATAATGTAAGGTAAGAGTTCTCTTTTGACCGATACTAGAAAATCACCGAGAAATCAGCAAGGACACCGAGAAAATCAATGCCTAATCCCGAGGTTAAATCTCAAATGACCTTAATGAGGGTGAAAATTTTCAATTGACTTTTTCTATTATAATAATAATGTAAACTCTAAAATACCCCTCATTCCTTCTTATTTTTCTGCGATTTGATTGTTTGAAAACGAAGCCCTCTGCTTGGTCGATGTGTTGTGCATTCTGAATGGTCGAGGTACTGTGAACGTAGCTGTTTTCTTTTTATGTACCAGATTTTACGAAAAAAAACCCACCAATTTCTGCTTCTCCTCCCATGTAAAAAACCTCTTCTTTTAGGCGTAATTTTTGCTTCTAAACAGAGATAATCAATGACCGTTCCTCTTGTGCTTCAAATGCTCGCTCATCGTTGTCTTCTTCTTTTTCTTCATATGCATATTTGTTCATCTTTTTCTTCTTAATTGGTAAAAAATTCAGTGGGCGAACTTAATACAGACTTAGTAAGAAAACGTTGTGTACAATATTCGTGGTAGTATTTAGCACACACGTTGTGCTAAAGTACTAGGACGAACGTTGTGTGGTACAACCTTCATGGTACAACGTTGTAATAGCACAAATTTTGTACCACACACGTTGTACCACACACGTTGTACCAGGACGGACGTTGTGTGGTACAACGTTGTACTAGCACGGATGTCACGCACTTTATATGGTATAACATCAATCGTACAATGTTATGCAACAATCACTGTACCACACATGTTATGCCATACACGTTGTGCCATAATGGTATATACACGAGTTGTAACACACACATTGTACTACACACAGTTTACCAGACACGTTATACCACACATGTTGTACCACCCATGGTTTACCATACACGTTGTACCACACACATTGAACCACACACAATTTACCACACGTTGTATCTATATAATGTTGTACCACACACGTTGTAACAATAACAAATGTACTTTCTGACATTTCATTTCATTTCGTTGTGTACTATAAATTTTGAAGGAGCTAATGTGTGTTAGTAATTCATTTTGATTATTGGGGGGAAGATCCAAAATGAGAAATCATAAGAGTGGATTTAGAAAAGGATGAAATTTATACAATAGCGTTGAATAAAATTTTGCGAAATGTGAAATATAATGATCTTGTTGATTGCATCAGTAGAAAGATTGATATGGATAAATCTATGAAGAAGGTAAGATTGATCTATGTCGAGATGATTGTAGGACCTACGTTAAATCTAATGAAGTTTTTAGTGGATTTTTGTTGGAAGTTGACAACGATGGATGCAGAAATATCCTACATGTTGAAAATAAAGTTAGTGTTGAAGTTGGGCCAGTCATTGAAGCTTAACTTAATGAAATGGAAATGAAATTGAAAATGTAGAATGTGTTGAAGCTGACAATGAAGTGTCCCTTGATGATTTAATGATTGTTGGTTCCTCAAGTTTTGATTGAGATGACGGATTAGACATTTACTTGGGTCAAGAATTTGCATGCAAAGACGATGTCGTTTTGTTGCTTAAAAAGGATGCATGCATGAAATGCTTTAGATTTAACGTAGCAAAGTCGACAAAGACATTGTTTTTAGCCACATGCAAACAAACATATTTCAGGTGCTAATCGTTAATATGTGTGGCTAGGCGCAATCTTTTAGATGCTTTCTCAGTGAGGGTACACAACAAGACGCATACATGTCCTCGGCTGAGTCAAGTAATAATGTTGGTACAAATGGTTCAATCCCTTTTGAAAGAACGATAAGATAACTAGATACGCCAAGTCCAAAAAATATTACAATGATGGTGCATGGATGTTTTGGTGTAAAAGTATCATATTCTAGAGCATGGAGAGGAAAGAAGTTTGCTTAATATGATTTACGCGGTAGTCCGGAATTAGTTTGAAATTCTTCCATGTTATTTGCACATGTTAAAGAAGATGAATGATGGATATGTTATACACCTTGAATTAGAAAACAAGAACAGATTCAAGTATTCATTTGTTGCATTGAGAGCTTGTATTGAGGGTTTTAGAGCATTAACAAAAGTTATTGCCTTAGATGGAACTTTCTTGAAGAATGCCTATGGTGGAATCTTGATCATTGCTACCTATCAAGACACCAATTTTCACCAATATCTATTTGCTTTTGGAGTGGTTGACTCCAAGAATGATGATGCTAGTTGGATACGGTTTATGTTGAAGCTTCAAGAGGTAATACCAGATAATCATGATTTTTTGTATTCGTCTCGGATCAGAATAAGAGTATTGCCAAGGCGATAAGTGAGATATACAAGAACTCTAAATATGGATTTTGGGTTTGGCATTGATTGCAAAATTTGAAATCGAAAGTTTACCATTGTAGGAAAACAGATAGAGAATCCACAGCCGAGAAATTTAGACAATGTGCTAAGGCCTATTCGGTAACTCGATTTCGTGAGCTTTATGACGAATTCAAGACTAAGTACCCTCAAACTGCTACCTATGTCGAATATTATGTTGAACTAGACAAATATTCAAGATGGTATTTTCCTGGGGAATGGTACAAAATTGATACTACCAATGGAAAAATCTATCAATTCAGTATTTATAGAGGTAAGGAAATACTCATCGTTACCAATGTTGGATGCTATAATTTTAAAGGTAGCAGAATGGTTCAATAGGCATAGAAAAGATTCCATTGATGGATCAAGTTAACAGAAGTTGACACAATCGTTGGAGAGAATATTACATACTTGGTTCATGGAGTCGACAAGGCTGCAAGTGTATGAACTAAACAACTTTACACTCGAATTCAATATCATTGGTAGTTATAGAAAAATTTATTCAGTGGATTTGAGAAGTCAAATGTGTACTTGTAGAGCCTTCAACATTGATAAATATATGTGTGTTCATGCTCTTTCCACTTCAAAGGATGTTCTGATCATATACAAATCCACGATTTATGTTTAAAGTTCTATTTGAAAGACAAATTGGCGTTGTAATATGTAAAGACAATTAATATTGTTCTCGAACAGTCTTATTGGATCATTCCAGATGAGTTACGAGAATTGATGGTATTTCCTCCAGAAAAAAAGAATCAAACGTGAGAAGAAGATTCCATTAATTTGGATACCATCTGCACGAGAACCGCAACGAAAAGGACATAGAATAGTTTGTCGACGATTGAATGTCAAAGAATGTTGAAGTATTGTTAACATTCAAGAATTATATTTGTATGAGTATTGTTAAAGTTCAAGAATTGTATTTTGTATAAGTATTGTTAAAGTTCAAAAATTATATTTGTATAAGTATTGTTAAAGTTCAAAAATTGTATTTGTATAAGTATCGTTAACATTCAAGAATTGTATTTGTATAAGTACATTAAAAACTAACACGAACATTGCTAAAAACTAATACGACCATTGTCTAACAACATTGTGTACAACGTCCGTACTAGAAACTAACACGGACGTTGTACAACAACGTTGTATACTACGTCCGTGCTAAAAACTAACACGAACATTAAACAACAACATTGTGTATAATGTACATGCTAAAACTAACACAGACGTTGTACAACAACGTTGTGTACAACGTCCGGGATAAAAAAACACGGACGTCGTGTACAACCTTGTGTTCAACGTGTGCGTACAACGTGTACTGTACTCATTTTTTAATCCCATTAAATCATAATTATGGGATTCAAAAACATTCCAAAATTGTTCAAAACGATATGTTATTCCATGGTTGTACCTTTGAATTTTTTTGTTATTCCATGGTTATAAGATCAAGTTGTATCATGGTTGTACCTTTGAATTTTTTGTTTAATCTTAGTTATTAGTTAACCAAACGTGTTATTCCATTTTTTTTATCAAATTAGATTATATAATTCGATTGTTTTTCTTCTTAATCATCAACAATAAGCAAAGACACACAAGACATAGTATGAAGTTTATGTACAAGTTACATATTTCATCACATAAGATATGGTTTGTTACTAAAACAATTATAATATGTCATTTTTAATAAACTAAACGTGTATTGTGATGAAACAAATCACGATAAAGACGAATTTAACAAGTTCAACCCAAAAATTTGAACTTCAACCACGGTACAACCCGATTTTACCAATATTAATTTTTTATTTAAACAATTGAATATTGAAAAAATAATTATGTTGACACCTTTTTTGAGGTACGTTTGTTTTTATCTTTTTTCTCTTTTGGGTCTATGATTTGACAGAAATCCGATTTGCTTTTTTCCTCATTTTCCTTTTTTAACATTTAAAATTGAGTTTAAAATTCAAACTAAATAAAAATTTCAAGCTCATTCAGATTTGTACCACACGTTGTACCACAATCACAACGTTATACCACAAACATAATAAAAATTTATATTATAACACACACATTGTACCACACACGTTGTACCATAACGTTGTACCACAAATATTGTATCACACATGTTGTAACACAAACACAACATTGTACCACGAACGTAATAAAAATTTACGTTATACCACATATGTTGTACCACACACGTTGTACCATAACGTTTTACCACGAATATTGTACCATATACGTTGTACAACGAACGTTGTACTGCACACATTGTCCCACCAACCTTGTGCCACATACGTTGTACCACAGGCACAACGTTATACCGCAAACGTAAAAAAAGTTTAGGTTGCACGACACACGTTGTCCCACCACCACATATGTTGTATCAAAAACGTAATAAAAATTTACATTGTACCACACACGTTGTCCCACCAATGTTATATCACATATGTTGTACCACAGGCACAAACATTGTACAGCAACATTCCTAAATTAACTACAAAAAATTTAGGAATCGAGTAACAAATATATAATAAAAATAATATGAAGATTTATTTATTAATTACAAAAAATTTAGAAATAAAATAACAAATAAATGAATATTGTAAAAATATTACGAAAATTCAAACGAGCTTGCCAATTTGAATTAAATCGCAAGCAAGGCGAATGCAAAGGTTGGTGACATTTTGGTCACATAATTCGTCCAAGGGCAGCCCAAACAACTCATATTCTATAAATTTTATACACAACGGTCCATAATCGTTTTCTCTATACCAAATAAAAACATATTAATAAAACTCATAAAATAAAATATAAATTATAATATAAAGACATAAAATTACGAAATTTACCCTCACAATACATTTTGGGTGACGTTTTTGATGCACCGATGTTTCCATGATTTATCATTCAATTGGACAAACCATGGCATACCAGATTTTATGAGCATATGAGGAATACCACATAGATATGGATCCATAATATCGTCCATTTGTCCTTTGTTGTAAAGTTTACTCGCTGTATCGAAAATGGAGATCCTCGGCATCCAACACCATCTTCACAGCAATCCAATGGATTGAATTACCTGTTATAGGGCTTCTGGTGTTTATGAAGAAATACATCACATTTACACCGTCCCACGTTTTCCCGAAGTTGCGAGAATACTCTTCGAACAACTCAAAATGACGGCAAGAAGGTATTGCAAGAATACTTCATCGGCGATGAAGGCTCTCTAGTTCATACGATTGAGGTCCTTGGACTGCTCTTTCCTCAGTAATGTAAGGCATTCATCAATATGTTGTAGATGGTGAAGAAAAGTATTAATACAACGTGTGTACAACATCTTGGTACAACGTGTACATCGGTAGTACACACTAACATTGTACCACGAACGTTGTACACACATTGGACCACGAACACTGTACACATTTTGTACTACAAATGTTGTACCATGATGTGGTACACGTTGTACCACTAAGTTCCCTCGAAATCTAATTTCCAGCCAACAAATGTTTCAATGATGAACTTTGTGACACGATTCTGGATCTTTGTGTCATACTTAATCAAGTTCGGTAGTTGCACGCCAATGTTGGAGCATGCTTGAGCTCGAGCTTTCTCTCTAGTTGCCTTCTCTTGGACTTCTCTCCGGCAACCTTCTCTCCAGCTGCTTTCTCCCCAGCTGTCTTTTCTACAGCATCATCTTCACCAGAGACACCTTTCTTTATGCATTTGCTTGTGGTGTATGATGCCCTCTTGTACTTGGATGGTTGCAACACCCTTCACCTTTTGGGGTCTTCGATCGTGCTCCTTTTTCACCTGACCCCTCTTCTTCTTGTTTTTCTTTCTTCTTTTCCTTCTTTTCCTTCTTCTTATTCTTCTTGACCGTCATCATAAAGACTTAATTCAGGTTGTACCTCTTTTTGGACATTCTTTATGTGCAATCTTGAATATTCTTCGGACGTCCTTCAAATTTGTTGAAACATTCTTCAAAAGTATTGAAACATCCTTCGAATGTATTTAGATATCTTTTGACTTCTTCTTTAACAATGTTAAGACGTCTTTCAAAGGTATTTAGACATCCTTTGACTTCTTCTTCAATATAATGTAGACGTTCTTCAATATTTTTGAAACATTCTTCAAAACTATTGATCTGTACTTTGAAGTCTTCAGCAATTTTATGATCTTCTTCAACATTGTTGAGACGATCTTCAACACTTTTCAGAAGTTCATTGAATAGCTTCATCACCCTTGCGTACATTACTCCAAACAAGCCATCTTCGGATCGCAAGGGAGTTTGTTGGGGCATTCTGGATTGTGGGGCAAATTTCTGTGAAGAAGAGATTGGAGGTTGGGCCAAGAATCGAGCTATTTCATACAATGTGGAGAAGGGATTGCGGTGATTCAGATACACTGGGGAAGTCTTCAATGTTTCTCACCACCATTTCTTTATTGTAGAGGTCTAAAAAAACAGGAACACCTCTATTTATTCTAGACATCCAGTCATCTACAACTGGATCAACTTCGTGTAGCTCGAGATCTATCATGTACATGACCTCAGATTAATTGGGGATGATAGTACTGTTGATGTCTTGAAAGTGAAAATGAAGAAGAATCAGTGTGGTACAACGTGTGGTACAAGGTGTACAAGGTGTGGTATAACGTGTGGTACAACGTGTAATACAACGTGTGCCTATTTACAACGTGTGTGGTATCACAGGCACACGTTGTACCACAGACACAACGTATGGTACAATGTGTACAAAGTGTGGTACAACGTGCTTGTATGGTACAACGTGTGCCTATGGTGCAATGTGTCTGTGGTGCAACATGTGCTTGTGTGGTACAACGTGTGACTGTGGTACCACACACGTTGTACCATACCTCGTACACGTTGTACCACACCTCATACACGTTGTACCACATGTTGTATCACAATGTTGTACGCGTTGTTGATAGAAATTGGAAATATACTAACATTTGTATCCCCAATTTCTTCATTCAAATCATGCAAGTCGTATCTACGCATATTTTATGGTTTGTACTTCAACTTGCATATCCTTGAAGTATGGAAATGCTTTCATATATAAGAATCTATTAACAAATTTAAATACAAATTATTAAACTAATCCTTAGGAAAATTAATGAAATTAAACGTAATTCACACTTACCTCCAAGGGAGAAATAAACCATGGATGTGTCCATGTTTTGTTGACTTCGCCTAAAAAAATTGTCGAGCATCCGCTTAATTCTCACGAAAAAACTTAGAAAACGTGAACCTTCCCCATGGAAAGTTGGTGCAAGCTTTCAGGTCATCGAAAATTCGCACCAAGAAATTTTTGGTGGGGCCATTGAATTTATTCTTTCCTCCAATGACCGTGTCTAAACAGTATAAAATGGTCATCTTCAACCGGCCTTCAGATCTCGATAGTGAAAATATCTTATTCTTCATGTTGCTTATGGTGATTGAGCTTTTGTTAGGCCTATACTTATCCTTGAACCCATTGCCACCAAGACGTAACCATTGTTGTGGATATTCGTGACAATTGAGTCCATTTATCACGTCGTGCTCTATCAACGCATATCGGATAGGCACACCATTCAGCACAAAACAAAACTCATTTGTCTTCGTTGTCCTTGTAGAGCAGAGAGGCAATGTCCACAACCAAACAATTATATTTTTCTTCATCCTCTCCATATAGAATAAATGCTTAAATTGAGGATGTTGCACAAACCATTCCAATTCTTCAGGGTGCAAGGCTTCTTGCAGTTTTGAAATGGTCTTGAACACAAAGCACTTTGTTGCAGTTTTACAAGATTGCACGAACTTGCTAGAATTGAAATAGATTCCTTTTGTATCCATTGTTGGTCTGCGTTGTAAAAAAATAGGAACAAAAACTAAATGTTTAGTATTGTAACAAATAAAAAAAAAGCCTGAAAAAACTTGTATAACGTGTGCTTGTAGTACAACGTGTGACTGTGGTACAATGTGTGTGGTACAACGTGTGACTGTGGTACATTGTGTATGGTAAAAATGTATGATTGTGGTACAACATGACTGTGGTACAATGTTTGACTGTGGTATAACGTATGTGGTACAACGTGTGGCTGTGGTACAACGTGTGATTATAGAACAACGTGTGACTGTGGTACAACATTTGCATCACATAACGTGTGATTATGGTACAATGTGTGCTTCGCACAACGCGGGGTGGCACAGAATTGACCCACATAATGGTGTAACATGTATACAACATGTGTAAATGGGGAAAAGTTTCAGAAAAATGGTGAAAGATGAATACTTTTCGTTCAAAAACCTAACGATGAATTTGACCACAAATATATACATTTTCTGACAGCACTACGTGATACTCATCTGCAGAGGATGGTGAGTATGATGAGATTTCAAGATTTGAGACATTTTTAAGAGTTTGGAGAAATTTTTTAGACGGATTTAGAGATTTTTAAAAAATGAGAGAGATATGAAATGTTTTATTTTTTATTCTGGAAATAATGATAAGTCGTCGGGGGATGCAAACGTTGGCTTTTCATGCAAGACGAATGATATTTTTGTAATATTTGGCTAGAATAGGGGTATTGGAATTAGTAAGCCATTTTTTGCGTAAAAAAATATATATATTTTTTATAAGAAAAAATAGTCTATTCCCCCTTGAAAATCATGCTTTAGTCCTATTCCCCCCTTGATTTTGACCTTCATCCTATTCCCCCTTCGATTTTAAGTTTTCATCATATTCTCCCCTTGAAAATCATGTTTTAGTCATATTCCCCTCTCGATTTTGACCTCATCCTATTCCCCCCTCAATTATCAAAAATATCCCTAAAACCCCCTCCGATTTTGACCCAATTTGACCAAATTTTGATTTTAATTTTGACCCAATTTTGACCCAATTTTGATTTTAATTTTGACTTTAATTTTGATTTTGATTTTGATTTTAATTTTAATTTTGATTTTAATTTTGATTTTAATTTTGATTTTAATTTTATTTTGATTTTAATAAATCAAGTTAATTATTCAATTTAATCGACTTATTTGATTTGATTTCGAATAAAATTAAGTACGATTTTTTATTTGAAACCAATTTTAACCCAAAATCGAATCCAATTTTGATTCAATTTTAACACAAAATCGAATCCAATTTTGACTCAATTTTAACCCAAAACCGATCCAATTTTGACCCAAATTAAGATATCAATTATGACTCGATTTAATCCGAATTTTTACTTAATTTTGACCCGATAAAATTAAGTACGGTTTTTACTTAATCCGTAATTTTAACCCAAATCGACCCCAGTTTTTACTCAATTTTACTTAATTTTAATCCAATTTTTAATTAATTTTAACCCAGAGTCGACCCCAATTTTAACTCAATTCTAACCTAAAACCGATCCAATTTTAACCCAAATTATGATCTCAATTTTGACTCGATTTAATCCGACAATTTTAACCCAAATTATGATCTCAATTTTGACTCGATTTAATCCGAATTGATTTTGGGTTAAAATTGGTTTCAAGTAAAAAAACCCGTATTTAATTTTATTTGAAACCAATTAAATCAAGTAAGTTGATTAAATTGAGTAATTAACTTGATTTATTGTTAAAATTCGAGTTAAAAGTAAGTACGAATTTTGATCAAAATTAAGTAAAAATGGGATTAAATCGAGTCAAAATTGAGTCAAAACTAGATCAAAATTGAGTCATATTTGGATCAAAATTAAAATTAAAATTTGGTCAAAATTAAAATCAAATTTGACATAGTTTTGACTCAATTTGGACTCGATTTAATCCTAATTTATACTTAATTTGGATTAAATCGAATTTTCAATTTATATTTAATTCGGATTAAATCGGATTTTCAATTTATACTTAATTCGGATTAATTAGGATTAAATCGAGTCCAAATTGAGATCATAATTTGGGTTAAAATTAGATCGGTTTTGGGTTAAAATTGAGTCAAAATTAGGGTCGATTTTGGGTTAAAATTAAGTACAAATTGGGTCAAAATTAAGTATAAATTGGGTCAAAATTAAAATTAAAATTAAAATCAAAATTAAAATCAAAATTAAAATTAAAATCAAAATTAAAATCAAAATTGAGTTAAAATTACGGATTAAGTAAAAACTGTACTTAATTTTATCGGGTCAAAATTAAGTAAAAATTCGAATTAAATCGAGTCAAAATTGATATCTTAATTTGGGTCAAAATTGGATCGGTTTTGGGTTAAAATTTAATCAAAATTGGATTCGATTTTGGGTTATAATTGGTTTCAAGTAAAAAACTGTACTTAATTTTATTCGAAATCAAATCAAGTAAGTCGATTAAATTGAATAATTAACTTGATTTATTAAAATTAAAATTAAAATCAAAATTAAAATCAAAATTAAAATTAAAATGAAAATCAAAATTAAAATTAAAATCAAAATTGGGTCAAAATTTGGTCAAAATTAAAATAAAAATTGGGTCAAAATTGGATCAAAATTAAAATCAAAATTTGGTCAAAATTAAATCAAAATTGGAGGGGGTTTTAGGCAGATTTTTTATAATTGAGGGGGAATAGGATGAGGTCAAAATCGAGGGGGAAATAGGAATGAAACATGATTTTCAAGGGGGGAATAGGATGAAAACTGAAAATCGAGGGGGGAATAGGAAGATGATCAAAATCGAGGGGGGAATAGGACTAAATCATGATTTTCAAGGGGGGAATAGGCTGTTTTTCCTTTTTATAACGAGGTTATTTTAGAACAGTGACATATGACCGAGGTCATTTTAAATTGAACCCAGTCCAATCCCTAATCGAAGAACATGGAAAAGCATCGAGAATACCGTTATAAGGCTCGACGACTACTAAAAAAGAAACTGAAATAGATTCAGAGAAATGACGAAGTAACGAACCACCGAAGGAGACTCATGTGTAGAAATCGATAACATTAGATATGATAAAACAACCAGAAGATAGTTTCAGACAGACTATCAGAGGAATAGAATAAGCGAAATAGGGTTAGGGACTCAAACGACCACACACAAAAGGCATAGAACACGGTGATGCGATCCTCGCTGGAACGATGCTCTAGACGACGGATGAACGGATAGTCCTTGCTACAGTCGAGTCGCAAGACTCCTCGTACAAGGTGGGTGGGGCGAATGGTCACATGAGAGTTGCGAGAAAGCTCTCGATTCATCGGTTCGTCTTCGAGGATATTACACACCTATGAAGGACGAATGATTCTTTGGATATTACACACCAACAAGATGAATTCTTCCAAGAAAAATTCAAGATTAAAATCAAAATTCCAAGTTCTCCTCCACCATGAACATGCCCGACCATATGTAGTAAATGATAGCCATGCAAGGCTTTAATGTGTAATAAATGCTAAGTAGCCCTGCAAGGCTCCTAATTAAATGATCGAAAAATATCCAAATTCAAAAACCAAACATAATCATAAATTAGGTCTTCGATACGTGTACTCGTCTTGAAGCCTCAGATCAACAATTAGGTCGCGGAAGTGAGTCAAGACCTCGTTAAAAACTCTTCATTGGAAAACCCCGTGGGATAAAACCGACGGAGGGAAAAGAGTACACGCGAAACACATACTCTAATTTTCGATCATTACGAGTTGTGTTTCAGATTGAAGTATGACACAGATGTTGGAAATCTCATGAAGACTCGAGTACTCGTCTTGTACGTGGACGACCGTGAGAATCCCGACGATCGTTTCCTTGAGCTTCTTAGTTTTAGCTCGAGTCACGGGACCTATTGGTAGGGTCAAGGCTTCCTCTTCTCTAGCCTTAGCATGGGTCACGGGGCCAACGTCCTTTTTTCGGGTCGCGTCCACCTTCCGTCCCTTCGGTTCAGCTCGGGTCGCTTCTTCTGCGCGCAGGTCGTGTCCTCCTCAGCCATGCAGGTCGCGTCCTCCTCAGCCATGCAGGTCGTGTCCTCCTCTGCAATACAGGTTACGTCCTCTTCGTTATCCACGGCTCAGGTCGCGTCCTCGACGTTATCCAGGATCATATCATACGGGAGAAACTGAAGAGACCCAAACCCAAATGAACAAGCGAAGGAAAACTAGGGATGGGTCGACATCGACAACGGAGCACTAAGATACTGTCGAAAATATGAAGGCAAGACAAAAACGACGGTGACACCTTATGATCTCTTAAATAAATCAAATAAAGGATTATCGACACAGAAAAAATCGATAAAGAATAATGATCAATTATGAGATTACATTTTGATTGATAAGAATATGTTGAACTAATTTCAATTTTTTTTATTAGTTGAGAAATAATTTATTTTATAAATAGAAATAGCAAACGAAAAAGGAATATAACTCGTAAAATATTCAAAGTATCTCAGAGAGAATATCCTTGTAATATTCAATAAGATCTTCGAGATTATCATGAGTATCTCGGAAAATATTCTCAAATATATAATATGGATTGTATCCATCAATACGATACCTCAAGTTGGAGTGTGCAAATCGTGGTTGTCCAACTTGGAAGAAAGAGTCAATAATCCAACAGTTTGGATTCAGTGTTAAAGCTGAGTGAACATCTTGTCTAGTTTGCTCGATCGAGTGATTTCACACTCGAACCTTCGAAAGAAGGTGCGTGCGGGCGTATCAGTGAGATTTATCACGTGAGAAGTATCGGGTCGATGAATTTAGTACTACGACACTTGGATCAGGGCCAGCATCGAACCGTGCTGGAGTTTTGGTAACCTTTCGAGCAATAGAGCACTCTAGTTAGTCAGATCAGTGGATCTTTGAGCGTCATACTATGTTGGGGTTGTGGTAACTTTTCGAGTGACGAAGCGTTGTATTGTACTGATGGTTGGAGTACGTTGTGACCTTACGAGATCTTCAGTGTGCTTGGTTCCTTTGGACTTTGCTAGCGTATGCTCGAGCTAGAGTCGTGTAGACTATGAGAGTTATGTTTTGGTATGGTACTAGTCTTGGACTTTGGATCCTCAGATGGGTTGGTAGAGTTGTTTGTATGTCTTTAATGTGATGATAGATCGTTATTTATGTTATTTAGTTAAGAGTGGAAGAATATGTGGCATAAAGTACATACTCGTATTGGTCTCACTGAGTGCATATTTCGTTCTCACCCTATTTATAGGCGGTCATGGATGGAGATGATATGGCGAGGCGTGCAAGAGGTCTCGATAAGCTTTCTTTTGCATTTCTTATTTATTTTATTTATTTAATGTGATTATAATTTTACGTATTTTATTTTTCTAAGTGGTCCAAACCAATTTTATTTCGAAATAAAATTTCTTTTATTTTATAATGTGTTTGAGCGATGATACATGTGCCCACCTCTTGGGGGTGATGACACTCTTAGTCTCAAGGTAATTCTGGGATGGGGGTGTTACAATCGTAACTCTCCTACACTTCAGAATTCATAAAATACGGTTGTATATTCAATCGTTAGATTCGTCGACTATTTATTGAGTTGTGAGTCATCTTGCGTCTTTATATTCAGATGCGAGATCATCAACAACTCAATCGAGGGTCACTTTATGCATATACCTAAGTGTGAGGTCATTAATAACCAATAGAAGGTCATCTTACGCATAGATACCCAAGTGTGGGGCCATAAATAACCCAATCGAGGGTCATATTACGTCTATATACCTAGACGTGGTGTTATCAAAACCCAATCGAGGGTCATGTTTCGATCTGGTCAAATTCTATTTGGGATTTTGGTTTTGATTTTGAGGTATGAAGAGGTTATGATTCGAGACTTTGGTCGAAAATAGAGTGAAAACTTAATTCTTGGTTCATGTCGAAAAAAATTAGATCTTTGGTAGAAAGATGCTATGTTTTAAAATGCAATGGATGGTGGATAAAAAATACAGAATATGCCGAATATATATATAAATAATTATTTGAATTTTTTTTAAATTTAGATAGATAATCAAATGGAAAAGAAAATATAATTTCCAAAAATATCTAAAAAATTTTAGAAAATATATTCAAAATATTCAATAAGATATCGGATATACTGAATATCTCAAAAAACGAACTAACTCTTATATTAGATTGTAAACAACAAATTTATATTGTGCAAACTACAACCCTAGGGAAGAATCTCTAAATAAAATGTCGCCATATCTTTAAGCAAAGCTTCCTCGAGTGGTTTGGCTATCTTACGTCACCACCCACGACAGAGAAACTCTTCAATTAAGTTACTCCTCACACTTTTCTTTTACTGCAGGTTCAACTATGATCTTAAGCACCCACTTAGCACCAAAATCAGGTTGCATATTGTCCACCTTTGTAAAAATCGTATGTCCAATCATTTAGACCATCGGCGAACGACAGTTCAGAAAATGTTAAAATGGGTATATTAATCCGCTAATAAACCGAACTTTTTGTTAAATAAATGTTTTCAATAAAAAAACTACCTCGTTTTAATATTTTAAAAGAAATAAAATCAAAATTGAATTGCACAAATAATATATGTCCATAGAAAAAGAAATAAAATTGAATTGCACAAATAATATATGTCCATAGAGGATTTTCGTTTTCAAATTTTGCACCGAAGTGGCGCAAGAGCAAAAACGAAAATGTAAATACACGTACATATATTTTACTTAACTTTTCACAATTCTTTTAAGACCAACGACAGTATAATATTAATATATACCCCCTCAGAACATTGCTAAAAAAATGCAGCACAAAGGGGGTAATTCACAAGCCCCTATTTACATGTGTGAAATCCTATGATACTTCTTTATACCCAATTTAATTCGACCCGCCACAAAAAAAATATCATCGAGAACTTAACCTTGCTGCGGTGGATTGCTTAGCAAGTAAACCATCCTCCTTTGTGGTGCATAGGGCACAAGGGTCCCAGACTCCTCGGTTGCACCAATGGTCAGGGACACATAAAAAATGCGTCGACATGAACTTCCTGAACCTCTTCTTATACTCCTTGGGACTTATCACGGTTGGCAACACATTCTTTGGGACCACCAGTGACGATTTCACCCACGTCTCGAGCTGCTTGTCCCACGTGTATTGCCGCAGGTAGTCTATTATCCCGCATATGAGCTCCCGTCGCTCTGTGTCCACGCCAACGAGCAACGAGTAATCCATCACGTTTATAGACTGCAATTGCCATTTCAGATGTGGATCATTTTAGGAAGATGAATCCATTGATCTTTTTGAGGCTTGTGGAGAATAAATTTAGATGGAAACACTTACGTTTAAGAAGCCGGTGTCG
>CM071872.1:26184352-26226121 GCA_036759665.1 Gynandropsis gynandra | reverse complement strand
TTTCGACGTGTTGCTGATGTAAAGCGGAGAATTGTTCATATCCTTGACAAAGTTCTGATCTAACAGAACATCTTTAGCCCCATCAGTAGAGGTGGTAAATCGAGCATGTAGAGCGCCTTTGAGATCATACTGACGAGTAATTTTTCTCCCGAAGTTGAGATTTTCCATCACCATTAAGTCATGATGCATCTCTTTCCCGCTCTTTGGCTGCCTTATCGTCACCTGCAGGAGGGTAATCAAACCCAAAATGATATGCAAGTGTATGCGTTAAACCCTTTTAACATTTTACAATTGTACATATTATGAATGTGTTAAAGTATACGATTGCCTTAACCGAGTAAAATGAAGTTTTTCTTGAGAGAATACCTGATAGATCCCAAGAATTTTAGCAAGACAAGTCTGGTTGCCTGATTCATAGGAGTCCTTCATGTATTTAAAGTACTTATCTGCAAATTTCACAAACGATTCATATTCCGTTCTCTTAATCTCCTTTATGATGAGCCTATCGTCAAGTGTCTTGGCAAATACAGATTTGCTCTTCCCACCCTTAGCATCCCACGGCTTACAACGGCTAAGTGAAGCTATGTAATCCAGCTCCGAGGGACAGAAAAGCTCTCTGATCTCCTGGAACCTGTCTGCGTATAGACACACAACCGAGTATTTACACTTTTCAAGGGATTTGATGGATCCAAAAGAGACTTTTCGTCTCAGACCCTTCTGTAGGGATAGTGGTTCTAGCCGAGTCAACCCATCAAAGCTCAGAAAACGTGACTCCTCGCGGGGCATGGTGGACTGAGAATTTACGGAATCTTTATCCAAGAACCCCTCAAGAGACCCATGTTTAGATCTAGTGAGAGGCAATCTGTTCTCCTCATCACTGATATCTCCGGAGTTAGGATGATTAGTTAGATAGGCCAGCGCACAAGCAATCAGGCTCGAGAGCTCTTCTTCGTAATCAGACACGATAAGATGATCATCACCCAGAGAGATGTGCAACCGAGAACCTTCCTCACCGATTATTTGATGCATTGACGGTAAAATTTCTTGGAGAGAGCTGTCAATGGTCTCAGCTTTTGATAAGTAGACCTCCTCAAGGTCTTTGATTCCTCTTGATCGGAGCTCTTCAAATGACAACCAAAACCATTCATTCGGTCTTCCCTGACCTAACATAAGTGAACCATTAGAGACAGCAGCCTGGCTATCCCAAGATTTTCCTGTAATTGGAATCGTTTTGTACACTTCTTGATAATTTTCCAAGTGACCATTCTCGGTTGTGTGAATGTTCAAATCATGGTATGTACTGAGACTCAAAACCCCCGGAGTTTGGATTTCATCATCCTCAAAAACACTAGAAACTTTAGTCTGATCGTCATCTTGGGCGGAAGCACCATCAATTAGGATTTCCCTGCTCACGATTTCATTTCCTTCAAAATCTCCATTTGTATTAGAAGCTTTAGGATTGATTTCAAATCTGGCCCTTACAATAACTGAATCATCCGAATTTGACTTCAAATCCTGTTGAGTTCTTTCCTTCTCGGCAGTTGAAGGTAGCATCCAGTTAGGTAAAAACATTGAATGCAACCGATGAGCCCAAACCAAAGCTAGAAGCAGAAGTTCCCACCGCATGCGGTTCAGGCCAAGCAGTTTCTTGAAAACATCTCCCGAGCTCTTCATCTTGTCAAAAGTACTCTTAATATTTTCCTTTTTTGGATAGGACGTGGCCAACGCCACAGAACTGTCTTAGTAAGCTCGCCCGGAGAAAGCAAAACAAGTAAACAGCTAACATCCATTCCACGGAAACTAATCCATATTTCTATACCATGCACGAGAAACTTGAAACAACAGAAACAATTTCTGACAAACTAACCTCAAATTTGGAACGCTCTTCCATCAACATATCCTCGATGTCAGACAAGCTCTGATGGTTCATACTTGGACTAGTGAGCTGGGATCTTAATTGTTTCAGAGAACTAGCTACCTCCTCGAATAGTGATATACCTTTAGTGAATACCTTGAACACAATAATAACAATCATTCTCAGCACAAAAATGATATCCCTCACTATCTGGCAAAAGCTCCACCATAATATTCATTTCTCTGCACAGAATCGAAGAGAAAAAAAATATAACGCAGATACTTACATTCTGAAATTCTTTCTCAAGCCAACTCGTCTTCACTGAATTGCCAAGCTCCAGCTTCTGTGGTGGCAGAGACACTGTATAAGTTGTGACATGGGAATACCTGAACATCGCAACCATGGAGCCCAACCTACACATGCAAAAATGTTATCCAATTAGCAAACTGAATCCAGTCCCCAACAATTATCTTTGTTAAAAATTTGGAGCAATTATTTAGTTGCCAACGTTATCCAACATTTTTATGTTACTAAGTTAGAAACCACGAAGGAATTTCATATGGACAAATTTTTTCTAACCTAAAGATGTGCTCAATCCTAGTGCCAAACCCAGGCTGCTGCTATTTATCTCCGTGGATGATGTAGGCGATGTAAACCTAAAGGCATAGAAGGACATAGTGAACCATACCCGAAGAAGTGAAGGTAGTCCCTGTCGAAAGAGTGACCACAGCTAGATGTTCTACTTAACAGATCTTGCTGAGAAAAGCTAAGCTCCAAGAACTTTCCAAATGACAGGCTACGTGCAGCAGAAGATATCCGCACTCTTTTTGTAGATTTCGGGGTCCCGTTCACTGTTTTGCACTTGCCACAACGACTCCACATCCAAAGTTGTCCTATCGGCTCACCAGGCAGACTTTTTTCATTGGGAAGTCGTTTTATTTGGATGGTTAGCTGCTTGCTGTGATGTGCATAGTAGTAAATATGTGCTTCTGGTAACCCCTCACATGTATTGCATCGGCTTCCCTGCAGTAAGAATATTTCTCAAAATCTTGTGAAAAAGTATGAGCCACACAAAAAAAAAAAAACTAGGAGCTAATCAGCGTTTAGCTTCTTACAATGCAGATGATTGAGAAATCGAACAAGCAAAGGTGCACAAAGACATTGTACTATATCTAGTTTAAAAAAATTGAAATGCGATCAAAACCTGATTAAACATGTCTCGCAAGAACTTCCCCAGAGGAACATCAAAGTTCTTGTAAAACATTATATGGGAAAAGTGGCTCTGCTCGCAGATTATCCCTCTAAGGGCATTCCTCCTTGACGCTAAAACCAATATACTCTGAGAATCTAAGGCAGTCTCAATATCCTTCTCAGTCTGTGCGCTATATCTGTTTTCTACCTTTGGGCTGACGAGGGTTCCAGAATCCACTGACAAATGCTGCATTGTAGCCTCCTTGTCCACAATATCTTCAGCAGAATCCCTTACAGCTTCAGAATCACAATTATCTGAGGCATCAGCATCCACTGAAGCCTGAACCACTTCCGGATTCTCAACCAAACCAAAATACCTAGATAGAGACCCAGAAGGAAGATGTCCCTCTAAAACCTTCTTTATTGAGGCTGACAGGGATGAAAACCGAACAAAAACAGCAGGATTATATGGTTCATACGAGAAAACGGATTCTCCATCTGATTCCCAGATTTCAGCTTTATCGCCATTTGTCTTCCCATTTTCATGAGAACTTTTCTCGTGGAATCCATTTGAAATAGGAATATTAATTTCATTTGAGGCGGATTCAGCAGCAGAGACATCAAGACAAGATCCTGATAACTTATCTTTTTCTGTAATAGAGGAATTCTTTTCTGGAGCTGCATCTGTCATTTCAGAAAGAAGGACAGTAGAGAACATTGTTTGCTGGTCAACGAGGAAAGACATCTCAAGGATTAAATGATATGCCAGGACAACTGCATATTGAACCACTTCTTTAACCCTTTTCAATTCGTCACTGTGACTTCCTTTAAGCAAGATCTGTAACATATCACATACACCGTTAAAACATACCATTAAAACCTGAGCACAGCAGTAATTACCCTTCTGAGAAAACTCAAAGATAGAAAATCAAGGGAAAGAATATACCATACTTACACGGTGCTCTTTTAGACATTTATAATGTGATGATGTGACTGTGTTATATGAACGATAGAATATTACTAAAGCAAGGACATAACCTATTTTATAGCACTATTTTTATGCTTCCAATCCAAGCAAGCATTGTTTTACTCCACACACATGGAGAGAGGCTAAATCCACATCCAAAGGAATTGGAAAAGAGTTAATGCACTCACCGTGCAACCAAGACGAGTAGGACATCCCTCAAGAAACATTAGCGTTTTACTTGGATTCCTACCACCTTCGCCCACAATGTTATGTTCCTCAACAATTTTCTCAATACGGAAAGAGTCACAGTGCTCAAGCTTCTGACTAGTGAGAGTATCAAATGAAACAATTGGTGAGCCAATACAACGAGCAATTCTCTCTAGACGGTGGAGCTTCATGTCGAACACCAGTGTGATCCCTTTGCCAAGAATCGACTCTTGTACATCTCGAGAAACAGATTTTTCCACCAGAATAACATCAGGTCGGCAACGTTCTATCATATCAACAACAGGCTTGACATAATCCTTTTCCTGTTTGCATGTAATAATCAGCAAAAAACCAGCAGAAGCTTTTAATATTGTGATCAGTAGAACATGTTGCAAGCTGCAACCATACCTGTACCATTGACTTAAAAGAAGATAATCCACTCGTGGACTGGCCCAGTACTCCTTGGAGTAGCAAAATTCTAGGATGTTCATACTTAGTTGGCATGTGTTTATGAGCGGCATGCTTTTTGAAAACAAGGCCTCTGAAAACTTGACTGCAACATAGTAGAATTATGAGAAGAGTAAAACTTTTATAAAATGAGGCAGTCGTGACACACAGGAAAGCTTACACAGGAAAAAAATATAATTTATTATCTAGTACAAGAAGAAACACTTTGTTTGATCAATGCCAAATCAACCGTAGGTAATGGGTGCTACAGAAATGGGAGACCACGCAACTTAAAAAATCAGGTAAAATGGTTAATTGTTATAACTAACTAGTGGAGATAAAATTCAAGCAGATACAGTAAAAGGAAAATTTGAAGGAACAGTTACCTATCACTTGGAGAACCAGTTGCAAGGCATTTCACTTTGATATATGCATTGGGATCAACCGGGTTTCCATCAATAACTGGCTTCAACAGCGACGCGGCCTCCCAGGATAAACCAGTAACTATGTCAACCCAGTATTCGCCATCTCCGGTTAATGAGCAAACACCTACAGACTTGAGAAGTTGACTCACCATGACCTTGAACTTCCTATTTATAACCTCTTGTATTGCTCGTTGATTTTCTTCTTTGAGCTTTAAGATTTTACTATTTTTATCTTTTAATTCCCCCACAAAGCTTGATTTACTCCACTTAGTACCATCACAAAATTCATCGTCATCGTCAGTATCAGCCAAACCTTCTGACTCATCGTCTGGGTTTTCTGGTTCAGGAGGTTCCCAAATCCAGGTTTCTACCTGGTGGTTATCATGTTTGCCTTCAACACTATTTTCTTTTGATTCTTGATGATCAGCCTGTGATATTTCCACATCCCTCATAACATCACCATGAAAGCCTCCATCACTAATTACTGTCATGGCATTGGATGAGTGTGTTCTGGAATCTGAAGCCTTTACCTTAAAGTCCCGTGGCTTCTTATCTGTCACAGAGTCTATATCATCATCACTACTGTGACTTGAACATTCCTCTTCATTAACCCCGCTAGAGATAGATAGAAGAAAGCATTACTAATCTTATTCCAATTTCATCCACCGGAATTACTAATCTAAAAAAATCAAAACCTACCTATCATAAGGGTTCCCATCCACCGAAAAATCAACTGAAGAGAGATTTAAAAAAAGACTGATTAGCAAACCACAAAGGGCCTTTCCATCCTGTAATATAGCAGGAAGCGAAATCGAATGAAAATAAACAAAATAACCTATACCTGAGAAAGAGCTATTACTGCTCGACAAGGAAGTTGTAGGCGTCACTGATGGAGTCCCCGAACGATTCATACCCTTTTGCTTCTCGCCGCAAAATTTACACAACCTTGTACAGTGTTCACTCCCCGATTTCACAGGATTTCTCTTCTCTGCTCTATCATCCTCTGATCTACCAAGCTCGCTACCACAATAGTGGCATATGCTACAACTGGAATGCCCAAGAGTTTCTAGATCAGGAAGATAGCATCAACGCGAACAAATAAATTTAAAAACAAAATGAGAACCATGGAAAAGGTGGTAACTAAAATTGAAAAATATAACATAATCTACTCAGATTCCAGATTTACACTACTAAATGTACTGAAAAATCAAAAGAAAACATGAATAATCATTTGGTTACCTAGACATCACAAATCCACAACTCGAAGCGGATGAAGGAACCCTTCCAAACAACACAACCGAACATAAATTCGCAGATAAGAACAAACCAGAGATCATAGGTTAAATTGCGCCGACCTCCCGAATCGAATCTGAAGCCAACCAATTAAAAGGAAGAAAAAAGCAAGAAAATCTTATGACGGAAAGAATGACTTACCGCCGAAGCAAAAATTCCCTGAGGAACTTGGCTACGAGCTTCAAGAAATCACAAAACCCTAACCATATCCATTTCCAAAATAGCTGTTATTCTCCTTCTCTAGAGAGAGGCAGAGCAATGAAGAACTTAGAGGAGAGAGAAGACGAAGTTCTAAGAAGACGAGAGAATTTTGTATTTAAAAGAGTGGGATCCACTTCATATATTCCCGGTTGTAATTTCTCGGTTGTTTCTATCTTAATTTTTTTTCCCTTTTGATATTTTTGCCATTACTCTATAAACTATTTATGTTAGAGAACCGTTAACAAATACACAAATTCAAAGAAATCAACAATAAAATATTTTTAATTAATTAATTATAATTTTAAAATGGTTGGTAAAAAGACAAAATTTTTAAAATTTAGTCAAAATTTACAAATTTATGAGGAACAATAGCAAAATTTTTTAAAGTTAATGTTTTAACAAATTGTGTATATATTTTCATAAAACAAAAAAATAATTTCAAAATTCTATGATTATTTAACCATTTTTACGTCATTTTCCCGATCTTTGTAGTTATTTTATTAACTTTTCTTTTTCACATTTAAGATATAGATTGTTTAAATTAACCTTAATATTTCGGCAAAACATAATCAAACAATTCACTCACAAATTACATAATTGAAACGCATTAAATTTAATATATGGAATTGATGCAACGAAAGTTGGTTTCCTTGCTTGTTAATAATAATAATAATTATAATAACAAAGAGTAATAAATTTAGAGATCATTTACTTTTAGTTTTAAAAAAGGATTAGAAATAATTACAAATTCATGAATTAGTGGATCAATTTTGTGTATAAGAGACATTTATTTTTGTGAAAAAGCATTAATTCTCCTAGTACATGAACACGCGTGCTTAATTCTCTTAATCCAATATTAGATATGGATTAATGAACCAAATTAAGAAAATGCAAGTTTCATGCTTTTTTTTTCTCATAAAATATAATTACTACCGAATAAATCCATATCAATATTTGATCTACCCATTCAACGAAAAGCTAATGGATTAAAATAAATATTTTTTAATTGTCAAACAAAATATTGAATAGGAAAGACATTGATAACAAGAATTTCATAAAATATATTGTAATCGTTACTATTTTTGTTTTTTTGAATCATCCTTTTTGTTTCAAATGCATAAGAACATAGAATAAGATGAACGCAATGAAAGACATATTAAAAATCTAGAAAAATCAGGAGTCATTAGGAAAAAGTTATTAGTATAATTTTGTATTTTATTGATAAATTATTCATTTATTTGATTTGTAAAAACATATAATAATATGATAAAAATGATTTGAAAGAATTCGATTTTCAATCACAAATTCTACTGTAAATAGTAGAAGATCATGATAAATATCTGAATTCATAGAATACGTGATGTAGTAGAATAGATTTTTTGATTCTTGGATTAATACCGAAAATTTCACATAAATGGATGCACGACGACTATGAGATTTCTCTAAAGGTTTTTTTATAAACGTATGTGATATTGAAATCAATATGAAAAAAACCTCGTATATATACAAGTGAACAAGGGACCATAATCGACAGATAACCGGTTAATTATCCGGTTTTCAGTTATATAATTTGATTTTGCAGATCATGAAATATAAATGACAATACAATGGTTTATACGCATATAATCATCTCCACTCATTTCAATACCAAAGTCCAATTCATTAAAGTCAAATCTAATCACATTAATTTGAAATAAACCGAATGACAATACTTATTCCACAATTATTTACATATCGGTCCAAAAAATAAGATTAACCAAAAATATTATAATCTCCAACTTGGACCATATATGTAACCATAAACCGTGGAATAACGTTAAGAGCGCTCATTAGATTGTTGTCATTAAACCGATATTAACACAAATCTCGTCCATCGACCATAT
Organism: Gynandropsis gynandra; assembly: GCA_036759665.1. Taxonomy (NCBI): domain Eukaryota; kingdom Viridiplantae; phylum Streptophyta; class Magnoliopsida; order Brassicales; family Cleomaceae; genus Gynandropsis; species Gynandropsis gynandra. Next base: position 26,217,652 of record CM071872.1, on the reverse strand, counting down.
CAACGTAGAACCAAAGAGATTGAATCATTTTTCAATGTAGTTATAACCATATATGATTACTAACATAAGTACAGAAGAATGACATAGATATAAATGTGGAGGCATAACATGAAGATTTCACGTGAATTGATCGATACGTATCTATCTTCAACTGGTCCTGACTTATCGAGATCAACCTAAATTTAATAATACAAAGTGAATAACTTAAACTGAATAATTACGAAAGATAATACTAAAACTAAATAAGCGTACATCACTACAATCAAAGAGCAAACTATAATAGATACAAGACTCCCACTAACCAAAATATCGTCACAAAATACTATACCCATACAAACAGTGTGTTTATAAAAGATTTTAGGTATAATACCCTTAGTCTGCGGATCCGTAACCATGGAGTTTGTATTTATATGCTCTATCGAAATGATCCCACTCTGTATCCGATCACGAACAACAAGATACTTAATATCAATATGCTTTGACTTCGCAATACTTGTTGTCGTTAGAGTATAATAACTCATAATGATTATGACAATTAATTTTTAGCGGTCTATCCATATCTGCCATAATATGCAGCCATGTGATAAGATTCCGCAACCATAAAGCTTGATTGGATGCCTCATAACATGCTACATACTATGTCTCTATTGTGTACGATGCCAAGAGTTTTTGCTTGGCACTACGTCAAGAAATAGTCCCATCGGTGAGAAAGTTTACATAGAATGAAGTGGATCAAAGACTATTGAGGCACCCAACATAATCTGAATTTGAATAACCAGTAATCTCGAGCTGGTCCGATCGTCTGTACACGAGCATATAATTCTTTGTTTTATGAAGATATCGCATCACCTATTTGTAGTGATCAATCTTGGGTTGCTTAAGTATCTTCCTAAAATACCAATAATTTATGCCAAGTCAAGTTGTGTGTAGCCTTATGCATTCATTGGACTCCGTACAGCCGAAGCATATGGAATCTTCGTCATTTCCTGAATCTCCAGTCAGTCTTTGGACACTGTCTAAACCTAAATTTATTACCTTCAGAATAGGGGTATCTATATCTTTACATATTTCATGCCAAACCGCTCTAAAACTTTATCAATGTAACTTTTTTCATAAACCTAATATACTCCAAGAGCGGTCTTAGTGTATTTTATATCCAATACAAAAGAGGCATCACCAAGATCTTTTATCGCGAATTGCTCCGAGAGAAACTTCCTAGTTTCACGCATAAAACTCACATAATTGATAACGTCTATTTTGTTATAGTATTTTCATCCATTTTTATAGTTAGTTTCATCACTTATTTAGACTTTACTGAGCATTAAGCACCATTTAGTCATCTTCTAACGGTTTATCGTGTATTTGCAAGAAATGGATATATCGGACACTAACACGAGCAAATATCATAAAACTGAGCAAATCCATTATCCACTCAGCTATGCACGATCAACATCCAAGAATCATAAATCGAAGAAGAGAAATGGAAGCTAGCCGGCTGGAATACACATGGACACACGACTGGAGTAAAATGGAAACTTGCTGGAGCAGAAGAGGCAGCACGGTGAGCAAGCAAATGGAAACTCCAACCGCTGCAAACAAAAATCTAAACTCCAGCCGCCTACACAAGAAAATGCATACTCCAAAAACCTACACAAGAAAAGGAAACTACAGCCGCTAGACAAAAATGGAGGTGCACGACCAAAGAGGAAAGAAAAAGAAAAGGAAAATAGGAGAAGAAAGACGAAGGGTTCAGGAGAGTTCAGACAGAACACACAACACACACACACGCAGAGAGTAAGAGAGAACAACACACTAGAACGGAGGAGCTGTTGAAGACTACGGTATTAGAATATGGAGGAATCTCATTCTATATCTATGTTTACAATAGTTTTCTTTCATGTTTTTTGGGAACCCATGTCTGAGTAGTTTAATAGCTACGTGTTAAAGTTTTTCTAATATATAATGAAGTCTTATGCTTAGTGTTTGGTTATGATATTTGATCGTTTACATCTTGATTGGTTGTTCTTAATGCTTTTGTTCTTGTTAACCGCTTGAATGAATGATTATAAAAGTCTGATTGCATTGGAAGATGAATTAAGATTTTGGAACATAACCATGATTTGGGAATATTATATTATCAGTTCGATTCCATTACCAAAATTTCCCTTTAATTCGAGAATAATTACTACTTTTTACAATGTGTGTGACTAAAAAAACTTAACACAATTGGATGATAAGCTCTTTTTTTTCTTTATATTAGATTCAGTCGGGTCAAATTATTTTTTTTACTATTCGGCCCTAAGCCCAACTCTGTTTTTTTTCTTCATTTAAATTGGACTTAGTTTAGGTTTTAAGAAATAAAAGCCCAAAGTTCTAAAGAAAATCGAAAGATAAAAGAAATTCTTGAACGATTAAAAACCGTTTCTAATTTTTCGGCCATAACCTCTTTTTTTAAATAAAAGTATCATCTTCTTCATTCACCGTGAGAAAAACATAAAAAAATATAGATTTGATAGTAATTCAGGATAATCAACCTTGGTTTTACCCAAAATTGTTGTATTTGTCAATTTGCAGTTCCAAATTTGATGTAAATGTCTTTGATAATGAAATCACTATGCAAAAAAAATCTCATATGTATATTTACACGTGAAGTAGGGATCATAACCAATAAATAACCTATTAATCCGGTTTTCAATTGTATAATTTAATTTGTCCATGATAAAATATAAATATCAATACAAAAGGTTTCTACGCATATAATCATCCGCATTCACTGAGTTCCAATTAATCAAACTCAAATCCGATCACATTAATTTGGACTAAACCTATTGACAATACTTGTTCCACAATTATTCACATATTGGTCCACAAATATAAGATAAAACAAAAATCTTATACAACAATGATGTACGTGGCGTCATACTTGATCCTCTAAAAACACGACACGTGTCAAATCTTATGAACCAACAGATGAAACGTGAGATCTAGAACACAATAGGTCTATGAAAAGGACGCGTGACAAGCACATGGTTTGCTTGTTGTGCATTTGAAGGTATTTTACCTTTGGATCGGTTCGTGAATCTGAGATACGAGGCAATTAACGCATTTTCATGCATATAACAAACTTTATCTTTTACCATATAGTAATCTCAGATTCCAATATTTAATATCTAATTATATAAACAATATTAATACATATACTATTAAAAAAAGAATGGATAATGAAAGGATATAGTCTTACATGGAAAGTTGGAGGGTCATTAATATAGTATATTAATGATTTTTTTATGAGTGTATTGAATAAATGATATGAATTTGACTATAGTTTTGAAAATGGGTTTGTGTATAGCTATCCAAGAGAATCGACAAAGGAGGGCTCTATGGAAAGATGGATGCAACGATGGGAACAGGCAATGCATGGAGGGTAAAACGGCGAAAGAGGAAGAGACAAAGGAGAATAAAGAGGCGATGAGAGAGGGAAGAAAATCAGAGGGAGGAGGGGAAATATATGAAAGGATGGCAACAGAATTAACTAAAGACTTTTATGGTTTTTATTATCTTTAAACAATGTTAAAGAAATCGATATTGGTGGAAATTTAAAAACTATCAAACGATGTTGTTTGATCATATAAGGGAAAAATGTTTTTGTTAAATTTTATAGCTATTATGATTTATTTATTTTTTACAAATCTTAATTAATAATTAATATGAATACATTTTCAAAACAAAAAATCAAACATGTAGAACTCAACATTTTAAATTATTATTATTATTATTTTATAAATCATACGAATTTTTGTATAAAAAATACAACCAATGTCATTTGTTATATATATATATATATATTAGTTAGTAATTAGAAAAAATAACGTTGGATTTGAATTTGGTAAATAATATTCTAATCAATGATATAAAAATTGAAATTAGATGGTTAAAAAACCTATATATATATTATTTTCTTTGTTTTTTAATTTTTTATTTATATTAGAAAAAGCCCCGCACGATGCGCGGGTCAATGTTTGTTCTATGTAAAAATGAAAAAAAATTGTTTATGGATATTCTTAATAAAAGTAAATATTGTATTGTAATTTAACATGATAATAAAACAGATCATGCATTATCTGTTATTACAAAAAATATATTGTGGGATGTTAATTTCATGACCAAACTTGCTAGTGAATATTTCAGTCAAATAAGATGTAAAATAATCTTGTCACTTTCGAACTTTTCTATTCCCTAAAATAAACAAAAATAAGTAGTTTAAAAATACAACAAAGTCAAACTAAGATGTAAAATACTCTTTAAATCTATGGAAACATTAGGTGCAATACAAATGGCAATGAAGTTGTAGGCTACGGAAGAGGCCGTGGTAAAATGCGTTTCATCCGGTTATTTATGTAGTTCTTCCAATAATAAACTAATGTTATGTGTCAATTCCTGAAAAGACGAATTTCACAAAAATAGCGTTGAAAGTTCATAAACATTCAAGAATTGTGGAATATGGTATACCTATTGATCATTGTCAAGCAAGAGAGTGGACCTTGTTTGCATAAATCTTGTTTAAAAAATCTCTACTTGTGGGATAAAATGAACTCAACAGGCCATTCAAGACAAAATCTGTGTCCACATTGAAATATTGGATGCACGATGAGACACTAAATACCCCATTTCAATTGTTTGCAGACTGTTGTTCAAATACCTCTAGAACGATAAAGACAATACATCACCACTTATGACTGGAAATGACAATGAAAAAAAGTTAAAAGGATGGTATATTCGTGACACAATAAAAATAGGTCGCCATCATAATAGGAGCACTCCTTAACGCATCTTGTAGTTATTCAAAGTGAAAATGAACATATTGATGAAAATAATCCAAAGCCAAATGGAATGCTATACATGTTGGAGTCTCAAAAGTCTGATAACCCCTAGCATTGCTTCTATTGTCTAGTGGGAATATTTACATGTTTGCATCAGAGCCGAAAACTGAGTTCACAAACAACAGACCCAATAGGAAGTTCATATCGACCATTTCACTCTTGTAAAAGCTTCAATAATAATCATTGTTTCAATAGCAGCAAAATCTACTCAAAGCATTGTTTTGTAATCCTCATTCCCATAAGATAAGACTAAACAGAGCAGTAAGAATCCTCATAACCTACCAAAAGACTCATTTTATATATAGGATTAGGATTAAAATATAACCGAAAGCGGAAAAATCATAATCTGGCAGATCTATCATGAGAAAAGAAAAAAAAATAGTTTCTAAAAGAGAAAAAAATACCAAAGAGCAATACACAAAATAAAACCTGAAATTTAAACTGAAACCAATTGTGACCGGTGAGTCTAAGGAATTTAAGAGTAGTGAAACTCTTGCTTCCTCTCCCGCCTTTACCACATACCACTAATAACACAACTTCATGAGTTGATTTTTGTCCATCCTTTTAATACCTCGTTCGCATGGATTTTTAAGAGATTGGTACGCTGGGGACATATGGTACCAAAGCATAAGGCCCTGTAGTATATTCATACATACATTGAGTTTGAAGAAGTAAACCTGCTCGAAGTAGAAATACACACACATACATACATCACAACCCTTATTCACACATAGATACATCTCAACCCTATTGAGACATAGATAAACCTTAACACTCACATATACACATAGATTTCAATGTACCAAGTTCTCGATGTCAAACCCAATCAGTTAAGAAAAAAATATTATGTTTGATACTAACCGAGAGAATCGAAAAGCAAATCTGAATGTACTGATATGTCTTATCTCTACAAAACAATATAGGAAGAAACCAAAGAAAACATAATTGACATTCAAAAACTACAAACAAATAGAAAATATATGATTGGAAAAAATGTACCTCTTTGTATGCTTAATCGAAGTGAATACCATGTTCGATAAATAAGCATACTTATCTGTCTAAATGCTTTCAATATAGTAGAGAAATATTTGATATTGTTCTCTTAAGGCAGATGCCTTTGTCCTCTGTAAATTGAGTGAAAAAGGAGAAGGATTAAAGACAACACCTGGTGGGGGTTTATGAAATGGTTTTGGAAGATTGGGGTTCCTTTGAGGTGGTTTAAGGGAATGATCAAGATGCGTTGAGCTTGCTGGCCCCTGAAGAACAAATACCATTCTAGAATTGAAACAATCTAGAAAGGGTATGCAGAAAAAATAAATCTTACCCTTTTATTCTAACCTTCTTCTTGCCCTCTTCTCAATCAGCCTTTCTGATCCTATCCAACTGCACATTCCCAAAAAAAGAGCAATTTCTTCGTGAATGTGATCGATGGCCTTACAGCACCGCCTCGCTCGTTTATGGAAGCTCATCGTCGCTCTTATGTGGATCCTCTGTTTTTCGTCGCCGTTTTTGCCCTTTGTTTGCAACCTTAGTCCACCAAATTCGATGAGTCAAAATAACAATGGATTCAAGTAAAATCAACCGGGCTAAGGAAGATACGATTAAAACGAAGCTTTTTATGGATCAAACCTATCAACCCTGGAGACAATTCAACATGATACATGAACCAATCGAAACCCTAACTCAATCAGACGAATAACAAACTTTGAGACAAACTAGATCTCAAAATCGAAATTAAAACAAACATCTGATTCAAATACCTCAGACATGACTCTGTTATCTGCCAAAATTCATAGTGCACCAATCTTTTTCCTTGTGATCGATGGTCGCACCACACCGCCTCGCTCACTTAGGGAAGCTCCTCGTCGCTCTTACAGAACCAACCAAAGTTGAAGAAAATGAACCTGTGATTGCATCGGCCGTGAACCGCCGCCATTTTCTCCGCCCCTCTCCTCTTTCTTCTTTCCCAGCTTTCTGAATCGGTCCCACTGTTCTGTTTCCCCACGCCCCAGTTGTCAGTCACATCCACACATTAAGGAGCAAAACCCCTAATTGATTCTTTGTTAAAGCCGCCGACATGATACAGAAACCAAACGAAACCTTAACTCAATCATACGAATAGCAAACTTTGAGACAACCCAGATCTCAAAATCGAAATAAAAAAATCTGATTCAAATACCTTAGACATGACTCCGTTATCTGCCGGAATTCACAGTGCACCAGTCTTCTTCCTTATGGTCGATGGTCACACCGCACCGCCTCGCTCGCTTACGGAAGCTCCTCGTCGCTCTTATGGAACCAACCACAATAGAAGAACCGAACCTGTGATTGCATCGTCTGTGAACCGCCGCCATTTTCTCTGGCGCTCTCCTCTCTCCTCCTTCCCAATCTTTCTGAATCGGTCCCACTTTTCTGTTCCCCGAAGCCCCAGTTGTCTGTCGCATCCACACGTTAAGGCACAAAACCCTTAATTGATTCTTTGTTAAAGCCGCCGCCCCTACTTCCTCAATCTTCGATTTCGCAGGGTGGCATCGATTTTGAGAGCCTATCGGTATTCTTCCTCGTGGGAGAGTGGGGAGATCGATTTCGCAGGGTGGCTTCAGTTTTTTAGGGCCGCTCGGTATTCCTCCTCGGAGAGAGAAAGAGAGATCCTAGTAGAGAAACGTAAATAGAATCAAATTTAGGTTTTTTTTAAAAATACAGATAGTGATGTGGAGGGCTGAGAGACGAGAAGCTCTAAGGAGCCAGAAAAAACTTACTCTTTTAATATATAGATTTTATAAAATATATAGTTATAAATAATGTATTAATATTTGATTAAGTATAATAGATTTAACAAATTTTGAATATATATATTTGTATAATATATATAGATTTGTCCTATTTTATGTAAAGATTTTATAGATATTAATAATATATTAAAAGAGGTATTTAAAAATTTTAAGTCATTTAATTACATTAATGATCAATAACAACAGATTTGGAAGAAAAATTGTCTACTTTATTGAAACTTATGATAATCCTTAAATAGGCATCAATACAAAGTAAATACTGAAAACAAATCCAGAAAAATTAGGAGCTCAGAAATAAACTCCCTAAGACTAGAACGTGGAAGATGTGGAAGACTTATTCAAATAGACCTAGTCAAAAAACACATTTTATTTAACATTCCCTCCTTTAATCTGAATTCTGCAGAAATCAGATTAATCTCAAAGTTCCTTTGAAGAACACATTCCCAACATTCTTCTAAACTTCACAAACATGTCCTGTTTGAGAGGTTTTGTGAGAATGTCTGCAACTTGTTCTTGACTTCTGCAAAACACCAAATCAATGACTCCATCATTGCAAAGATCTCGTAGAAAATGATACCGAACATCTATGTGTTTGCTTCTTGCATGTAAGACCGGATTCTTCGAGATTTTTATTGCTGAAACATTATCACAAAGTATTGTAGTTGGACCTTCCTGTTGAAGAATCTGCTGCATTAATCTTCGTAACCATATCGCTTGACATGAACAATCTGCTGCAGCAATAAATTCTGCTTCTGTGGAGGATAAAGTGACAATGGGCTGTTTTTTTGAACACCAAGATACAGCTCCAGAATTGATCAAAAAAACAAACCCAGAAGTGCTCTTGCGATCATTAATATCTCCAGCAAAGTCACTATCAGAATAACCTAGTAAAACTTCTTTCCCTCCCTTGTTGTAGAAAATCCCAAAATCAGACGTACCTTTCAAATAGCGCAGAATTCTTTTCGCAGCTGAGAGATGAATTTCTGATGGACTCTCCATATAACGACTCATTAAGCTAACTGCATACATGATATCGGGTCTTGTCGCTGTCAAGTACATAAGGCTACCAACAATCTGTTTGTAGTGTGTAGCATTAACCTTCTTTGCTCCATCCACCTTCTCTAACTTCAATCCAACTTCAGTAGGTGTAGAAACTGAGTTGCAACTCAGCATCTTAAACCTGTTCAAAATCTCAAGAGCATACTTTTGTTGAGAAATAAAAATTCCATTAGAAACACGTAGAGCTTCAATTCCAAGGAAATAATGCATTGGTCCCAAATCAGACATTTCAAACTCTTCCATCATGTTTCTTTTAAATGTATGAAACATTTCTTCATCATTCCCTGTATAAATCAGATCATCAACATATAAACACACAACAAGTATTCTTCCATTGTCTCCATGTTTTGTGAAAAGTGTGTGTTCATGAGGACATTTCTGAAAACCTTCTTTCAAGAAATATGCATTTATACGACCATACCAAGCCCTTGGAGCTTGCTTAAGACCATACAAAGCCTTATTCAATTTATAAACCTTATCTTCATTTCCTGGTATGATGTATCCTGGAGGTTGCTCGACATATACTTCTTCAAATAACTCTCCATGCAAGAAAGCAGATTTGACATCAAGTTGATATACATACCACGAATTTTGAGCAGCCTTTGAGATAACCAAACGAATTGTGTCAAGTCGTGCAACCGGAGCAAATACCTCCTTGTAGTCAATCCCAAACTCTTGATTGTATCCTTTGGCCACAAGACGCGCTTTGTATTTATCGACATCACCTTCCTTGTTGAATTTTGTTTTGTAGACCCATTTTACTCCAATGCATTTCTGTCCACGTGGGAGATTAGATAGTTCCCATGTTCTGTTCTTCTCTATAGACCGGATCTCCTCATCCATAGCGTTTCGCCACTTCATATCTTTCACAGCCTCTTGATAAGTAAGTGGATCACAGTCTGCAAATAATGCAAGATGAGCAATAGGATCATCATCAGAAAGTTCATTTCCACTCACGTAATCTATCATCCAAGCGGGTCTCTTTCTAGAACGTTGGTGTTCCTCGGGCATTTGGCCATCTTCTTCATTTACTCCCGAAGTCTGTCCATCATCAGCAAGCTGCAGATCTGCAATTTTCTTGTCAATTTCGTCATCAGAATCATCAACATTCATTTTAAGATGTTGTCCTGGAATCTGCAGATTTGTCTTATCACTTTCATTCCAGTCCCATGTTTTTTCTTCATCAAAAACAACGTCCCTGCTTGTCACAACTGTTTTTGTCAAAGGATTAAATAACTTGTAAGCCTTGGAAGATTCACTTACACCCAGAAAAATGCACTTTTCACCTTTGTCATCTAGCTTTTTCCTTTTCTCATCGGGAACATGAGCATAAGCTATGCAGCCAAAGACTTTGAAGTGATCAACAGTTGGTCTCCGTTCACTCCAAGCTTCCTCGGGTGTGATATTCTTGACAGCAAAGGTTGGACTTCGATTCAACACGTAAACGCTCCAATTTACAGCTTCGGGCCAAAAGCTTTTTGGAACTTTCCCTTGATGAAGTAGGCTTCTAACCATGTTTAAGATTGTCCGATTCTTTCTCTCTGATACACCGTTTTGCTGTGGCGAGTACGGAGCTGTGAGTTGCCTCCGAATGCCATGCCTGTCACAGAAATTCTCAAACTCCTTTGAACAAAACTCTCCACCACGATCAGTACGTAAAGCTTTAATTTTCTTTTCCGATGCATTCTCTACTAAAGCTTTGAAGCTTTGAAACGACCTTAAAGCTTCTGATTTTGTTTGCAAGAAATATACCCAAGTCTTACGACTAAAATCATCGATGAATGTAATTAGGTACCTTTTTTCTCCATTAGAGCTTGGGTTTATCGGACCACAAATATCTGAATGCACCAACTCCAGTATCGCTTTTGCTCTCCAAGAACTTCCCTGTGAAAATTGATGCCTGTGTTGTTTGCTAACAGCACAGGTTTCACATATCTGAGATGGAATAGAAATTTCAGGAAGACCTGTAACCATATTTTTCTGTTTTAGGGTTCGCAATCCACCAAAACTCAGATGACCATAACGGAGGTGCCAAAGCCACGAGGAATCCTTTGTCTTTGCAGCTAGACAAGCTTGAACCTTTTCCATCTCCAGTGGAAATAACCTGTTTGAACTCATCTGAACAATAGCAATAGAACCTTTCAAAGGATCATAAATTTCACATGCACCTTTCTGAATTGTTATGACATATCCCTTTTCTTGCAACTGTCCAGCACTCAACAAGTTGCTTTTCAGACTCGGAACATAAAGAACATTAGAAACAGTTTCAACAAAGCCGTTTTTTGTTTTTATTTGGACCTCTCCTTTTCCCATAACATTAACTGTAGAGCTATCACCAAAGCTAACAGTTGTCCGATAATCTTCATTCAAAGTATGAAAAAAAGACTTACTTCCACACATGTGGTTGCTGCAGCCCGTGTCCAGATACCAAACATTTGAGTTAGGCTCTTTCTCGGATGAGTAAGTCATCAACAAAGTCTCTTCTTCCTTTGTTTCTACGAAATTTGTCCACTCCTTTGTTTCCTCAGCTTCTGGCAGCTTTGCGTAGCATTCAGAACGGTAGTGACCATATCTGTGACAACGATAGCACTCAATATGAGATTTATCATATTGTCGTCTGTTACCATCTTGGTTACCTTGACCCACTTCTCCATGCAAGAAAGTAGATTTGACATCAAGTTGATATACATACCACGAATTTTGAGCAGCCTTTGAGATAACCAAACGAATTGTGTCAAGTCGTGCAACCGGAGCAAATACCTCCTTGTAGTCAATCCCAAACTCTTGATTGTATCCTTTGGCCACAAGACGCGCTTTGTATTTATCGACATCACCTTCCTTGTTGAATTTTGTTTTGTAGACCCATTTTACTCCAATGCATTTCTGTCCACGTGGGAGATTAGATAGTTCCCATGTTCTGTTCTTCTCTATAGACCGGATCTCCTCATCCATAGCGTTTCGCCACTTCATATCTTTCACAGCCTCTTGATAAGTAAGTGGATCACAGTCTGCAAATAATGCAAGATGAGCAATAGGATCATCATCAGAAAGTTCATTTCCACTCACGTAATCTATCATCCAAGCGGGTCTCTTTCTAGAACGTTGGTGTTCCTCGGGCATTTGGCCATCTTCTTCATTTACTCCCGAAGTCTGTCCATCATCAGCAAGCTGCAGATCTGCAATTTTCTTGTCAATTTCGTCATCAGAATCATCAACATTCATTTTAAGATGTTGTCCTGGAATCTGCAGATTTGTCTTATCACTTTCATTCCAGTCCCATGTTTTTTCTTCATCAAAAACAACGTCCCTGCTTGTCACAACTGTTTTTGTCAAAGGATTAAATAACTTGTAAGCCTTGGAGGATTCACTTACACCCAGAAAAATGCACTTTTCACCTTTGTCATCTAGCTTTTTCCTTTTCTCATCGGGAACATGAGCATAAGCTATGCAGCCAAAGACTTTGAAGTGATCAACAGTTGGTCTCCGTTCACTCCAAGCTTCCTCGGGTACGTGGAAGATGTGGAAGACTTATTCAAATAGACCTAGTCAAAAAACACATTTTATTTAACATTCCCTCCTTTAATCTGAATTCTGCAGAAATCAGATTAATCACAAAGTTCCTTTGAAGAACACATTCCCAACATTCTTCTAAACTTCACAAACATGTCCTGCTTGAGAGGTTTTGTGAGAATGTCTGCAACTTGTTCTTTTTTGTTTTTATTTGGACCTCTCCTTTTCCCATAACATTAACTGTAGAGCTATCACCAAAGCTAACAGTTGTCCGATAATCTTCATTCAAAGTATGGAAAAAAGACTTACTTCCACATATGTGGTTACTGCAACACGTGTCCAGATACCAAACATTTGAGTTAGGCTCTTTCTCGGATGAGTAAGTCATCAACAAAGTCTCTTCTTCCTTTGTTTCTACGAAATTTGTCCACTCCTTTGTTTCCTCAGCTTCTGGCAGCTTTGCGTAGCATTCAGAACGGTAGTGACCATATCTGTGACAACGATAGCACTCAATATGAGATTTATCATATTGTCGTCTGTTACCATCTTGGTTACCTTGACCCACTCTTCCTCGACCTCGACCTCTACCTCTACCTCGATCTGCAGATCGATATGATACCCAAGTGTTTCCAACGGATGCCTTTAGAGCCAACTCCTCCTTATCTTGCTCAACGAGTTTCCTTTCATGAACTAGTAGAGATCCCTGCAGCTCATCAATGGACAGATTATCTAAATCTTTCTTCTTCAATAGCACAGACAATATAATTGAATTTCGGGGCCAATGAGCGAAGAATTTTCTCTATAATCACAATGTCTTCTATCTTCTCTCCAAGCTTTCGCATCTTATTGACGATTGCCATCGTCCTTGAGAAGTAATCTGAAACTGATTCTTTAGTTTCCATCCGATGCTGCTCAAATTCAGCACGAAGTGCTTGCAATTGTTGTCTTTTTGATCTTGCAGATCCTTGAAACTTCTGTTTCATGGAATCCCATATTTCCTTTGCTGAATCTTTGATGAGGATGGATTCCAGAATAGTACGATCTATTGCTTGAAACAGATAGTTTTTCGCCTTCAGATCTTTCAGCCGTTGCGCTTCAATTTCTCCTTTCTGGGCGTCATTCAAAATCACACCTGGTGCAGGCACAGTTATTCCTTCAGAAACAACCTGCCAGTATTCCTTGGATCTTAGAAAATTTTCCATCAGCATACTCCAATGATCGTAGTGACCATCAAAACGGGGAATTGCTGGCTGCACAAAACCTTCAGATGTCATGATTGTTCTTGCTACTGCACAGAACAGAAGAAAAATGGTGAGGCTCTGATACCACTGATAACAACAGATTTGGAAGAAAAATTGTCTACTTTATTGAAACTTATGATAATCCTTAAATAGGCATCAATACAAAGTAAATACTGAAAACAAATCCAGAAAAATTAGGAGCTCAGAAATAAACTCCCTAAGACTAGAACGTGGAAGATGTGGAAGACTTATTCAAATAGACCTAGTCAAAAAACACATTTTATTTAACAATATAATTATATTAAATAAAAAATTAGTTAAAAAAGACTTGTTTAAGTGGCTTCACCATAAGTCTTCTTTTGCAAGAACTTTTATATATATAATTCGATCTTGATCTATATTTTATAAATATAGTAATATAGAGGGAAAACAACCTATTCTCCCCTGAACTTTACCACTTTAATCCTATTTCCCCCTGAACTTTCCTGCTCATCCTATTCCACCTAAACTATCATTACTCATCCTCTTCCTCCTAAACCACGTCATAGTTTCAGGGGAATAGGCTGGAAATCATATAGTTTGGGGGGAATAGGTTGTTTTAAAAATATTTAACAGAAAAATTAACAAAAAGTTAATGAAGGGGAAATAGGATGAATTTTTAAAGTTAAGGGGAAATAGGATGAGTAATGATAGTTTATGAGGAATAGAATGAGTAGGAAAGTTCAGGAGGGAATATGATTAAAGTGGTAAAGTTACGAAGGGAAATAGACGTTTTTCCCTAATATAAAAGTTATTTAATTATGGTATAAATATATATAAATGTAAATATCGCCTCTTAATATCTCTACACATTCTAAACGATAAGCACTATATAATCGTTCGAGTAGTGATCAACGCTTATTTGAACATTGGTTTTCATAAAATTGTTCGGTAACATTATTTTTCTCTTAAATATTTTAGTAAAAGTTATGTTTTTCTTAAAAATTTATCGTGACAAATGTTTATGATGAATTTACATATGTTATATTATATGTGAGTTTATATAGGGATCTGAGTTCTTAAAAATTTAGGAATGTTCTAAATGATTGTAAAATTTCAAGATATATTAAAAAACTTTAATGAAGATTTATCCTAAATATTATTATAAAAACTTTGGCAGGAAAGAAAAATGCTTATGCCTATTTTGATTTTATGATATATTCTACTATTTTCCTAAATTGAGAGTTAAATCATGGACCGAATATAAGATAATATAAATGTGATATATTTTACTATTTTTTCTAAATCGAGAGTTAAAGAGTGGACGAGATATAAAATAATATATTAGGTAAAAAGAAAAGGATAAACCCTCACATATAATTTTCTATTTTTTTAGATAAATTAAATAGATAAAACATTAGTCTTTGAAATATTTATTTGTGCTATTTCTATAATCTCTTTAGATTTCTTTCCTATTTTCACATCTTCTTAAGTATTTCAAATTTTTATGTAGCAATAATCTTTATATTATCACTTTTCAATTGTTATATTAAATACTTATAATTTAAATACTACAACAACATATCTTATATAATATTATTGGTCGTCAAATGAATTTTATAATAAAATGATGATAAAAACCGATAACTAGTTAGGAGAACCGATCAAAATTGTTAAACCAAACTCCAAATCTTATCAACATCAATACATTTTACACGAACATCGCCAATTCCTTGCATGTCAAAGTGCACTCTTGCAGGAGATGAGAAACATCCATAAACTCACAAATTAGCCAAGAAACCAATCAATCACATCATATGAGAATTAAAGACATTTAATCTACGATATAAATCTCCTTCTACAAACAATTAAAATTATATAATAAATGAGAAATGATCATGGAGAAGAATTAAGTGGCAAGTGATGTAGATGTGGTTTTAGATATAATAATATTGGAAGGAATCATAACGAAGGAAACATATGTCCTAACAAACGTCAATATAAGGGTACGAGATTAAGGAATTAAAGTACAACTCCCCGATTTCAAAAATTGACTAAGATAAACCATTGAACATGTAACACAATGACGAGAAATCAGATAGATGGTTCAATCTCAATAAATAGCCATACAATCAAATGTCACTATTTGAAGGGAGAAGGAGACAAATTGTAAGTATTTCCTCATAGGTTACAATTAGACATTTAAAAATATATACAATAGAGTGTGTTACAAATAGACAACATTAGTGCATAAGCAATTCAACAAAATTGGGATTTTGATTTTGTTAAGAATAATTCTTACGTAATAAGCTTCACCTATCGTAGGAGAAACATGGTGCAATCGATCAAGTGCGTAACCTTTTTGTCTTGGGTCCATATTTGTTTAGTTTTGTTCCAAACGAATTTAGTTGGAAAATTAGTGTACGTTAAATTTTTAGCGTCACGATGTGTAGCACTGCATTTGAACCATTCTGTGAACATGCTATGATTGTTATTTTGTTTCGAGACAATATCAGTTAATGCGTCATTTTCTGTAAATATTATATTTTGCTCATCAGGTAGATGAAAACTTAATCGTTCAACATGTATACTTCGATAGTGGATATCAAATTTATAAATTCGTCAACATGCTTCGTAATCTGAAATAAATCGACAATTAAAATAATTCTTTATTCCGTCTATTATCATTTCTTTGTTTGTAGCATATAATGAATATATGTTAGTTGTAATTTTGTCTGATCCTTTATTTATGTATTTGAAATTTCTAGAAAATCGTTTTGTACATTTACCTTTTTCCATACATGGTGAAAACTTGTTTGCAATACCACATGGTCCATGTACCATGGTTTCTTGGACTACATTGTACAAATCTAAATTGGAAAACTCGTCTAGAATTTCAGCAGATATGATTGAGTCAATATCATTAGTTGTAGAGGTAATTTGGATTCACGTGCTAAGAATAGTAAAATGTGAGTCTATGGAAGTCCTCGTTTTTTAATTCAATTGTGTAGATGAGTGCATATTAGGTGATATATAAAATTTAGTTTAAATAAAAAATATGGAAATGTGTGATGTGTAACTTTGTAATTGTTTACCTGCTACTACACAACCCAATACCTTATTTTTTTATCGTTCAACATGTTTTCGAGATTTATTTTAAATACGCGAGTCAAGATATATAGGCGATCTTCTGAGGCAAGATTTCGTTTTGAAAGAAAATTTTTTTATTTCTGCCCAATTTAGGTTACAGGTATCTAAATTTGCATTCAACAACATCAAATATATAACAAAATTGATTAAATTAAAAAATAATTTACTGAGAGAAAACATACTTTGGAATTGGATCAGTCGTCACGCAGTTGCAAACATCGAAAAAGAAATTTGTCGTTGCTTGCATATTTGACTCCTCATCGATAATAGGATTGACCTTTTTGTTGCATTGTCGACAACCAAGATAATACCAGTCTTCCTTAGTAATTACATGAGTGATAGTCGCAACAATTACACAAGTCGTTCGCTGCAAAAATATACTGTACAACATTAGGAATATTTATTAAAATCTAACTTTTATAAAAATTCCAAATATTGATGCGATTACAATGTGTAAAAGAAAGATAGCTTGACCTTCGAAATTGGATACACATCACTTATGCTCTTCAAAGGGAAACCATTCCAATATTCCAATGTGTCTGTCGCAGGAGGTCAAGGACCTAGATAATTGATCATCGCTGGAATGTCAAGGACATGTTCTGGTAAACTATTGCAAGCATGCACCAAAAAATATTTCAATAATAGACATGTTTGTTAAATACTAACACCTTGAATATAAATCAAAATAATATAACAAATTAGTATTATAGAAACGTAATGTACACTACCATTGCTTGAACGCTATGATCGTGGCACATTTTGGTTTGTCATGAGTGTACTTGAGTATTGGACATTTCTTATAATCCGAGAATCTGCAACACAATGATAAAAAATAAGAAGAAGAGAAAAACTTTAAAAGTATAACAACATTAAATAAATGTATAAAAGGTTTGATGTATAAGTATTAATACCACTTACCATTCCAAGAACGAATTTGAATAGCTGGCATATAATGACCAACGGCCCTCTTCATGATTGTACACGCAATAATAGAGTTCTTGAGCAATTTTGTCCCATAAAGTGAATTCGACAACAAAACATAGTTATCATAAAGGTAACATATTTTTAAAATAGTTTTAGATGATAAAATATTGATATACCTATCATCGCGTAGAACTACTGTTAAACGTTTTGACATTCGACCATCATAGGTTGTATCCTCCAAGCTCCCAACAGATTTGATTTCTCCGATACAATCTACAAAAATGAGTGAAATCATTATGTAATTATAACATATGATATAGTTACCTTTGAATTGTCATAAAACTAACCGATCAACATTTTTTCATCCAGCAAGCCCATAATAATGTCAAAAAAAGTTAACAAAGTTGAAGTATTTATCATGATTAGGCAGTTCTTCGGAAGATCGTACAATGGTTACCGAATTGAACAAAATTTTATATCGGATGCAGTAGCCTTATAGTCACCATAGCTACGATAAACATCGAAGTTAACGATTACACAACAGTTATCGTTGATGTTTATTCCAATAAATGGATCTTACTAACACCTTGAATATAAATCAAAATAATACAACAAATTAGTATTATAGAAACGTAATGTACATTACTATTGCTTGAACGCTATGATCGATGACACATTTTGGTTTGTCATGAGTTTACTTGAGTATTGGACATTTCTTATAATCTGAGAATCTGTAGCACAAGGATAAAAAATAAGAAGAGAACAACTTTAAAAGTATAATAACATTAAGTAAATGTATAAAAAGTTTGATGTATAAGTATTAATACCACTTACCATTCCGAGAGCGAATTTGAATAGCTGGCATATAATGACCAACAACCCTCTTTCATGATTGTACACGCAATAATAGAGTTCTTGAGCAATTTTGTCCCATAAAGTGAATTCTAAAAGTTTGCCACTATCATACAAAACAATAATAATTAGACAACAAAACATAGTTATGATAAAGGTAACATATTTTTAAAACAGTTTTAGATGATAAATATTGAGATACCTATCATCGCGTAGAACTACTGTTAAACGTTTTGACATTCGACCAACATAGATTGTATCCTCCAAGCTCCCAACAGATTTGATTTCTCCGATAAAATCTACAAATAATGACTGAAATCATTGTGAAATTATAACAAATGATATAGTTACCTTTGAATCGTCACAAAACTAACCGATCAACACTTTTTCATCCAGCAGGCCCATAATAATGTCAGAGAAGTTAACAAAGTTGAAGTACTTATCATGGCAGTTCTTCGGAAGATCGTACAATGGTTGTCAAATTGAACACAATTTTTATATCGGATGCCTTATAGTCACCATAGCTACGATAAACACCGAAGTTAACGATTACACAACAGTTACCCTCACACAGATATCTTTGATGTTTATTCCAAAAAATGGACCTTACAGACATTTGCATTCTATTACCCTGCAAAAAAAAAAAAAAATCAATATAATCAAATTAGTAAATAAATCACAAATATATTCCCAAAAAAAAACCAAAGACATCAAATAACAATCAATAGTATACAACACAATATAACAAAGTTTGATTCTTACCTATTCATTGTATACATGATAAGACAACAAATAAAATCTATACAAAACAAAAAAAAAAACAACTTAAAACAAAGACAACAATTAAAATAGTTAGAAATACCGTGGTGAAGACAACATACAACAAGTCCAACCAATCCATATCAAATTCTCTTTTATATTTTTCATGTGTTTCCATAAAGAGTAAACTAATACTCACGACACATACATATCAAGGCAATCAAATCAGTAAACCAAGCTTAAAGATGCTCCAAAAGAATAAAAAATACAAAAAGGAAACAAAGAAAATCCACACAAAACTGAAAACACCAATTTGGAAAGGATGCAATTGCTCAAAACGAATGTTAACACCATGGTAAAAATAACATACAGTAGGTCCAAACAACTCATACCAAAGTTTTTTTTATATTTTGTCATGTATTTAAAAAAAAAAAACTAAACTATAACTCACACATATATATTAAAACGATAAAGTGAGTAAATTGAGCAAAAATATGCTCCAAAAGAATAAAAATACAAAAACAACAAAGTAACTAACAATACACAACACGATATCGCAAAGTTAAATAACATACCCATTCATCACAAACTACCATTTCACGGGTAGTTTTTGGATCACATGCAGACTCATACGAAGAAGTCCATAAACGAACGATTCTAACCCTAATTTTGTAGGATACTTCTTGAGAGTAGACAGTACCGTAAAGAGGAGTATACATAGTAAAGCAACAAAGGAAATCGGCATAAAGCGAGAACTAAACCAGTGGACTATAAGTTATCATACATATATATAGAATATAATATGGAAATTAAAAAGAAGTCAAAGATGTGAAAATAAAAAAAGACACATGGCAACATATAAATAAGGTGTCGAATAAAGGAGATAACACTAAACTAATACATAACAGCAAGTCACCAAATACACACACAAATATATATACACACACACATGCATAACCAAAATAATAGCCACAAACATAACCAAAGAAATGTAAACACTAGAAAGAGACAAACAAATACATACATCCATAAATATATGAAACCTAACGTAAGACATTCATACAATATAATAGCCGCAAACCCAACCAAACAAATAGAGACACAACAAAAATACAAACAAATATATACATCCATGGATATACAAAATCTAATGTGAGAAAAATTAGAATCCAAGTAAAATTCTTCAAAGCCAATTCACATTTAATCAATACCATTTCACCACCAAATCTACCAAAGCTGATCAAACGATTCACCATTAGCCTAACACGAATGCTATAGAAGAACATTTAGATTCCAGAAGCAATAAATTCTTATTAAGTTTTCACTTAAATGGACATAGACAATGTAGAGACCATCTCCTATGCTTCCATAGTGGTTGTTGATAGCATAGAGCAAGACAACATTTAAATTTCAAAAGCAATAAAATCTTATTCAATTTTCACTTACATGGACAAAGGCAATATAGTGATCACTTTCCAAGCTTCTCATCATGGAGTTTAAGAAAAATATTAACCTTACAAAATGGATATTAAATATTATCAATAACATAAAACAATTCTTGAGCTATCACCAATAAAAAAGCTGATCTTGTGTATATTTCTCAACAAATATGAAATAAATGACTCTTCTACAAAATATATGCTTTCAATTTGTTAGTGCATATTCAACCATATAACTCCAAGAAAAGCATGAATGATACACGTATTATATCATTGAGACGATTAACCAGCATCGTTAGATTATTTCAAATCAGGGGACATGCATCAAGAGGTCCAAAAGAGAACCATACATCAAGAGGTCCAAGAAAAGCATGAATGATACACAAATCAGGGGACAATCCTATACCCACTCTACGTGATATGCCTTAGCATCACACAATAATGCACCGCCGCCTAAAGACAAAACCGATTCCCACAAAAATGATCTATGACAAAGTTTGAAACGCCAATAGAACTCAAAAATGATTCATAACAACAATGGACATACCAAACAAACAATTCATTCGAAAGGAATATCACCAATCAGACCCACCGAGAGACCCTAAATCCCCAGTTCAACCAAAACCGATCTGTGGTTACACAAATCCAATAAAAAATCAAAAATCACATCATCAAAAGAATCTGAAACAGATATCATCAACAAAGCAAACAAATAAAACATTAGAAGGAGAAATCAGCAATCAAACTTTCCGAAAATCCTAGAACCCAAGATCAATCGGAAAAAATTTATGATAACACAAACCCAACCAGAAATCACCTCAGCAAACTTAAACATATATCAACGACGAAGCAAACAAGGACAATTTTTGATAAAAACCCTAGATCCCCAAATCAATCGGAAAAAACCTATGATCACACAAACCCAGTGGGAATCCACTACAACAAACTTAAACATATATCATCGATGAAGCAAACAAAGAAAGATTTTGAATAAGAAATCCCTAAATCAACCGAAAGCAATCGATGAAAACGCAAACCCAAGCAAATCATCAACAAAACAATCGAGAAACGCAAAGGAAGAAAGAAATCGAGTCAACAAAAAATGCAAGGATGCAACCGAAAACACAAATAAACAAAGGAATCGCCAATCACCGACCTAGGAACCCTAAAACACCAAAACCCCCCGATCGTGAAGAATGACCAGAGAAAAACACCTGGGAAAGATAATAATAATGAACGGCCAAGATCATGTCCTGGAGAATAATCCAACGGTTAAAAACGTAACTCTGCATAAACAGTAACTAAATAACATCTAACGGTCTAGGATTGTCCAACACAAAAAATATCCAATGGTAGATGTAATGACCGGTGGCCATTTTATTGTTCATTCAGGATTTTGTTTTAGTATATATTAGATTTATATTGTCTATTATAGATTGAATGATCGGTATTTGTTGTCTGAAATAAACGATTGAGATAGAAAATCTAGTTACAAAGAATTTGATAAATTTCCAAAACCTAAAGATTTTAAATTTTGTATCTTATAACAAAGAATTGAGATATGATATTTAAATGAAGGTGTAGAATTGTCTAGTTATAATAAAATATTTGAGATCATTTGTGTTTATTTATAATACGACTAAGAATTCTTTCTCCAATCTAACAACACTCTAATAATTATAGGGTTAGATTGAATGTTAAATATCAAATGGTAAAACTAATGGTTAATATTGGTTTGTTCTTGATCGAATTTTTTAGATTTTCTAGTATGATTGGATGGATTTGGTTGTTTGTTTCAGATTGGACGGCTACTATTTTTACGTGATCAACGACGGAGATCAGTTGTTCATTATAGATTTGTATTAGTTGTCTATCACGGACGAATGAGATGGGAATTTAGAGATCAAACGGTCCTGATCGTCTTTGACGACCAAGCTCTGATTTATTGGGTCGTGGCCGTGGATAAGCATTAAGATTATGAAAAGCACAAAATTAGTTAAAAGGATAAACTAATTTCTGACAAAATCGTACAATAATCTGAACCCTACGATCTACTAAAGAAATGAGTTTAGACAAGTGATGGACGGTGTGATTTATTTTAAGCCATGGAAGGCACATGATAATATCTGCCTTTGCACGTGCACCGATAGATAACGCTGCATTATTAGGCGACGGAACATTTGAAGCTGATCATCACGCGCTTGCACGGCGAACATGCACCACACGCATACGAGCAATCCGGCAAACTCGAACCCGATTGGTGTATTTCCACTTCTACCCCTCGTTTTCTCTTTATTCCCTCCTTCATCAACAAAAAGCAATATATATATATATATAATCATATTATAATTGTAGTTGAAAATTAAAATTACATTCAGTTCTGATTGATAGAAACTATCATGTAATATAAATAACATTTGTTTAAATGTTTATATACCTTGTGGTGTGTTTGAACATGAGTGGGCTGATGTTCTAACTTGGCCCTTTTTTCTTCGACGTTGACCTTGATTTATGCAATTGGACCAATTAGCCCTTGTAATTGGACCAATTTGCTCAGAATTTTGTTTATCGTCATTCGATTCTTCTCCAATTTTACTTTCAGTTCGTCTTTCTCCAATTCAGATCCAGGTGTGCTCTTTAGGATGCCCTCATCACCATTATAATCCAAGATCAAACTAGAATAGATACAATTTACTCCCACTAAACTGTAATATTGTCACAAAAGACAATACCCATACGAGCAATACGCTCATAAAATATTTTAGGTATAACACCCTTAGTCAGCGGATCCGCAATCATGGAGTTGTACCTATATGCTCTATTGAGATTGTCCCACTTTGTATCCTTTCACGAACAACAAGATATTTAATTTTGATGTGCTTTAACTTCGAAGTACTCTTGTTATTGTTCGAGTATAATACCGCAAAACGACTGTCACAATAAGTCTATAGAGGTCTATCCATAGAATTCATAATGTGCAATCCTATGACATGATCCCGCAACCATAAAAACTGATTGAATGCCTCATAACATGCTACATATTCAGCCTCCATTGTGGACAATGCCACGAGCTTTTGCTTGGCTTTACGCCTAGAAATAGTCCTACCAGCGAGGAGAAATATATAACCTGAAGTGAGTTGAAAACTATCGAGACACTCAGCATAATCCAAATTCGAATAACCAGTGATCTTGAGTTGGTCAAATCATCTATACACGAGCATATAATCTTTTGTTTATGAAGATATCACATCATCTGTTTCGATGCCTTCTAATGATCAATCTTGGGTTACTTATGTATCTTCCCGAAACACCAACAATGTATACCAAATCAGGTCGTGTATAAACCTCTGCATACATTAGACTCCCTATAGCTGAATCATAAGTAATCTTGCTCATTTTCTGAATCTCCGATTCAGTCTATGAACTCTGTCTAAGGCTGAATTTATCACCCTTAGAAATAAGGGTATCAATACCTTTACATCCTTTCATGTCAAACCTCTCTAAAACCTTATCGATGTAACTCTTTTTTGATAAACCTAATATAACCCCGAGAATGGTCTCAGTATGATTTTATGCCCAATATAAAAGAGACATCACCAAGATCTTTATCTCGAATTTCTTCGGAAAAAAACTCTTAGTGTCGTGCATACAACTACATTGTTACCAGCAATAAGGATATAATCAAAGTAAAGATTCTCAATATAAAGTTTCTCCCACTGATTTTATGGTATACACAATCATCTACCCGATTTACCTCAAAAACCATATGAGATGATTACACAATGAAACTTGTGATACCATTCACGAGACATTTACTTTAAATCAAATATGGAATTCCTTAATTCGCAAACCATTTTCTTTGAACTCTGACCACAAAATGTTCTGGTTACACCATATAAATATTTTCCTCAATTTCAACATTGAGAAAGGTGGTTTTATCATCCATCTGATGCAGCTCTAAATCATATTGAGCTGTTAATATCATCAATATTCTCAAGGCGTCTTTCGATGAAACTGGAGAGAAAGTCTCTTTGTAATATATGTCTTCCTTTTGAGTAAATCCTTTGGCGGCTAGACGTGCTTTATAACTTTTCACATTATCATACGAATCTCGTTTGGTTTTAAATATCCATTTACCTCCAATGGGTTTTGCACCTTCAGGCAAAGGTACAAGTTCCCAAACGCCATTATCATCCATAGATTTAATCTCTTCATTCATGACATCAGTCCACTTTTGAGAGCTAACACTTTTAATGACTTGATAGACGTTAACTGGATCATCTTCTGTCAATCCAATTCCATCCTCATGTTCCTGAAGATATACTATATAGTCATCCGAAATAGCACATCTCCTCTCTCGAATGGATCTACATGGCATAATTACCTTATGTAGTTGTTCTTGAGGTTCATGAACTTGTTCCTCATAAAATTCAGGAATAACATTTGGAGTATCTTGATTTGTAGCTCGAGCAACATAATCCAAATCATTGCCAGCTACAGTAGTCGGAGTAGGAATCATCTTTTGTGAATCAAAAGTTTCATTCATATCCTCTCTAAAACAAAATTTGTCATCCCTTTTCCCAAGTTCAATATCCTCAAAGAACGTCGCTATTCCTGTCTCAAAGATCGCCTTTTTCATAGGATCATAAAAATTATACCCTTTATATCTTTCTCAGTATCCAACAAAGTAACAACTCACAGTTTTGGAATCCAATTTCCTTTCATCGGGTCGATAAGATCAAGCCTCGGCTACACATCCCCAAATGTGAAATGCCTTAAGCTAGGACGTTTACCTATCGATAACTCATAAGGTGTCTTAATTTTTTCTTTAGTTGGTACTCTGGTCAGGATATAAACCGCCGTCTTTAATGCCTCACCCCACAGAACACAATAGACAAACGAAATAAACACGAAAAAGCAAGAAACTTTAGCCTTAACCAATTTGAAAACATCCAAAACCTCCGACTTCTCATAAATTAGATAAAGGTAAAGATATTGTTTGTAATCATCTATGAATAATACAAAGTAATGTTAACCATTCTAAGAAGCCATAAGAAACGGTCTACATACATTTGTATGTATCAATTCCAAAGTCTCCGGAGTTTGATATGTACCTTTACCTACTTTATTTGTCTCTTTCCCCTTCATACAATTGACACAATGATCAAAATCCGAAAAATCAAGAGTTTCAATAATTTCATCGGATACTTAATGTTCCATTCTCAGTTTCGAGATATGATCGAATCGTTTATACCATAAAACAACGGATTTTTCACCCATCAATTTACGCTTCACGCCTCGTGAATCAACTTGTAGGATTTCATTATATGAAGGGATGATATCAAGCATGTAAAGATTATCCATAATAGATAAAGAACCAGTTCCAATCATAACCGAATGAAATGAGAGGGTAAACTTAAGATTTCTGAAAGAACAAGAATATCCCAATTTGTCAAAACCAGAAATCGAAATTAAGTTCCGCCTAAAAGATGGTACAATAAAAACACTCTCTAAATCCAAAATTTGGCTAGTCTTCATCAAAAGTCTAATTGCTTGATAGCTTCCACTTCCACCCGTTTACCTTCACCTCCATAGGTGTATCTTTCAATATCAATCGGCTTTTCGATAACGGAGACAACCATGCACAAAAATACTTGCATGAGTTATAGCATCTGAATCAATCCACCGAGTATTACTATGCACTGAAGATAAATTGTCCTCAGAATAAACCAAAATGAGAGTCAAACCCTTATTTGTATGCCAAGTATGATACTTCATGCAAAATTTTTTTATATGACCAGTCTTGTGACAAAATAAACATTTTTTAACCTTAGTCTAATCTGTATTTTGTTTCTTTTGTACATGAACTGATCTCGAATCAGTGGTTTCATAACCGTTCTTTCTTTCCTCGATCTTGCCCTTTGAGGTGATGGCTTCAAAAGCACTTTATGTCTTTTCCTACCTCAGTCTCTATTCCTCTTGCACACAGTGGGAAATGAGCTCAATTAAGAGTCTATTTATCCATCTGACAGTTATAGCTCACCTTAAAACCATTGTATTGTATAGGGAGAGAAATCAAAATCAAGTACACTAAGATGTCTTCCGACAATCCAAGTGCAAATGCTTTAACTTAGAGGCATTATTTGACATTTTCATAATGCACTCCTGAACTCTCTCGTTGCCCTTATACCTCATGGAGACAATTTTCACTAAAAGCGTGATTATTTCCGCTTTTTCATTTTTGCCAAAGCCTTTCTCCAAGGCATCGAGATATTCCTTAGCTAATGTCGCCTCATTGGGCATACAGCATCTGAAAACGAGGGAATGAAATGCTTAATATCATCAAATACGTGTTGTTTGAGGATTCTTCATAGTTCTTCCTCTCTTACAACCTTTAATTAACTCAAAATTGCTTAAATTAGCAATAATCGGACTCAATCCAAATATGACATAAACACGATAGATCGACTCGGATACCACGTTAAGGAATCCGATTTAACCTGATTCGGATTCCAAAATACTGAACTCTGTCGTGAATTAAATCAATATTTGGGAAAAATGGAGTAGAAGATCGAGATAAATACCTAAATTTATAGTATTCACGATGCATTGAAGTAGAGCTTCTGGCTCTTAGTACAATAACCGAAAACTTGATACTCATGGGATGTATCAAGAATTGAGATTCTCTTTGAAATGTTTCTAAAACGTTTGTGATTTAATGAAGTCACTGTACCAAAAACCAAATAAATATCTTTTATATATGCACGTGAACGAGGGATCATAAACCGACAAATAACCGGTTAATTTTTTATTCTCAATTGTATAGTTTAATTTCTCCATCATGAAATATGAACGATATTACCAAAGGTCTCTATACATATAATCCTCCCCATTCAATTTAATACCGAATTCCACTTAATTAAAATTAAATCCGATCACATTTAATTTGGACCCAACCGAATGACAACACTTATTCCAAAATTATTTAGATATATTGGTCTACAAATATAAGATTAAACCAAATATCTTATAATCTCCCACTTGGACCATATATGTGATTGTAAAACCATGGAATAACCTTAAGAGTGCTCATCAATTGTAGTTATCAAACCTGGATTGACACTAATCTCATCCATCAACCATATTAACATTGAATACGTCATGCAGCGGAATAGATCTTCTAATTCTACGTGTAATTATCAATAACTTCACACGGATGGGTTACGTGAAGAATATGAGATTTCTCTTATGAGTTTTTTTTATAAATATATGTGATAATTAAACTACTATGCAAAGCATACATGATATATATACATGTGAACCAGAGACTTATAACCAAAAGATAACCAGTTAGTTATCCGGTTTTAAATAGTATAATTTAATTTTGTTCATCATAAAATATAAATGACACTACCAAAGGTTTCTGCATATAATCTTGCACACTCATTTCAATACCAAAGTCTAATTAATTAAAATCAAATCAGATCACATTAATTTGAACTTAAAAGAATGACAACACTTATTCCACAATTATTCACATATCTGTATACAAATATAAGATTGACCAGAAATATTATAATATCCCACTTGCACCAAATATGTGACCATAAACCATGGAATAACCTTAAGAGCGGTAATAAGATTATTTTCATTAAACCGGTATTGACACCAATCTCGTCCATCGACCATATCCACGTAGACCCAAAGGGATTTAACTACATTTCAATGTCTTTAAACTCACATATGATTACTAACGCAAAATACAGAAAATGAGATAGATATAAATGTGGATGCATATCATGAGGATTTCACATGAAGTGATCGATACGTATCTATCCCCAACTGGTCCTAACTTATTGAGATCAACCTAAACTGAATCATATAGAGTGAATAACTTAAATTTTAAACTGAATAGTTATGGAATATAATATTTTAACTAAACAAACATACATCACTACAATCTAAGAGCAAACTAGAATATATACAAGACTCCTACTAAACCGAAATATCGTCGCAAAAGACAATACACATACGAGCAGTGTGCTCATGAAAGACTTTCCTAAATTATACGAAATAATGTTGACCATTCCAATAAGCCATATGAAACCAAGAATGCATACGATAAAACTGCACACATCTTTTTTGTATAGTTGATACAATGGTCCAAATCCAAAAAAAAAAATCAAGAGTTTTTCAATAATTATGTCTGATACTAAACATTCCATTCTTAGTTTCGAGTGGTACAATGAAAAACACCTTTAAAATAAAAAAAATGACTAGTTTTCATCAGAAGCATCAATTTCTCATTTGCTTCTGCTTCCACCCTTTTACCATCGCCCATATAGATGTATCTTTCAATATCAATCGACATTCGGTAATGAAGGCAACCATATAGTAATAGTTATGTGAGTTATAGTACCAGAATCAACCGACCAAATATGACTTGGTATAGAAGCTAAATTGATCTCAGATCAAACCAAAGTGAGAGCCAAACCTTTATCTACATGCCAAGTATGATACTTGGTGCAAGATTTCTTTATATGACCAATCTTGTGACAAAAGAAACATTTTTGAACCTTAAAATGATATGTAGTTTGTTTCTTTTCACATGAGCAAATCCTAAATAAGCGCTTTCATTATATATATTTTCCTTCAATTGATCTTGCCCTTTAGGGTGTAGTGATGCGTTCTCAAAGTTAAATAAATAACCTAAACTACCCGCAAGTGCACGACACGTGTGTAGTACTTCAGGTGTCGATCCCACAGAGACTACGCAACACAATCTAAACTCTAACTGTGAATCAAACTTGCTAACAAACGAAATATGGTTTGAAGAATGAAATACTAAAAGCAAATAAAAAAACTAGGTCTTATGAATGAGACAAACGTTCAAGGAAACCGGTTTCACCACAAGACTACCGAAACCTACTAAAAGCAAAAACTAGGTCTTATGAATGAGACAAACGTTCAAGGAAACCGGTTTCACCACAAGACTACCGAAACCAACAATCAATCTATCTATCATGCAATCCCAGTCAAGTTATCTAAGAAAGACGATCCTAATATGATATCTACCCTCTCTCGAGGCATAGACTTGTGATCTAGTCAAGTTGCCCCCCTACTTTTGTGGCTGACACCCTAAACTAAACCCATAAGATCTCTGATTCATCCGTTTTACCCTCAACCGCTGCTACCCTACTTTCGTGGCCTAACCTCGGTTGTTCTAAACCTGATCTTCTAGGACTAGAATTCTCCTTTCGGTCCTTCTCCTAACCCCTAACACATGCATCTACGTGGCTTTTGTAAACACAAGTCATTTAAGCACTCAGATAAAGAATAGATAAACGAAAACGGGAAGATGCATTCAAAGATAAATAAAAAGTGGTTTCGGGATAGCCATGGGCTAATCCCTTCTCCTAGAACAAACAAACTACTCGTTCATGTGTCCTTAAAAGTGGTTTGGCCGTCCCCTTTCTTTCCTCTCTAGTGGCTGGAATTTTCTATTTCTTACAGCAACTGCAGTTTTCCTTTTCCGAGTTTTTCCATCTCTTGTTTTTCCATTCTTGTGTAATTGTCAACGTTTCCTCTTTATTTTCCAGCCATGTAGCTCTTCTTCCTCTTCTTTAACCATATTTCCATTTGGTTTAAGTAGCCAACACGTTCCTTTTCTTGTTTTGCTAAATTTCCTTTTTCACTAGTTTCCATTTTTTCGGTTTTTATTTTCTTTATCAGCTTGTATTGCCTTTTCCTCTTGTGCAGTAACGATTTCCTTTTCCTTTTTCCTTCTTTTCCTCTTTGTTTTGCTGCCTTCTTTATTGTTCTTGCATTTCCATTTTTTATCTTTGACGGTTGGTGTTTCCAATTCTAGTGTAGGCGGCAATCTTTCCATTTTTGTGTAGGCGGTTGGAAGTTTACATTTTGTTCTAGCAACTTGCTCCTATTTTATATAAACCATGTTTCCTTTTCATGTTCCAACCGTGATCTTCTTACTTTTTTTCTAGCAACCGAAATTTTCCATTTTTGCTCCAACCACCGAATGTTTCCATTTTTGTAAGCGGCCATTGTTTCCATTTTTTTGTAAGCTGCCATTGCTTCCATTTCTCTTCTCCGATTTATGGTTCTTTGGATGCTGACCGTGCATAGCTGATAGGAGAGTGGTTTTTCTTAGTTTTGCTTCATTTACTCGTGTTTGTATCCCGATATATCCATTCACCGCGCGGGTAGTGGCCACGAGACAAAGTACCAACATTGAGGATCATCACGGGACAAACGGGACGAGAATTGGCAAGGAATAGCCACTACCCGCGCGGTGAATGGAGATATCGGGATACAAACACGAGTAAATGAAGCAAAACTAAGAAAAACCACTCTCCTATCAGCTATACACGGTCAGAATCCAAAGAATCATAAATCGGAGAAGAGAAATGGAAGCAATGGCCGCTTACAAAAAAATGGAAGCAATGGCCGCTTACAAAAATGGAAACTTTCGGTGGTTGGAGCAAAAATGGAAAATTTCGGTTGCTAGAACAAAAGTAAGAAGATCACGGTTGGAACATGAAAAGGAAACATGGTTTATATAAAATAGGATCAAGTTGCTAGAACAAAATGTAAACTTCCAACCGCCTACACAAAAATGGAAAGATTGCCGCCTACACTAGAATTGGAAACACCAACCGTCAAAGATAGAAAATGAAAATGGCTGATTGAAAAATTAATGGAAATGCAAGAACAAGAAAGAAGGCAGAAAAACAAAGAGGAAAAGAATCATAAACCGATCAGACCCACCGAGAGACCCTAAATCCCCAGTTCAACCAAAACCGATCTGTGGTTACACAAATCCAATAAAAAATCAAAAATCAAATCATCAAAAGAATCTGAAACAGATATCATCAACAAAGCAAACAAA
Source organism: Gynandropsis gynandra (assembly GCA_036759665.1). Lineage (NCBI taxonomy): Eukaryota > Viridiplantae > Streptophyta > Magnoliopsida > Brassicales > Cleomaceae > Gynandropsis > Gynandropsis gynandra. The sequence continues at coordinate 26,186,161 of CM071872.1, read as the reverse complement.
TAAAACATTAGAAGGAGAAATCAGCAATCAAACTTTCCGAAAATCCTAGAACCCAAGATCAATCGGAAAAAATCTATGATAACACAAACCCAACCAGAAATCACCTCAGCAAACTTAAACATATATCAACAACGAAGCAAACAAGGAAAATTTTTGATAAAAACCCTAGATCCCCAAATCAATCGGAAAAAAACCTATGATCACACAAACCCAGTGGGAATCCACTACAACAAACTTAAACATATATCATCGATGAAGCAAACAAAGAAAGATTTTGAATAAGAAATCCCTAAATCAACCGAAAGCAATCGATGAAAACGCAAACCCAAGCAAATCATCAACAAAACAATCGAGAAACGCAAAGGAAGAAAGAAATCGAGTCAACAAAAAATGCAAGGATGCAACCGAAAACACAAATAAACAAAGGAATCGCCAATCACCGACCTAGGAACCCTAAAACACCAAAACCCCCCGATCGTGAAGAATGACCAGAGAAAAACACCTGGGAAAGATAATAATAATGAACGGCCAAGATCATGTCCTGGAGAATAATCCAACGGTTAAAAACGTAACTCTGCATAAACAGTAACTAAATAACATCTAACGGCCTAGGATTGTCCAACACAAAAAATATCCAATGGTAGATGTAATGACCGGTGGCCATTTTATTGTTCATTCAGGATTTTGTTTTAGTATATATTAGATTTATATTGTCTATTATAGATTGAATGATCGGTATTTGTTGTCTGAAATAAACGATTGAGATAGAAAATCTAGTTACAAAGAATTTGATAAATCTTATGAACCAACAGATGAATCGTGAGAAGTAGAACACAATAGGTCTATGAAAAGGACACGTGACAAGCACATGGATTGCTTGTTGTGCATTTGAAGGTATTTTGCCTTTGGATTGGTTTGTGAATCGGAGATACGAGGCAATTACCGCATTTCATGCATATAATAAACTTTATCTTTTGCAATATATTAATCTCGGATTCCAATATTTAATATCTAATTATATAAACAATCTCAATACATATACTGTTAGAAAAGGAATGAATAATGAAGGGACATAGTCCTACATGGACTATTAGAGGGTCATTCATATAGTATATTAATGATCTCTTTTCATAAGTGTCTTGAATAAATGACATAGACTTGGCGATAGTTTTGAATTGGGTTTGTATATAGCTATCCAAGAGAATCGACAAAGGAGGACTCTATGGAAAGATGGATGCAACGATATGGAGGGTAAAACGGTGAAAGAGGAAGAGACAAAGGAGAATAAAGAGGCGACATGAGAGGGAAGAAAATCGGAGGGAGGAGGTGAAAGATATGAAAGGATGGCAAGGGAACTAATTAAAGATTTTTATGGTTTTTATTATTTTTAATCAATGTTAAAGAAATCCATATATGCAGTAATTTAAAAACTATCAAACGATGTTGTTTGATCATCTAAGAGAAAATATTTTTGTTGAACTTTACAGATATTATGATTTATTTATTTTTTACAAGATCTTAATTAATAATTAATATGAATATATTTTCAAAAGAAAAAATCAAACATGTAGAACTCAACATTTGAAATTATTATTATTATTATTATTATTATTATTATTATTATTATTATTATTATTATTATTATTATTATTATTATTATTATTATTATTATTATTATTATTATTATTATTATTATTATTATTATTATTATTATTATTATTATAATTATTATTATTATTATTATTATTATTATTATTATTTATAAAAATCATATGTAATTTTTGTGTAAAAATACAACCAATGTCATTT
>CM071872.1:26159423-26184096 GCA_036759665.1 Gynandropsis gynandra | reverse complement strand
TTAAAATATTAATATTACTAATATATAATTAGTAATTTATGAATAATAATTAATGTATAATAAAAAAACAAAAATATTTTAATGATGTGGAAATTTGAAAAAACAGAATGCATAAAAATTAATATTTGTTAATAATTATTTCGTTCAAGATTAATAATTTACTAAATTTTATTTCAAATCTATATATAAAAAGTTACAAAATCTCTCAACTCTCATGATGCTACATCATCATCCTATTATTATTTTATTTTATTTTTTATTCTATATTAATTACCATTCATAAATTACTTTAACTGAATTATATATTAGTAATATTAATATTTTAAAGAAATATAAAATATTTATATTAATTTAGAGGATATTTTAGTTAATATATATATGTAAATAAATACACAAATCAGTAAATCTATATATAAAATGTTGTAAAATCACTCAACTCTCATGATGATACCTCATCATCCTGTTATTTTTGTATTTTTTATTCTATATTAATTAACATTCATAAATTACTTTAAATGAATTATATATTAGTAATATTAATATTTTAACGAAACACGAAATATTTATATTAATTTAGAGGATATTTTAGTCAATATATATGTAAATAACTAAAAAAATCAGTAAATTAATAAATAATAAAAAACATAAAATGTTTATATATTTATTTGAAATAAAATTTAGTAAATTATGAAACTTATATATAAAAGTTCTTGCAAAAGGAGGCTTGTGGTGAAGCCACCTAAGTAAGTCTTTTTTTTAAACTATTTTTTATTAAATATAATTATATTGATCATTAATGTAACTAAATGGTTTACAATTTTTAAATATCTCTTTTAATATCTTATTAATATCTACAAATCTTTATATAAAAATATGAAAATCTATATATATTATACAAATATAAATATTTAAAATGTTTTTAAATTTCTTATACTTAATCAAATATTAATATAATATTTATAACTAGGAGTGGGCAAAAAATCCGCACAACCCGTCCCGACCCGAAACCCGTCCCAAACCCGCGAAAAATTACTCGTACCCGCGGGTGCGGGTTCGGGTAAAAAATTTTGATTACCCGCGGGTTCGGGTTCTCCACCACGTTCTGCTTAGGTTGGCTCTCTACTTACCTCGTCGCCTCTCTTCCTCTCTCACATGCCGTCCATCACCTACCTCTCTCGTCGCTCTCCGCCTCAGCGGCTCCTTGGTCGATCGGGGGTCAGGAAGGAGCCATCGCCTATTTATTGTTTTGGATCTGTATTATTTTGGAATTTGTTTTGTTTTTATAATATTTTTAATTGCGGGACGGGTAGCCGCGGGTTTTAAAATTTATTACGGGTTTTTGCGGGTACCCGAACAGCGGGTATCCGCACTCTGGGGGTACGAGTATGGGTAGTAAAATGAACTACCCGTGCGGGACGGGTTCGGGTACGAGTCTTGAGAATCTCGCGGGTATCCGCGGCTGCCCACCCCTAGTTTATGCTATACTTGCCGCACATGAAGATTTATCGAGAAAAATATAAATATAAATTTTTTCTCTCTTTTTATAGAGATTTAGTTATAAATAATATAATAAACCTAACAATTGTAATATTTGCATAAATTATTAATTTTTTAAATGTATTATATTTAATCAAGTATTAATATATAATTTATAAAATCTATTTATATATTGATATTTTATAATTTTTATTATTTGAAGAATAAATATGTTTAAATTTTAAATTGTATATAACTTTTCTATCAATCGTAATTTGTGGTCATAATCACATAATTTAATTATTAAATTTAATGAAATAAAAATAAAATGGAAAAACGTTGGATAAAAATATTAAAGGTTGGAGAGAGAATAAGTTTTACTAATTTTGTTATCATTATGGTTTTATAATTATTTTTACATAAATACACTTTTTTAATTCTTAATTAAAAAAAATAAAATATATTATGAAAAGGTAAATATATTTTTTCTTTTATGAAAAAAAACATTAAAATATGATGGTAATTAAAAGAATTTTCTCAATATCACTATCCATTTCTTCCGTCACTATATCAACTCCTTTCAAACTTTAAAACAGTAACAATTTCTCATTTAAAAAAAATGATTTTTAAAAATTCATATAAAATTGATATGATTATTTATTAAAGTATAATTTTTTTAATTTTCATGTGCATTGTCATTTTATTCAATGATACCAATGAAATTTATGCGGATTGAATATCATTAGAAAATTCTTGAAAAATAATATTCAAATAATTTCTACAGAATATGTTTTTAAGCTAGATGATACACAGTTTTTAATGGAATACTCGGATTAAAGAACATCGATCTCTTTATGTATCTGGTTTTTATTTGCGTACATTTTTATATTATAAGAGCTTTTGAAATTGATTTTTTAAAGTTTACATAATAAATTTGCAAAAACTTTTACATATTTTCCAAAATTAATGTCGTTTTAGATAATATATTCTTTTATGATGTTATAAAATATTTCTTAGTACATCAATTCATGATAATTAATTGCCTCCTCTTTATTGATCATAAATAAATTTAAATCTTAAAAAAATTTAAATACACATTCATTAAATTATATTAAGTCATAATGATTTATTATTTTTAGATAAAACTATAATAATAAAATTACAAGTTTTCAAAAGCCTAGTCTATATAAAAAGTTGCAAAATCTCTCAACTCTCATGATGCCACCTCATCATTCTATTAATATTTTATTTTATTTTTTTTATTCTACATGAATTACCGTTCATAAATTACCTTAAATGAATTACATATTAGTAACCTTAATATTATAAAGAAAGACAAAATATTTATATTAATTTAGAAGATAATTTAGTTATTTTATATGTAAACAAATAAAAAATTAGTAAATTAATATAAATATATATATATATATATATATATATATAAAGATACAAAATCTCTCAATTTTCACATTGTTACCTCAGCATCCTATTATTATTATAAAATTTTGAATACAAATTAAAAAGAATTTGGGTTATAAAATAATTGAAAACTAATAGACACCAATGAAATGAGATAACTAAATTAATAAAATAATAAAAAACAACAAAATATTTATATATTTATTTGAAATAAAAATTATGAAATTATTAATCTTGAACGAAATAATTATTAACAAATATTGATTTTTTATGCATTCTCTTTTTTCAAGCTTCCACATCATTAAAGTATTATTTTATTTTATTTTATATTCTACATTAATTACCATTCATATATTACTTTAAATGAATTACATATTAGTAACATTAATATTTTAAAGAAACACAAAATATTTATATTAATTTAGAGGATAATTTAGTTATTATATATGTAAAGAAATAAAACAATTAGTAAATTAATAAATATCTATATAAAAAGTTGTAAAATCTCTCAATTTTCACACTGTCACCTCATCATCAGATTATTATAAAATGTTGAATACAAATTAAAAGAATTTATGTTATAAAATAATTGAAAACTAATAGAAACTAATGAAATGAGATAAATAAATTAATAAATAATAAAAAACAAAAAAATGTTTATATATTTATTGAAATAAAATTTAGTAAATTATTAATCTTGAATGAAATAATTATTAACAAATATTGATTTTTTATGTATTCTCTTTTTTCAAGCTTCCACATCATTAAAGTATTTTTTATTTATATTCTACATTAATTACCATTCATATATTACATTAAATGAATTATATATTAGTAATATTAATATTTTAAAGAAACACAAAATATTTATAAATTGAAAAAAGTTTGGAAATTGATAAAATGAGACAAATAAATAAAATAAGGAGATAACCCTATACATATGTTGTATAAATCCATATACTTTTTCTTATTCACGAATTCTATGAAATATTTTAATATTTCAAAATTTATATTTGATGTGTAGTTATCTAATAAATTTGCGTACTTAGATGAAAGTTTGGTTTTATAAAAATATGAAAAATGTTAGAGACTACTGAAATGAAACAAATGATAAAATTGATAACCGTGTATTATATTATATCTAAAAATTTTAGTTTTAAAAATCACATATTTTTTATATAACATTGATATCACCATCATATATTATTGAGTTATAATAATTAGATCCTACCAATTTTTTATGATTTTAAACAGAAATATAAATATATTATCTACTTTTCGTAAAATGATATAGAAAATATATCATCACATTTAATTTTTTTATCTTTTTATATAATGATTCATTTGTGATAGATAAATTCCATTTATATAATTTAAAATTGATAAAAACTCCGCTCATCGAGCGAGTTCTATACTATATAAATATCAACTAAATAAACGGTGTATGTTCATTGAAAATGGATCGGGACCGCACTAAAACTATTTTCATATGTTACTTTGTTGATATTGTGATTCCTCCATGATAAATCAACAACTATTATCATGTGTATCATTTCAAAGGATGTTTTATCATCGAACAACATCATATCTTATGCAGATCGTGGTTTGGAGAAATTCTCATTTGCTTATTATCCAAAATGATTGGATGTGGCATAAATCCGAATAAAAATGAGTATAGGGGTGTTTGTTTGGCTCTTTAAAGAAGTAGAGACAAAATTTTGATTGAACATAGAATCACCATGCGTGAAAGTATAATAATAAAGGTTACTCGGTATAAAATTATCCTTGATTCAAGTTTTTTGTATGTGATACTAAGAATTATGGTTTTATATGGTAATAATTTGTTTTTCAAGTTGTTAAGAAGAGATTGGAGTGGAAAGAAATAAAAAACATCAAATCTATAACATCTCATAGGAGTTTAGAAGCTGTGAACATAAAGAATAATAGAAGACGAGTGAATTATAAATTTGAACTAATTAACTATGCTAATGAGGTATGCTTTCGGTGAAATGATAGGAGAGGATGGAAGAGGAAGAAGATATAAGAGGAAACGATTCATTTATTCATGTGGACGATACGATAAATCCTTTGAAATTTCTTTGTCATTACTCATACAAAAAACATGGTGGAGTTTTGATTTCATTTTTTTTATTATATTTTATATTGTAAATAAAAATAAATAATAAAAGAAAATGGAAAAACAGCCTATTCCCCCTTGAAAATCATGCTTTAGTCCTATTCCCCCCTCGATTTTGACCCTCATCCTATTCCCCTTGATTTTTTGTTTTCATCCTGTTCCGCCCTTGAAAATCATGTTTTAGTCCTACCTCCCCTCGATTTTTTCCTCATCCTATTCCCCCCTCAATTATCAAAAATCTGTCTAAAACCCCCTCCGATTTTGACCCAATTTTGACCAAATTTTGATTTTAATTTTAAACCAATTTTAACCCAATTTTGATTTTAATTTTGACCCAATTTTGACCCAATTTTGATTTTAATTTTGATTTTAATTTTGATTATTAGTTTTATTTTAATTTGATTTTAATTTTGATTTTAACTTAATTTTACTTAATTTTTACTCGAATTTTAACAATAAATCAAGTTAATTATTCAATTTAATTGACTTACTTGATTTGATTTCGAATAAAATTAAGTACGGTTTTTTACTTCAAACCAATTTTAACCCAAAATCGAACCCAATTTTGACTCAATTTTAACCCAAAACCGATCCAATTTTGACCCAAATTATGGTATCAATTTTGACTCAATTTAATCCGAATTTTTACTTAATTATGACCCGATAAAATTAAGTATGGTTTTTACTTAATCCGTAATTTTAACCCAAAATCGACCTCAATTTCGACTCAATTTTACTTAATTTTAATCCAATTTGTATTTCATTTTAACCCAAAATTTTACTTAATTTTAACCCAAAGTCGACCCCAATTTTGACTCAAAATTGGGTTCGATTTTGGGTTAAAATTGGGTTCAAATTTACTTAATTTTAACTTGATTTATTGTTAAAATTCGAGTAAAATTAAGTACAAATTGGATTTAAATTAAGTAAAACTGAGTCAAAATTGGGGTCGATTTTGGGTTAAAATTGAAAGACAAAAATAAAGATTCCAAAGTTAATTAAAATTCTAACCAATAAACACCAAATACTATGTATCACCATATAATAATATATTATACATGTTACATTGTTTTAATTTCTTTCACTCTAACTATGAGTCAATTGATTTAATTATTTTGTTTTTCATATGATTTTAAGATATCGAAGAAATATTATAGTAATTAATTATATTTTAGACAAAAATATTCACATTCATAGTTCAATGCAATATATTTTCACCCTATTAATATTCTATTAGTTTCATATTTATTTATTTAAAAATATATTTTCCACTTAATCTTATTATTAAAATATATCAACTTTATGTTATAACATTGTGATATTTTTTATTAGGATCTATTATCTATTATTCGATAAAATAATATATACACAGTGTCATAAACCAATATTTAGTATTTCTAATATATCAATATATTTTTAATAGATTAATTTTATTATATATTTACAAATTTTTAACATCATTGCGCGAGTTCTTTTTCTAGTCTATATATAAAAATGAACAAAATCTTTAGCTTCTCATGCTGCAACCTAAGCATTGTTTTGTTATTTTATTTTGTTTTTTCTACAAAAATTAATAGTATTTATTTTGTATATTTAATGATATTTTTAAAACTTTTTTCTTCAATTAATGTGTAGTATTCTAAAAATTAAAAAGATTTTACTATATTTCAATAAATTATTTTATAAATTCGATTTTAAATATAAATAAATTACAATTAATTATTTCAAAATTTAAATTACAATTAAATAAAACATTACGTATTTATATTAATAAAAATATATATTATATTTACATGAATGTTTAGTTATAAAAATATTCAAAACATGTTAGACACTAATGAAAAGAGATATAAATATAACATAAACACATAATCATATAAACTTGTTATATAAATTTAAATAAGTTTTTTTATTCATGAGCTCTATAAAATAAGAATTAATAATATTTATTTTGTATATCTAATGATATTTTTAAAACATCTTTCTTCAATTAATGTGGAGTATTCTAAAAATTAAAATACTTTACTATATTTCAATAAATTAATTTATAAATTTGATTTTAAATATAAATAAAATTAAATGGTTCCATGTTTACAAAAGTTTGCAAACAAATTAAATTACAATTAAATATTTTAAATTTTAAATTATAATTAAATAAAATATTTACTTATTCATATGAATAAAAATATATAGTATATTATATGAAAGTTTAGTTATAAAAATATTGAAAACATGTTAGACACTAATAAAAACAGACATAAATATAATATAAACAAATAATCATATAAATTTTTTATATAAATTTATATAAGTTTTTTATTTATGAGCTCTGCAAAATAAAAACTAATAATATTTATTTTATATATGTAATGATATTTTTAAAACATCTTTTTTCAATTAATGTGGAGTATTCTAAAAATTAAAAAGACTTTACTATATTTTAATAAATTAATCTATAAATTTGATTTTAAATATAAATAAAATTAAATGGTTCAATGTTTACAAAAGTTTGAATACAAATTAAATTACAATTAATATTTCAAAATTTTGATTTATAATTAAATAAAAGATTTACGTATTTATTTGAAAAACTATAGAGTATATTTACATGAATATTTAGTTATAAAAATATTGAAAACATTTTAGACACTAATGAAAAGAGACATAAATATAATATAAACCAATAATCATATAAAGTTTTTATATAAATTTATATAAGTTTTTTTATTCATGAGCTCTACAAAATAAAATTAATAATATTTATTTTGTATATTTATTGACATTTTTAAAACCTCTTCGTTCAATTAATCTATAGTATTCTAAAAATTAAAAAGACTTTAATATATTTCAATAAATTAATTTATAATTTCGATTTTAAATATAAGTAAAATTATATAGTTCAATGTTTACAAAAGTTTTGAATACAAATTAAAATAAAAATAAATTATAATTAAATATTTCAAAATTTAAATTACACTTAAACACGTATTTATATGAATATGGACACTTTGCCGGAATTTCTTAGTGATTGTTTGAATGGCAAGTATCCATTCAGAAGTACGGAACCAATGAGTGCTTTCGAATGCTTTGTCTCGGTTCTAAACATTCCATCGCTCAAGAGTATATATGAGGGATGTCATTGGGTAGCCATCAAAGCAGATTTCAAAACCCGATGCATCACGATATACGACTGGCAGTAGAGGCTTAAGGCAACGCATATCGATCCAGTGATCGAGAATCTAAGAAAAGCTATCCCCAAGATGTTCATTCTCGGAGGGTTTCCTTCTTTGGCTTCTGGAGAAGATGAATGGAAATATGAGTATTATGAAGGTCTGACACATAACAAAAGCGAAAATGAATGTGGTGTTTACTCCTACAAATTCGTAGAAGCCTCGGTAATGAAAGCACGTAATGATTTGCACTGCATTTACGACGAAAATGTTCTTTCATGTGTGAGAAGATTGCGGCTGAGGTATTTAGTAATGGAAAATGTATCCCTCCACCCTGAGATTAACTTGATATTTGGTACATTGTTATTTTTTAAATATTTGGTACATTATTATTTTTTAAATATTTGGTACATTGTTATTTTTTAATATTTGGCACATTTTTATTTTTAAAATATTTGGTACATTGTTATTTTTTAAAAATTTCTTCATAATAATAAAAGGAGTCGCAGGGGTAAAAGGGTCACAGGGTCAAGGGTCGAAGGGATCTGAGTGTCGTAGGGGTTCAAGGGTCGCTGAGGTAAAAGGGTCGTTTGACGATTTTACCAGTTCGACCCTTGACCCTGCGACCCTCGGACCCCTGCGACCCTTTTATCTCTGTGACCCTTGTATCTCTGCGACCCTTGTATCTCTGCGACCCTCGGACCCCGTATATTTACAAATACAATTATTTACAAATAATATGAATAATTTATTATTTTTTATTTACAAATAATATGAAAAATTTATTATTTATTATTTACAAATACAATTATTTACAAATAATTGACTCGAATCTCTGCGAACCTTGTCCATCAACGAACCTCGGACCCCTACGACCCTTTTATCTCTGCGATCCTTGTATCTCTGCGACCCTTGTACCTGTGCGACCCTTGTATCTCCGAGACCCTCAGACCCCTTATATTTACAAATAATATGAATAATTTATTATTTCTTATTTACAAATACAATTATATACAAATAATATGAATAATTTATTATTTCTTATTTACAAATACAATTATTTACAAATAATATGAATAATTTATTATTTCTTATTTACAAATACAATTATTTACAAATAATTGACTCGAATCTCTGCGACCCTTGTCCATCTGCGACCCTTGGACCCGTGCGACCCTTGTCCCTCTGCGACCCTTTTATCTCTGCAACCCTTGTCCCTCTGTGACCCTTTTATCTCTGCGACCCTTGTCCCTCTACGAGCCTTATCCCTCTGCGACCCTTGGACCTCTGTGAACCTTGTCCCTCTGCCACCCTTGTTCCTCGCGATCCTTGTTACAATAATAGTAAAACCACAATAACAACGATACTAACAATAATACTTACTATTGAATCATTGTAAAAAACCATCCAAACACAAACATGTAGTTCAAGTTCAAATTAATGTTCTTGTTCAAAGGAGGTTTAGAGCAATCAAAATACAACTGAAAATTAAACACTGTTATTGTGAGGTCCTGTTTGAGGGAAAAACTAAAGCACAGGTGTTGGTCTACTCGCATATATTTCGACTGAGAGGGTACAACCCTCGGTCAGTCGATGGTCGAGACAAAACTTTCTCCAACCCCTTATGATGGAAGCGCCACCACTTGCCACATGCCTTAGATATGCCTCCCACGACAATCCGTATCCTATCATCAGATATATCTTACATTGTCTATGTCAAAGATATCTCGACCTCGCAAACCCTATTGGAGGTGTATGCGACATCCTTAGAAAGGAATAAAAATCGTGAAAATCCTTACCCAAGTCGCGGCATCACCCAAGTCCGTATTGAAATCACTTACCAATGAATCTACGGCTAGATTCGAATGAGTGACTGGTACCACAGTGACTGGTAAAATCCTCTGAGCAGGAGTGGCGAAAGTGACGTAAAAGACCATGTCACCTTCGTGAGTGAAAAGTAAGTAATCCCAATACTTAAGCGTAGGTCGTTAGAGAAATCTTTCCACCCATCAGTGAATCTGGAGCCATCCAACTTGACTTCCCATCTTCTGTTAGACCCATTTGATTTAAGCGTTATCGTGTTGTTGTCCCTTGTTTTCCCGTAAATATAATCATCGAAGAATATCTTCGGGATGTCCTGTAACAAAAAACGAAAAACAAAGTCAAATCTGTACGTTCTCTACATGTAACATACCGAAAGAGAGACAGATGAAGAAGATTACAATGTAGTTATCCAGATAGTGCGGAAAAATCTCTTTAAAGAAATAAGGGAAATGTGGCATTTTCGAAAAAATTGATGGAAGATGATGAGAGTTAGAGGGAGAGAGAGTGTGTCGTTATTGTAAAAAAGGAAACGACTGTAACTCGAAAAGACATGACCTGGAAATCGAATCGTCGTCAGATGGAATTCAAAAAGGCTTGAATGCAGAAAGTCAAGGGTCGCAAATGTTATTTTTTTTCAAATTTTTTCAAATATGTTGAAAAGTTCGGCGCGAATTTTTGTGACGGAATTTTTGGCGGGTCGCATGGGTCACATATATGCGAAATCGACGGATTTATGAGTTAACAATGATAAAATGTTAAAAACCAAAAAAATACATTTAAAACGTCAAACTAATTCATGTCCAATGAGGGTCGCATGGGTTGCATGGTCACATATAAGGATCAATACATGTGAAATCGACGAATTTACGGGTTTATAATGATAAAATGTCAAAAACTAATCAAAACAATACATTTAAACGTCAAACTAATTAATTCAATTGAGGGTCGCATGCGTCGCACGGTCGAATATAAGGATCAATAAATGCGAATCGACGAATTTACGGGTTTATAATGATAAAATGTAAAAAACCAATCAAGAGAATACATTTACAACGTCAATCAATGGTTAAAACATATTATGACCCATGTGTCTCTTGTTGAGTTGTGTATAACCAATGCCCGTGCTTCAAAAGCGATAGTAGTGTTTTAAGAACTCGTCGGATGAGTTTGACAAAATTTCAAAAAATACATTCAACATCGTTCTCAAATGTCGATATTATTTATATTATTGTCTATATTGATTCTAAATTAGACTTATACAACTCAAATATATTGATAATGGCATGGGTCGTTTGGTCGTATATAAGGATCAATACATACGAAATCGACGAATTTACGGATTAATAATGATAAAATGTCAAAAACCAATAAAAAAAATACATTTAAAACGTCAAACTAATTAATGCCAAATGAGGGTCGCATGGGTTGCATGGTCACATATAAGGATCAATACATGCGAAATCGACGAATTTACGGGTTTATAATGATAAAATGTCAACAACCAATTAAAAAAATACATATACAACGTCAAACTAATTAATGTCAATTGAGGGTCGCATGGGTCGCATATAAGGATTAATATATGCGAAATCGACGAATGTACGGGTTTATAATGATAAAATGTCAAAAACCAATCAAAACAATACATTTAAAACATCAAACTAATTAATGCCAATTAAGGGTCGCATGGGTCGCACAGTCACATATAAGGATCAATAAATGTGAAATCGACGAATTTACGGGTTTATAATGATAAAATGTAAAAAACCAATCTAAACAATACATTTACAACGTCAATCAATGGTTAAAACAGATTATGACCCATGTGTCCCTAGTTGAGTTGTGTATAACAAATGCCTGTGCTTCAAAAGCGATAGTAGTGTTTTAAGAACTCGTCAGATGAGTTTGACAAAATTTGAAAAAATACATTCAACATTATTTTAAAATGTCGATATTATTTATATTATTGTCTATATTGATTCTAAATTAGACGTATACAACTCCAATATATTGATAATGGCATGGGTCGTTTGGTCGCATATAAGGATCGATACATACGAAATCGACGAATTTACGGATTAAAAAAATGTCAAAAACCAATCAAAACAATAGAATTATAGTGATTCTAAATAGACATGGGTTGGAAGGGTCACAGTGGTCGGAAGGGTCGCATTGGTCGCATGAGTCATATTTGTTCGCATGAGGTCGCATGAGTCTGATGGGTTCTAATTTAATCCAATTGAGGGTCGCATGTGTCGAATTATAATGAAGAATTTATCGAATTATAATGATGAAAGTCACAAAAGGTTTAATCAAAATAATACAAATAATATAGTATTACACAATTACTAACTAACAAACCTTTTTTTTTAATTCGGCGTTGTCTCAGTTGTCACGTTCCAAACACTGCCAGTTTGAACATAGATCTGGTATCTTGTGACCTTTATCAACCTTATGTGCTGCCGCAATTGCGTGATTGCATCAAACATTTTGCAGTTGCACGTTCTTTTTTGAAGACTCACTACAAATATTCTACCCATCTCATTTCTCACCTCATACTAATCACTCAGATTGTTCAATTCAATAACATCATACTTGAATGCATGTCCAAACCGTTCATATAAAGTTTTCTCAACGTAAGGTGTTAACTTTTGAGAATCAACACCGGTAGCCGCTTCTACCCAAACAAATATCTAAAAGCCCTAGGATCATAAATTTTTTGGACTTCTTCAGCATTGAATTTATTGACTCGGCGCCATTAGTGGTTAATAAGTTGTACCTTTCCCCCTTAAATTTGGATCTTGCCCACTTAATGGGATCAAGTTCCTCTTTCTCCAAATACTTTGCAACATTAGGATACCTGCGCCAAGGTCACAAAGGTAAAAAATGGCCACAAAGGTCACAACAGTCACAAGGGTGGCATAGGTACAAGGGTCGCAGAGATACAAGGGTCGTAGGGGGTGAAAGGGTCGTAGGGGTACAAGGGCGCAGGAGTACAAGGGTCGCAGGGGTACAAGGGTCGCAAGGGTACAAGGGTCGCAAGGGTACGAGGGTCGCACGGGTACAAGGGTTGTAGGGGCACAAGGGTCGCAGGGGTCAAAGAGTCGCAAAGGGTACAAGGGTGACAGAGGTGCAAGGGTCGCAAAGGGTACAAGAATCGCAGAGGTCACAAAAGTCACAAAAATCATTTTTGTACCTAGCCTTCAAATCATTCAATAGCACTTCAAATTAGTTCTCCGTGTATGCTGCTGCACATTTGAAGAACATTTATGCCACAGTATTAACCCTTTGAAGTCTTTCTATCATGGCCATTACTAACGTAGCTCTTTATATTTTGTGATATATGACGCCCACAAAAACCATGATCAACTTATTTATACACTTGTTTGACTGCTTTGATCAAGCTTTTATGGCGATCAGATATCACAACGACATCACGTCCATCCGGTATCACCTCTTTCAATCATGACATAAACCACGTCCATGATTCGTCCTTCTCTCTGTCGACTATTCCCCATGCAAGAGGATATTGGTGATGTTCACCATCTTGCACGGTCGCCACAATTATTGCTCCCTTGTACACTCCTGTCAGAAATGTCGCATCCACATCAACCACTTTACGCATGTATTTCCATCCCTTTACCGCCGTTCCGACAGCCATAAAAAGGTATTTAAAGCTTTACCCATCATTGTCGAGCTCAAGATTTGCGACAGATGCGGGATTTCTTTGTGTAAACATGTGCAACCACCCTTGAAGCCTCCAATAATGTTCAAATTCATCACCACGAATCTCCTTTTGAGCACCGCATCTGCCTCTAAATGCCATCAAATGCGATACATTGGCACCATATTTTGCTTTTACACGAGCCATCAATTCTTTTGCTGGAGGTGTTTCATAGTTTCCGGTATTTTCCTCTTTCAAATAATCCTTAACCATTTGCGATGTACCCTTTGTAGCTTAGGTCCATTAAGATACAACTGAACAATTATGAATGGATGGTGTGTTCTCACACTAAACCGTTTGGAATTCGGAATTGCTGCACGTGTAATTTCAATTTACAACCACTTCCGGCAAACTTGCATCGTACTTCCCACAGCTTCGTATCATATCTCAATGTTGTATATCTAAACGAAGCTTCGATTGAATCCTTCCTTACAAATGCTTGTACATCCTTCTTGCTATCAAACTCTTGCCCAATTTTAAGATCCAATACATCTTTGAACTCGAAGATATTATTTCCGCTAACGTGAACTACCATTTTTGAGTTTTTCTCACCATCACCATACTTATGCTCTGTTGGCACATCAGAATCAACTTTATTACTGCAACAAACAACTCCATCAACTACCACATTCATGGCACACCCACCATCTTCTCTTAACCCGCTTGTATGTTCACTATCAGAATTATCCGAATCCAAAATATTTATTGTTTCCTGATTACTCTCAACTCTACTTTTGTTATTTGGACCTACAATAACACAGTCATCATAATCTACAACACCTCGATCCTCACCTTTTTTAGCAACGCTTCCAAAAGCAGGAATTATAGGCTCAATTTCCCTCTCAATTTCGATTTCACACTTCACACTTACCGATTCTATCTCCACATACAACAGCAGTCGAATTCCTCTTATGCGATCGAACAGATAACAAATAAGGTGCTTGTCATTCAGTATATATGTCAGCTTCCTATTTTCACAAATATTGGGAAAATAGCTTAACTTCAACTTCGTTGTATTATTTCCTATCATCATCTCTGTGCATAACTCATCAACTAGTTACTGGTATGTCAGACTAACCTGAGGACATAAGAAAAATACTCTCTGGTTTTCCTAAACTCTACCAACCCATTCAGATTCTCCATTTGGGTTTTTTCCCATTTACCATCATACAAAAAATAAATCAGTGTAATTTTCTCATCCATCGTATCCGTTACACTTGTAACAAAAACATAAAAAGAGGGGTAAATTCTGTGACCCGCTGCGACCGTGCGACTCGATGAGACTTTGTGACCCAGTGCAACTGTACGACCCTTGTACCCATGTGACCCTTTGATCCCTCTGTGACCCTTGTACCCCTTTGCAACCCTTGTACCCCTCTACCACCCTTGTACCTCTGCGACCCTTGTACCCCTTTGCGACCCTTATACCTCTACGACCCTCGTACCCATGCGACCCTTTGAACCCTTTGCGACCCCTTTACCTCTGCGAACCTTGGACCCCTGCGATGACCTTTGATCCCTTTGACCCCTCGATGAGACTCTGTGACCTAGTGCGACCGTACGACTCTGTGACCCAGTCACTAATTGCAATTATTTGACATTTCAATAAATATGACTCGTTTAGACTCGTTTTCAATAAACGAGTCTTATATTGACCCAGTGCTTCATAACTCACAAAAGAAACAAGAAAAACACAAGAGAAACACGAAAAACTCACTATACATAGCTGGTTTTTCTGCGGTACATGCTTAATTGCAAGCTTCTTTGTTGACAACAAACGATTTCAACCTATTGGCAGCGAATCTGATGCCGATTTCAAGCTACTCTCGCCGAATCTGTTGTGGTGTGGGAGAACAGTAATTTTCGCGCCGTAGAAGAGAGAGAAATAGAGGTGTTCTCGACGAGAGAGAAAAATTGTCGACAAGGATAACATGAGATTATCAATATTTTAAGGGTAGATTTGAAGTTGAAACTTTTTTTTTCCAGGGAAGGGTATCCAAACGATTTCAACCTATTGGCAGCGAATCTGATGCCGATTTCAAGCTACTCTCGCCGAATCTGTTGTGGTGTGGGAGAACAGTAATTTTCGCGCCGTAGAAGAGAGAGAAATAGAGGTGTTCTCGACGAGAGAGAAAAATTGTCGACAAGGATAACATGAGATTATCAATATTTTAAGGGTAGATTTGAACTTGAAACTTTTTTTTTCCAGGGAAGGGTATTTTTGAAGCAATTTATCCCTACGAGGGTATTTTTGAAGTTCTCCATAAATACTATGTATCACCATATGATAATATATTGTATATGTTATATGTTTTTAATTCTTTTCCACTCTAACTATGAGTTAGTTGATTCAATTATTTTTTTTCATATAATTTTAAGATATATAAAAAATATTATAACAATCAATTATATTTTAGACAAAAATATTTACATTCATAGTCCAATGCAATATATTTTCACCCCATTGATATTTTATTAGCTTCATTTTTTTAAACTATCACGCGTTATTAAAAGATTATTTTTTTAAACTTTCATCTAACCCATTTAAATTTCATTAAAATTTAATAAGGAAAAAATTAAATGATTTTTAAATATTTTTTAAAAAATAATATTTAGTTATTAAAAATTTAACCGATCACAAAAAAATCTCTTCGCAAAGAACTCCACATATATTTCATTGAATTTTAGTTAAAAAATAAATGAATTTTTAAATGTTAAAATAAATCTAATTTGTGATTAGGGTTTTTCCTTTTACGATACAAAGTTGGTTTATGGTGAAGCCACCGTAGCAAAAAAAATTATCTTATTTTAGTTTAAATTTTTTATATTATTTTTTAATAGAGAAAAAAATTAAATGATTTTTAAAACATTTTAAAAATAATTTTTAGTGATTAAAAATTTAACCAACCACAAAAAAATCTCTTCACAAGAACTCCATTTAAATTTAATTGAATTTTAATTAAAAATAAATGATTTCTTAAATGTTAAAAAAACCCCAATTTGTGATCAGAGTTTTTCAAGGATTATTAAATATTTTAAAAAATACTTTTTAGTTATTAAAAGTTTTACCTACCACAAAAAATAAATCTCTTAAAAAAACCTTTCATCTAACCCGTTTAAATTTCATTAAATTTTAATAAAGAAAAAACTTAAATGATTTTTAAATATTTTAAAAAATATTTAGTTATTAAAAGTTTAACCAACCACAAAAAAAGATCTCTTAGCAAAAAACTCAACTTAAATTTCATTGAGTTTTAATTTAAAAAATAAATGATTTCTTAAATGTTAAAACAAATTTCAATTTGTGATTAGGGTTTGATTGGGCCAGCGATTGGTGAGCTCAAAACTCAGATGTAATCCTTGAGCACGCATGTGAAGATGCTAGGGAATTCCATAGCGTAGCAAGCTGCCTCATCCTCTCGGCTTATTTTAGTTTAAATTATTTATATTAGATATAATTAAATGATTTAATTTTTTAGTGTTTCTTTTGATATCTCATCATTTATATACGAATGTCCACTAATCCAAAAATTTAATAATAAATTAATAAATTTCAGTTATAGGAAATCGAATCGCTCTAGATACCTCATGTCTAATCTTTCTCTAAATACCTCGCAATCATCAACCAACGCCCCTCTCGCATCTTAGTGAAGATTGTCGTCTGACTTCGGTTGCCAATTTATGTAGTCGACAACGACAAGGTCTATCTTTCAAATAGTGACAAGCCTGCTATTTCTTAATCATACCCTCGCAAATATCAACCGAAAAAGCATATATAGGAAAAAGCTTTGCATCATGAACCCATGCACCATTTTGGAGATGCCAATTTACAAGTAGTGGTATTGACATTCGTCAAAGAGAAGGTGGTGAAGGGTGTTGCGACAGTGACATTATTCGGAGTCTGTTTCAGCAGGGAGAGTGTGGCGAGCACGATCCTGGGATGGAAGGTAAAAGCCAAACTATTTGTCATCATTACGTAACTAAATCTCATGTGAATTGAGTGAATTAATTCTTCTATACTTTTTTCTTTTTTTATTTTTTTATTACAATTTTATTTTTGTTTGTTAAATGGAAAAAGAAGTGAATGAAGCGGTTGAAGAAAAAACCGGATTTAAGGATTTAGGGTGAGGGAGAGAGAAAATGAGGCGAGGAAAAGAAGTAGAAGATTTATAAAAAGTGTTAGGTGGAGAACTAAAGGTTAAGAGAGACGTAGAGGAATTGGTTCGATTGATTATGCTTTCAATACTGGGTCAAGACAAGCCAGAGTCCCACGGATTTGGGTAGGAGAGATGCTATTGATGGTCGAAGGACATGGACTCCATGATGGTGAACAAAACCTTTGAGTCGGTGGGAGGAGAGAATTTGACTGTTGTTATGTGTTTACATGGCAAAAAATGAGGGAGCTAAGGAGGAACAAGAGAATGTGTGAAAGAATGGATGAAGAAAGCATTGTGTTGAACTTTTGGGTAAGACCAAAATAGATAGTTTCATAGGGTTCTGTCTACTATTATGCCATGTCCGAGAGACCATAATATGTATATCTAACATAGGAATAACATAGAGGGTGTGTGTTTTCATATTTCTTTGAGATTACTCTAATGGGTAAGTGGTAAAATTGGTGGATTATCAATTAAGATGGTCAATTAGTTTATATATTCTATAATTTTCAGAGAAATTTAAAGTTTTTAACTTAGTTTATATTAATTTTCAGAGAAATTTAAAGTTTTTAACTCGATTAAGCATACTTAAAAGGGGCTTTAATGGTAATTTGGACAAGACACAAACAAAGCGAACAATAGAAATCTAACATGTATGGAGATAGAGAGAAAATGATAAAATAGAAATAATGTAACTCAAAGAAACATGTGGGGCCGTCAATAAAGAAGAGAAAAATGTAGAAGAGATCATCCTAATGAAGACATTTGAAACATCATATTGAGAATACAAATATGATATGAATGGTTGATTTTTTTTAGATCGGATTACTTTTGTTTGAAATGTATTCTTATTATTTAACTAGATGATACCCGCACTACGCGCGGTTTGTGATAATTTAAATATATTTATCTTACAATTTGCATATAATGTCGTATTCTTTTTTAACCCGCTCTCCTATAGTGCAGTGCAATTCAATTTGCGTGAAACCTCAAAATCTTATCAGATTAATAAATACAAGACCCAAAATAACCCGGAGTCACTACTAAAAATTTCACATGCCTTGCTGAGGACATGTTGGTCATATCAGTTGGTCAATTTTGATTCGTTAGGGTTATGGCATGCTTCCTTGTTGTGGATCAATCTTGATTTTATTTTGCATATGATAATGAATTTAATTTTAGAATAATGGATCAATATAATTTGATGTAACTAATTGACTGGTGATTATAATGCATTTCGAATATTTTTCAGTTTAATTAATTTCCATCAAGTGTTAGATATATGTTTTCTTTTATTGGGATTCACTTTCCACCACTTATAAGTAATCAAATATTTGTACGAGATATTTATGGTTAAACTTAATAAAAAATAGAAACGTAAAAAAATGAAAATACTCATGACGCTAGAGTAGTAAAATAATATATAAGACGGATGAATTGAGACCCTTTGATTTAGAGAATCAAGTTTATTCTCCAAATACAGAATTTCGCCACAACTTCACAAAATATCATTATATCAATGATCACTTATTGCAAAAATATAGATAACCAGATAGCCTTATTCACTTATGTCTTCTTCGTAACAAATGTTAATTGATCGTAGAAATGGAAAAGACAGAAAAAAATCTATTAATGGGCTAATCAATGTTGTTTTCAACCAAAGTCTCTTCAATCGATTTGCACAGATTTTTTTTTGAAATTCTAATTATATTTGAATATTTTTTATCTATTTAAGTTTCAAATAATATACTAATATAAAGTTATATAGTGTAATGAATGATTATTTAAACTTATTTTAAAGATTTTTTTTTCAATGTGTACATTAATCTGTAATCAATATTGGAGTTATAATGATGGAATCTTTAGTTTGTCTTATATATATATATCTTTATAAAGAATAATATATTAACGCATGATATTTTCTTTTGAAATCAGGATGATATATGTAAAGTTTATTTTGTACAATCATTTAATAATTCGGTAAAAAATAAAATTTTTCAAATTATATTAGTTATTATGAATATTAAACATGCGATACTCAATGAGTGAAGATGTCTATGGCGCTTCATTTTTTCAATATAATGCGGAATTTTTAACCAGTGAAGAAGAATAAAAAGCTTGCTACAAAAGAAGAAAGAGTTTATTTACATTTTGAAGGAAAAAATCATTAGAATGTAGAATTTCAGTAAATATATTTATGGTATTTACAAATTTTAACATATTTGTATATATAAAACTTATATTAAACACCGCCGATTTCATCCAAAAAACCATGAGTTTTTCTTGGATTTTTTCTTGGTAAATTTGTTCGCTAATCCAGTAATATACTCCTATGCATTCAAATGCTCATGGTTTATCCAACATTAATGGCTATCTAGAACAACGACATTTGGTCTTTCGGGGTCCTTCTCCACCAACTGAACCAAAAACAAAGCAACCATTAGACATAATGATTAGAGTTTTAAAGATATTGACATAACCAAAAAAGAGTCCTAAGCATTCTACAAGCTACTTCAAACAACATCAAAAGGAAGGTCATCCCAACCCATCGTTCTAGATTTTGAGTTGTCTCCATATGCCAATCCACGTCTGCATTTGTGACCATGTGGGAAGTTATCCCAATCCATGGTTCTAGATATGTAGATCCTTGATGGAGGTTGAAGCTACAATATCCAAACCCACGCCTGCTTTTGTGCCCATGTGGAAATTTACCCAAATCCAGGGTTCTAGATATGTAGATCCTTGGATGGAGGTTGAAGCTGCTGAAGAATTAAGAAGTGAGGCGTGTAAGTTGTCAAGATATTATTGAGCCCATTAGGGAGGACATAGATGACAATGGGAAACAACAAATGAGAACCAAACCGCAAGAATCACTCACATATCAAGACCTCGGCACCAAATCGATAAGTAAGAGCATTCACAAAATCTAATCCAATAGCATCATAGAAAATCAAAGAGAAAATAATAATGGAATCAAGTTGATGCAAAAAGCTAAAGGATAACAAAATTCTTCACGAAGAACCTGTTATCTAACAAAAAAATCCTTTTCCCTAAACTTACTCGAAGATACTACTTTAGAGGAGAGGATACGAATTCAAAATTCCTAACTTAGCTTGGTCGCTTCAATGACCTATTCGACTTGGAATAACCGACCTCCTGCACTATTTTCTAACTCTGAACCACTATGGTTAGCCATTCAACAAAAGCAAAGCAAACAACTCACTCTTACCCCAGGAGAATGCTTACCCCTTGTCAATTACATAGTTCATCGCCCTCACTGTCTTCTTGATAGGAATTGAATCATCCAGCCTGGTAAAAAAACCACAGCACACAAAAGCATAAATTGTCATGTAGATCACATATAAGAAACAGATGGTAGACACATGCAGAAATTTGCACACAATGTTCCTTATCTATCATCCAATAAACCATGAGTTTTGCTTGGATTTTTTCTGGGCACATTTGTCTGCTAATTCAGCAATATATTCCTATGCATTCAAATGCTAATGGTTTCTCCAACATTAATGGCTACCTAGAACAACGGTAAGAAGTTTTTTCACTCTTACGAAGTCCTCCATGGTTTCATTAGCTTCTACTATGCGTTTCAATGCTTCCTCTTCAAGCTTTTTCACTTCTTCCCGGGCTATCAACCATTCCTTTGTTTGCTTTTCCAAATTGGCTTCCGATTCTCTGAGCTTTTCCATATCTAGTTTCTTTGTAGCCTCTAAATTTTCCAGCTCTTCCTCTTTCTCCTTGGTGGCCCTTTGAAGTGCAAGTATTTCCACTTCCTATCTCTTAACAACTTTGTGGGATTTTCTTAGAAGTTGAGATTTGATTCAGAAATAGCCACAGAGACCTCTTAGCTTTTGTTTGCAATTTTATTCTACATTTTATTGAGTTCTTGATCTTTCAAAGTCAGCGAAGCATGCATGGCAACAATTTCTTCATCTCTCTCCTTAAGCCTATACTTCAATTCTTCTATCTATTTGGCCTGAGAAGCTAACTCGACATTCGGCCGTTTTAGATCCTCTTGTAGACATTCATGCTTCAAGTAAGCTTCAGCAATTTCTCCCTCTCGTTGTTCCAGCTCCTCCTTTGCGTTATTTAGTTGATTTTGTTCAGAGAGAACCTTAGTCTCGGCATCCTCTAAGTCCTCCTCCCTTTTAATCAAGGCCATTAATGCAGCCTGAAGATTAGACTCAAGCAGTTCAAGATTAGGAAAGGGCAAGTTCAAGATCGGTCCATACAGTTTATGGTCAACCCTTTCATGGATAAAGTATATGAAAAGGCAAAAAATAACACCAAAAAGTCTTTAAAATCAAGGGATGGGACAGCAGAAGGCACAAATGATACTCGATAATGACATGTAGCAGAAGTAAGAACAGGACACTAAGCAAATCGAAATGAATAGATACATTACAGTAAGCAGCTTAGTTCATAAGATTTCTGCATTACACAATGCATGATTTTTTAAAAATTTAACAGGAATATATTCTTTTATGACAAAATGCATATGAAGAAAATAATCAATCTACAAAAAAACTAATCATCAGGGTACTCTGAAAGTTATTTTGTGAATATAATTGCAACCCAGGTTGCTAGACCCAAGATTATTGAAGAGCTTGAATCAGATAAACATTGACCTAGGAATCAAAGGAGTGAATACTAACAACAATTGTCTACAATCTATAGTAACATTATAAAGTAGCAAAGAACACTAAATAAGAATCCCAGAGAATAGATTTTCTCAGCAAACAAACAAAGCCCAGAAAAGGCCAGATCAATTAGGGTTTAACAATAAACCGACAGTCATATTCAAAAACACCGTTGGCTAAGAACAACGTACTTCCAATTTCCTTGAAAAATAAAGAAGCGAATTAAGATACCGAAAGCCCATCGGTTTTCAACGACTCTATCATCGACCGAACACGTTGCAACAACGATTCAATTAAACTTACAATTCATTGTATGAAAAAAACACAATCTACTGTTGAAATGTATGAGCATAGATTACCTGTAAGAAACATAGCGACTTCTGGAAATCTTCTCAATGAGTTTCTACATGTGATTGGTTCTCCCAGGAAGAAACATCCATGTTTGACAAGTTCCTGGTTCATCTGGGTATATATCAAAAAAACAATCTTGTGGATTTTCTCACAGATCCTTAAGAAGAAACAGGTGCAGCTATGGAGATTCATGAGTCACTTGTTTGCATTGGAAAATGGATGTGCCACATTATATATCTGTGTTGATAACTCCCTTTGTGGGTGATATAATTACAACCAAAACCTGCAATCGTTATCTCAAAATGTATCAAAAATGAAAACAGAACGCATAATGGGAACCAAAAGGGATTTCCCATGCTCCTCAACCATCAAGTGAGAGGAGGATCAGCGGAGGATTTGTTTTCCCAGAAAGCTAGGGTTTTCCCGGAACCGGTGGCGGCGTCGACGGTGACATCCTTGTACCTGCAGAGCGAGGGGATGGTCGCGGCCTGAACCGAAGTGCAGAACTCAAATGCAGACTGTCCGAGCAAGCAACAATCACAACTCTTGACAAAACAAAACCAAATTCAAGAAGAGGAGGGAGAAAATTGGAGAAAACCTGATAATCTTCTCGAGACAACAATCTGCCAAAACGGACCCAATGCCGCGGTACCAAATTAAGATAAACCCAGAACCAAATATATGAATTCCAGCAATGGCCGAAGAGCGGCTCCTGGAAATCTGATCCACTGAATACTATTTCGCTAAATAAGATTCATGGAAACATAATTAGCAAACCACAAAGCAATTCCTTATTATACCCGGCCACTAATTTAGATCTAATCTGCAATATGTTAGAATCTAGACCCTTATTAACAAAGCATTCGAGAGCTTCACTCGATAACCCATTATTAACAAAAGCAAGAAATCATTGGCGACCACGAAACTATTTTCTTCTCAGGAATTTATCGAACAGCTTGAGAGCAGATTCCACATACCCAGAAAACCCATAAACATTTATCAACGCGTTACAGAAGTTTGAGAATAAAGGCGTTACTGATTTCGATTTCGATTGTGTATTATCAAACCACACTGCAAAACAATAAAGCCACGGACATAAGAACCCAAAGAACTTCATCAACATGATCACTTTAAAGATCTTGCAAATGCAACCAAGAGATAGCACAACCAAACTAAGAAACCACCATTGAAGAGAACACAACCTAAAAAATGTCTCTTCGAGAATGAGAAGCGAATAAATTGAGAAATAGACATATCAATTTCTCTGCAAATAACCAAAGTTCTGGATTTCATAAAGACATCCAAATATCTCGTTTCCATTGTCTGAAGAAACGAATTAGATGACAAACCCAAAAGATAGACAATACAAAATAAGAAAAAAATCGTTGCTTCAACAACCCATATGCACATAAGAGATCAGAATGTAATCCGAGCAAGACTACAAAATGCATATACAAATACATATATATACAGATACCTTGCAGAGGGAGAGAGAAAAAGAGGATGAGGTAAGATTGAGGCGAATAGCCTGAGAAAGACCCATGTGAGCTCTCGAGAGAGAGCACGAAACCCTAATTTTCTTTCGATCGCTGAACTTGAACCATCGCCAAGCTTCGTCTGCGGGTTCAGACACTCCTGTAACATGAACAAAACAGAACATGTGAATTCGAAAGCATACGAGGAACAAAAATTGAAGGGAAAATTAGATAACCAAGAGATATATCAGAGAGAGAAAACTGGGAGATGGAGTAAGGCATTAG
>CM071872.1:26132543-26151050 GCA_036759665.1 Gynandropsis gynandra | reverse complement strand
AAGGATTTGTGGGACGATATTAAAGCGCAGTATTCATTATCCAATGGTCCTCGTATTCTCCGTTTAAAAGCTGACTTGTTCTCGTGTAGGCAGAAAAATATGACGGTCTCTGCTTATTTCAACAAACTTAATCGATTATGGGAAGACTTAAGTTCATGTGATCCTTTGCCTCGCTGTGAATGTAAAGGTTGTACTTGTGGTGGTTGCAAGTGCAACTTAACTGCGAAACTAGTGAAGAAACAAGAAGATGATCGAGTTCACTTGTTTCTTCTTGGTCTTGATGACACTCGATATGGAACAATTCGTTCCAATCTCTTGGCTCTCGATCCACTGCCCTCACTTCAGAAGGTCTTCAATCTTGTCATACAAGATGAAGATTCTCGTGGTTTGACCTCTGTAGAAGATAAAACTACTGATGTGATGGCGTTTGTAGTAAAGACGGATACCAAGTCTCGTTTAAAAAATGAAGTTCGTGATCCGACTCTTGTATGCTCACATTGTGGTCGTCGTGGTCATACATCAGACAAATGCTTCCAGTTAGTTGGGTTTCCTGAGTGGTTTCAGGAACGTCGTGATCGAAACACTTCTATTGGTACAAGTAAGGGTCGTGGGACTTCTAATCGTGGTCGTGGTGCTTCTATAGTACGTGCTAACGCTGCCTCAGTTCGTCAGAACTCGTCGACTAATTGTGATAAAGAGTCTACCCCAATTGGCTTTGATGGATTTTCGAGTGCTCAACTAAAAGAACTTCTTGATGTCCTCTCCAACAAACTCGGAGCAAATGAACAAAAATCGGGTAAAGCCTTATCTTTATCGCAACTTCTTGCCGATATGAATCTCGTGATTCACTTCACTGCTCAGTATTGTGTACTTCAGGACCGAGGATACTGATTGGAGCGGGTGAGCAACGTGACGGACTATACTATTTCATGGGTGTTGTGACTGCGGCAAATGTATCAACACATGATACTTCTATTGATTTGTGGCATGCTCGCTTAGGACATCCAGCTTTTCAAGTTTTATCTTTGCTTCCTGGTCTCGTATTTGAATCTAGTTTAAAAACTATGTCGAATGAAGTCTGTGACACATGTCTTCGTGCTAAACAGACGCGTGAAGTTTTTCCTTTGAGCAGTAATAAGACTAATCTTATTTTTCAACTTGTTCACTGTGATGTTTGGGGTCCGTATCGTACAACTTCATATTCTGGCGCTTGTTATTTTCTAACGATAGTTGATGATTACTCTCATGCGGTTTGGCTCTACTTGTTGCGAACCAAGTTTGATGTTTCTACACATTTGCGTAGTTTCTGTGCTCTTGCAGAACGTCAATATTCAACAAAGGTCCAACGGATTCGTAGTGACAACGGCACTGAGTTTTTGTGTATGCGTGATTTTTTTTCTACTCAGGGTATTCTTCACGAAACTTCATGTGTTGGAACCCCACAGCAAAACGGTCGCGCCGAGCGAAAGCACAGACATATCTTGAATGTTGCTCGTGCGTTGTTATTTCAAGGAGCATTACCAATTGACTTCTGGGGAGAAAGTATTCTTACTGCTGGTTATCTTATCAACCGTACTCCGAACTCGGCTCTTGACGGAAAAACACCATTTGAAATCTTGAATAAAAGTAAACCAGATCTTGCAAATCTCCGTGTGTTTGGATCACTTTGTTACGCCCACAATCTACAACATGGTGGTGATAAGTTTATCTCACGTAGTCGTCGTTGCGTATTTGTGGGTTATCCTTTTGGTCAGAAAGGTTGGAGATTATTTGATCTTGAGCGACGTGTTTTCTTTGTCTCTCGTGATGTGAAGTTCTTTGAAGACGAGTTCCCTTTTCGCACCGTTGTGTCAACAGATTCTCCAGTCTCTACATCTAGTTCTACTCTTGTAGCTCCTACTTTCGGTGAAATTGTGGAAGATGACATTCCGAGAAATGATGGTTCGAATGTTCCTGTTGAAGAACCTGTGTATGTGGCTAATGAGGAACCATTGGGTCGGGGCCAACGAACCAAATATCCATCTACAAGATTAAGAGATTTTGTTGTCAACATCGTTCATATTTTGAATCATTCACAAGATGTCTCGTCATCCTCTAGTACGTCTCATCCTCTTTTTACTTATTTGTCAAGTGCTCAATTTTCTACCAGTCATCGCACCTTTGCAGCGGCGATTTCTGCACAGGTTGAACCTCGTAATCACACGGAGGCAATTCGTGATGTCCGTTGGTGTCGAGCCATGAAAGATGAACTTGATGCCTTAGAGAAAAATCAGACGTGGTCACTAGAGCATTTACCCCCATGTAAGAGAGCAATCGGATGTAAGTGGATCTATAAGATCAAGTACCGTTCCGATGGTACCGTGGAACGATACAAAGCTCGTCTTGTGGTTCTTGGTAATAATCAGGTTGAAGGTATTGATTATGGTGAAACATTTGCACCAGTGGCAAAAATGACAACAGTGCAAACATACTTAGTTGTGGCTGCTGCGCTTAATTGGGAGGTTCATCAGATGGATGTACACAATGCTTTTCTACACGGTGATTTACACGATGAGGTTTATATGAAGCTTCCGCCTGGTTTTCGTGATGATTCAGATCCTCGAGTTTGTCGTCTACATAAATCTTTGTATGGTCTCAAACAAGCTCCAAGGTGTTGGTTTGCTAAGTTGTCTGAGGCTTTACTTCGCTATGGTTTTGTTCAGTCATTGGCAGATTACTCGTTATTTACTCTTCACAAGGGTGATGTTCGCCTAAGCATCTTGGTTTATGTAGATGATTTGATAGTTTCTGGCAACTTCGCATCTCATATTCAACGTTTCAAGACTTATTTGAGTACTTGTTTTCACATGAAAGACCTAGGTACTTTGAAATATTTTCTTGGTATTGAAGTTGCTCGCAACGCATCCGGCATATACTTGTGTCAGCGAAAATATGCACTTGACATTATTTCAGAAGCGGGATTATTGGGATCCAAACCGTCTTTCTTTCCAATGGAACAGAATCATCGTTTGGGACTTTCCATAGCACCACTTCTCTCTAATCCCGACCGTTTTCGACGTCTAGTTGGCCGACTTGTTTACCTTTGTGTCACTCGTCCAGATTTGTCTTATAGTATCCACACGTTGTCACAGTTTCTCCAAAATCCCACGGATGACCATTGGGATGCTGCTTTACGTGTGGTTCGTTACTTGAAGACTACTCCAGGCCAAGGTATTCTTCTCAATGCCAATGTTGATTTGTCTCTGGTGGCTTGGTGTGATTCAGATTGGGCAGGTTGTCCTCGCACTCGTCGTTCAGTCACCGGTTGGTTTCTTACTCTAGGTGGTTCACCTATTTCATGGAAGACCAAGAAGCAGCAAACAATATCTTGTTCGTCTGCCGAAGCTGAGTATCGTGCAATGGCAATGACTGTTCGTGAAATCAAATGGTTAAAATCATTACTTGTTAGTCTCGGTATCTCACACTCTCGTCCTGTTCAGTTTGTATTGTGTAGTCAATCCGCTATTCACATTGCTGCGAATCCGGTTTTTCATGAGCGTACAAAGCACATTGAGGTTGACTGTCATTTCATTCGCAATGAGATTCTCGCTGGAACGCTAGTCACACGTCATGTTTCTACTAATGCTCAGTTAGCTGAGATTCTGATGAAATCACTTGGAAAGAAGGAATTTGATGTGTTCATTTCCATGTTGGGCATACAAAATCTGTACGCTCCAACTTGAGGGAGGGTAATAGGAGATATTGTTAGACTTTGTAGGAGAATAATTAGGAAATTAGTTATAATTTATTTGTATATATATTTGAAGAGTTTGATTAATAAATCTACACTTGAATTTTCTAATTTTGTGTTATAAAAAGAAAAGGATAAACACTCACATATAATTTTCTATTTTTTAGATAAAATCAAATAGATAAAACATTAGTATTTGAAATATTTATTTGTGCTATTTCTATAATCTCTTTAGATTTCTTTCCTATTTTCACATCTTCTTAAGTATTTCAAATTTTTATATAGCAATAATCTTTATATTAATCACTTTTCAATTGTTATATTAAATACTTATAATTTAAATACTACAACAACATATCTTATATAATATTATTGGTCGTCAAATGAATTTTATAATAAAATGATGATAAAAAACGATAACTAGTTAGGAGAACCGATCAAAATTGTTAAACCGTACTCCAAATTTGATCTACATCTATACATTTTACACGAACATTGCCAATTCCTTTGTATGTTCTTATATAACCAGTAGCGAATATGAGAGTATCGAAGCGACGAACTCTCCCATCTGTGAATATGACGTCTTTTCCCTTGATACTTGATATCACCGAATAGGGGTGTAAAATGAGCTGGCTCGGCTCAGCTCGCCTTCAGCTCGCCAAAAAACGAGCTGGCTCAGCTCGGCTCGTTTTTTAAACGAGCTGGAAAATCCTAGCTCAGCTCGGCTCGCCTCTAGCTCGCCAAAAAACGAGCTGGCTCGCGAGCCAAACTATTTAATTATTTTGAATTAGTTGTAGTATCATATATGATAAACATATCAAACGAACCAAATAAAATATCGAAAATATGAAAACATTAATTCAAACATAATGTTATAAAATATCATTGTACTAAATAAAAAATAACCTTCTCGAATAAAAAGTATAAAATGTCATCGTACTTATTCGATCGCTCGTAATTTTACTAAAAGCTAGAAAACTAACTCGGCTCGCTTAAATATGGTTCGAGCTAGAGCTGACTCGCGAGCCGACAGCTCATTTTACACCCCTATCACCGAAAAACCTATATATTATTAATGTAATTATATTATTACACTATGTCAAAATGTTATATAACTCACTAGAAAATTTTGATTATTCTATAACAATATATGCAAACATTGGTTAGCTTAAGTGATATATACACACTTCTATTTGTGTGTATAAATCCTATTTGTGTGTATAATTCGTATTTATAGTCTGTTATTGTAATATAATATACATATATATAATTTTATTTCTCCAGTGTATCTTGGGCATAGCTCCGATATCAATGGTCCGGGATCTTCCTTTTGTCACATTGCGATAAAAGGGTCCTTCGGTTGGCCGAGGCATACCGTAATGGGAGTGTCTCCATACCAGAATTCGCTTAGCCACAGAATTATTGTGTCTACAATATTTAACGGCAAATAACTCAACAACGACATCCCCAAGAAAACCACATACTTGTTCAATATATGCACCTGCATGTACATAGATTTATTATCACCATAAATATTAATCTCGATAACAATGAATATTCATTTTTTTTATTAAAGTAAGACGTTGAGAGTGGTGCCATATTAATACCTTGCCACGAAATAATTGAAGTTTTCACACTGTAGTTTAAGAGATCGTAAGAGAATCGAGAACAGAGTTTCCAACACCAACGATAAGTACATTTTTATTGTAAAAATCTTGTCGATTCTTATACATAGACGAGTGAATGTACTTCCCTTTGAACCCATCTAAACCATCCACCTTTGGAATGAATCCATGGTCGTTTTCCCCTAGAAACCACAAGAAACCTCTCGGTATACTTTTCATGCTCACCTGAGGCGCGGTTCATCACTTGTAGGAGCCACTTTGAGGCGCGGTTCATCACTTGTAGGAGTCGCATTAGTTTTGAGTTATATAGGGATATGAGTTCTTCAAAACTTATAATTGTTCTAAATGATGGTAAAGTTTCAAGATATATTCAAAAAATTTTATGAAGATGATCCTAAATATTATCATAAACATTTTGGTAGCAAATAAAAATGCTTATGCCTATTTTGATTTTATGATATATTCTACTATTTTTCTTAAATCGAGAGTTAAATCTTGGATCAGATATAAGATAATATATTTATGATATATTCTACTATTTTTTTGTGAACCGAGAGTTAAACATTGGACCAAATATAAGATCATATATTAGGTAAAAAGAAAAGGATAAACAGCCACATATAATTTCCATTATTTTTAGATAAAATTAAATAGATAAAACATTAGTCTTTGAAATATTGATTTGTGCTATTTCTATAATCTCTTTAGATTTTGTTAAAGTATTTTAATCTGAAAATTGTTTGTTGAAATGCTATTTTGAATAGGTCAAAAAACAACTAAGTCAAAAGCTAAAATATAGGAGAGAATCAAGGAGTACAATTTGGAACAAACACATCATGCAAAGCCTATAAACAAGAGGAGTGCTAGCCGATTTCAGATTGGGAGAGACTTCTCCATCTGATTTGAGAGTGCATCAATGACAAAGAGAGAAGTGGAGCCGAAAACCGTGAAACTAAATTAGATTTTCGTATACACTTTGCGAAGTCTTTTTGTTTACACAAATCATAGAGTGTGCGTCTAGGGATTTGTGGGGGAGTGGCTTGAGAGTCATTCTGTAAGGTTATTGTGAGAATAGCCTTAGGCTATCATACATGCGTGTGTGAAGCTCGGGATTTAGAATTCGGGTTCAAGGCGGGTAGAATCTCAGGGTGAGTCCGAGTCTGTATCCAGGTGTACCTGGTAGACCGATTGAATCAAATAGAAAATCCTTTGGAGTTTTATAACTCCATCAAATGTTGTGGCCATCTACTCTTTAGTTTTTCAATTGGTATCAGAGCTGGAAATGAAAAATAATATTCGTTTTAGATCCTGTTAAAGAGTGAGATGGAAGGAACACGAGATCTATACTCGTATTGCAAGCCCGTAATACTTAACTCTTCTAATTATAGGTATTGGAAGGTTAAGATGAGAGCAAATATTCGTGGCATAGATGAAGATGCGTGGGGAGCTGTGAAGTATGGTTGGAATCCTCCTATGATGATTGACGACAAAGGCAACGAAAAAGAGAAACCACTTGACCAATGGATGTCGGCCGAGAAGAGATCATCTACTTACAATGCAAAGGCATTAGCGGCAATATTCGCTTCAGTTGATATGGATGAATTTAAACAAATACAACGTTGCGAATCTGCTAAAGAAGCTTGGGACACACTTGAAACAATACACGAAGGAACTCCTAGTGTGAAGAGAACAAGATTGGACATTCTTGAACATCAATTTGAAAAGATTGAAATGGGAGAAAACGAAAGCGTGAAAGAGTTTAGTGGAAGATTAAATGCCTTGGCCAATGAAGCACATGTTCTTGGTCAGCCCTATGAAGACAAAAAGCTTGTCAAGAAACTTTTTCGGTGCTTACCCAAGAAGTTTTCAGCACAAAAGGCAGCAATGAACATGTCACTCAATACCGACACAACAAGCTTTAAGGAGATTGTGGGAATCTTGTCCGCATATGAGATGGAGTTGCAGCTGGAACAAAGATTAGTAAGTAAAAGTGCATCTAAAGGAATAACACTAAAATTTGAAGAAAATTCTTCAGAAGACAAGGGATTCATCGGAGACATATCCTTGTTAACGGAAAAAGTTAATAGAATTTTAGAAAGAAGACCAGGAGTATACCCCAAGACACGCAAGGTATACCCAAATAAAAGGAAAATCAAAAGTTCAATGTCATGAGTGTAGGGGATACGGACATGTTAAGAATGAATGTTCAAGTGCTAAAAAACGAGAAGCAATTCTAAAAGCTTTGGAGGCAACAAAATGCTTAAATTGTCAAGGTTTTGGACATACGAGGAATGAATGCCATGATGTGAAAAAGACAAACAAGTCTATTCTTACTCAAGAAGATTCAACTAATTTGAAGGAAGAAAGTGAAGAAGAGGACATGGCTAGGAATGTTACATTCTACGGTGTCATAGGAAGTGAAGATGAACAATCGAATGAAGAAAGTGATGATGAGATGACTATGAAAGAGTTATTCGAGAAATGTATTGAGATGGGACAACGAAATTTGAAAATCCTTAGAAAAAAGAATACTGTGGAGTCACAATTAAAGGTTGTTACGAAACAACTTTTAAAAAAGGTGGAAGAGGTAAATCAAGTTTCAAGTCAACTAGAGGAAACAAAGAAGAATTTAAGGATGTTGTCAAATGGAACTAAAAAGCTGTACTACTTGCTAACAATAGGAAAGAGAGATACAAATCACTATGGACTTGGCTACAAAGGAGAAAGTTCTTCCAATGAAGGAAATTTTATCAAAAGTAAAAATCTGACAGAAACAGATACACCTTCAAAAGCACAAAGTATACCTGTCGCGCCAATGAGTTCCAAATATCTAGAACGGAGAAGATGTTACTACTGTGGAAGAAAGGGGCATATTCAAGTAAATTGTTTTCAAATGAAACATTATGAATGGAGGCCTCAAATATCTTTCAATGAGAGGACAACACGGAAAAGATTGAATCACTTTCAATCACATTGGACCCAAGGTAAGTCACGAAGAAACAATCAATCACAATGGTTTCGAGGTAAGTCATGGCAATACCAAGGTAAATTTCCTTACTAGTCTACACATATCATTAGAAAAATTTGGATTAAAAAGAGTGAAAGGTATACGACAGTAAGAAAACCTACGATTAAACAAATCAGGATTAGGAAATTAGACTTAAGATGCAATGTATCTTTTACTTCGATACAAAATGAAAAATATTCTATGTGGTACTTTGATAGTGGTTGTTCAAGGCATATGATAGGTAATTTTAGCTTGTTGTCAAATTTTAAAGAAAGTGCCAAAAGAGGAAGTGTAACGCTCGGTGATGGACGAAAAGGAAACATACAAGGAAAAGGAGACATTATGACAATGGGGCAACCCAAGCTGACTAACGTGCATTTTGTGCAGGGATTTCAAGCAAACTTGATCAGTATAACTCAACTTTGTGATCAAGGGTTACGTGTTTCTTTTTCACATGAAAATTTATTGTCACAGATGAGGATGGTAAGAATGTTTATGTAGGAAAAATAACACCTAATAAATGCTATATCTGGACAGAAGAAGTGAAGTGCTTTCATGTTTCACAAGATCCAATTCATCTATGGCATCAACGTTTAGGTCACGTAAATTACCAAACCATTGTTAAACTGTCTAACTCTGATTTGATTCGAGGTATGCCTAGGATGTCAAAGACAAAGGAAGTCATATGCAAGGGTCCAAGAGTTTTCTAAAACGTTCTTGGTGCCATGTCAACAAGGGGAACAAGTTCGAATACATCACAAGAAGATGTCGCAGATCAAGACTACACACATACTATATTTGCTCTACATGGATTTGATGGGACTAGTGCAAACTGAAATCATAAGTGGAAAAAGGTATGTTTTTATATGTGTTGATGATTTTTCAAGATATACATGGGTTAGATTTCTGCGAGATAAATGTGAAACTTTTGAAGTCTTTCATTATTTGTGTTTGAACTTGATAAATACCAAAGGGAGAATTAAGAGAATAGAAGTGATCATGGTCGTGAATTTGAGAATGAGTCATTTGAAAATTTATGTAATAAAATTGGTATTACACATGAATATTCTACTCCGAAAACTCCACAACAAAATGGAGTTGTGGAAAGAAAAAATAGAACCTTGCAGGGAATGGCTAGGGAAATGATGCACGGTAAGGGAGTTGCACCTCGATTCTGGGCAAAAGCGATTAACACAACATGTCATATCATCAACAGAGTTTATGCACGAATAGGTACAGAAAAAACTCCATACGAAATATGGAAAGGTAAGACACTAAATATCAATTATTTTCACGTGTTTGGGTGTAAGTGTTACATACTCAATGATCGTGAGTATCTTGGCAAGTTCGACTCAAAAAGTGATGATGGTATGTTCCTTGGATATGGTACAAATTCAATACCTTTTCGAGTATATAATTTTCGTACCAAGACTGTTATTGAATCCACTAACGTTGTTTTTGATGAAGATAGTCAAAATTCAGAATCTTTTGATGAAACTGTGATACAGTTACAAACTGATACAGTAAGTGCACTTGTCGAAGCAGGAGGTTCACCTGAGCAACAAACTGACAGTCAAGGAATAAGAAATTCCAAGGAGAACTCGACACGCGGAATGGAAGAGGAAATCAGTTCAACTCGAGTGCATAAAAATCATTCTATAGCAGATGTTATTGGGGATGTTCACGAGTCAAGAAGAATGAGAAACAAACCACGTATAAATTATAATGATTTGGTGAGGTTTGTTTTTTTCACATCCCAACATGAACCAAAAAATGTGAAAGAAGCATTGAATGATGAGTTTTGGATTAAAGCCATGCAAGAGGAACTGGAACAGTTTGAGCGTAATGATGTGTGGTATCTAGTACCTCGACCTATTGAGACTAACGTGATAGGAACAAAATGGATCTTCAAAAACAAAACTAATGAGGAAGTTCAAATTACTAGGAATAAGACACGACTTGTAGCTCAAGGGTATACCCAGGTTGAATGGGTAGATTTTGATGAAACCTTCGCACCAGTTGCTAGGTTAGAATCTATACGATTGCTACTTGGAGTCTCTTGTGTTCTTGGTTTCAGGTGATATCAAATGGACGTGAAGAGCGCATTCTTGAATGGAATCATACAAGAAGAAGTATACATTGAACAACCTCAAGGCTTTGAGGATCATAAACATCCAGATCATGTTTATTGACTTAAGAAGGCGCTGTATGGATTGAAACAAGCACCAAGGGCGTGGTATGACAGGCTGGCCACATTTCTCATCAACAAGGGATACAATCGAGGGGGGGTTGATCGAACTTTATTTATTCACAAATCTGATAATCACTTACTCGTTGTTCAAATTTATGATGATGATATAGTCTTTGGTTCAACATCTCAAAAGAAAGTTGACTGGTTTGTACAAACCATGACACAAGAGTTTGAGATGAGTATGTTCGGAGAACTAAAGTTCTTTCTTGGTTTGCAGGTAAAGCAATTAGATGATGGAATCTTTATATCGCAAAGCAAGTATGCACGAGACTTAGTGAAGAAATTTGAAATGAACAACAACAAAACTGCTCTTACGCCAATGTCTACAACAAGAAAATTTTCAAAGGATTCTGAAGGAGAAGATGTAGAACAAAAGTTTGTACCGGAGCATGATAGGAATTTTACTCTACTTAACCGCAAGTAGACCTGACCTCAGTGCTAGTGTAGGAATTTGTGCACGTTACCAAGCCAATCCAAAGCGCTCGCATCTTCAAGCAGTAAAAAGGATAATCAAATACGTAAAGGGAACTAGTGAGTTTGGTATATACTATACTAAAGATACTTTATATTTTATATATAATATTTTTGTTATTTATTATATTATATTTTATAATTTCAAAATTGAAATATATTATAAATATTAAAAAAACGAAAAACGCCTAGTCGCTGACTAATCACCGATTAATTCGACTAGTCGCTAGGCGCTCACGGACCGCCCGACTAGCGGAATATATAGCATTGGGAAGTTGTAGCACACAACTTATTTGGATGAACCAAATGCTATCGGATTATGGTATGGATTTTAACTCTTTTATTGCTCATTGTGACAATACAAGTGCCATTAACATCTCAAAGAATCAAGTACTACATTCTAGAACAAAGCATATAGAGATTAGGCATGATTTCCTTAGAGAGATTGTTGAGAAAAAGCAATTGATAATTGAATATGTGCCTACGGAACGACAATTGGCTGGTATTTTCACCAAACCTCTTGACATAAACCGCTTTGTGAATCTAAGAAAGGCACTGGGTGTGTGCGAGCTTTGAAAGGTAAAAAGAGTAATGAATGTACTTTATTCGTTGAGAAATATGATAGTAGAAGTATACTTTCACTGATATTAAGGTGCACCTGGCATGTCTGAAAAAGTTTTTTAGTGCACAGATGAGAACAACACTCCTACACTCCGCTGTCAATAATTTTGATAAGAGTGCGATGGAACTAGCTCGGATCTAAGTGGTGAGACAGATTTCCAACTTCGACGTCTTAAGGGCATAAGGTTAGTAAAAAAATGAAAAAGGAAAAGAGAAGATTTTAAAAAAATATTCAAGCATACATATGTAAGAATAAACGAAAAGAAAAATTGAATGATGATAAAAGAAGAAAACCTACATACTCCGCTATGATTTGATCATAAGAGTATACCTACAAGGTAGCCTGACTCTAAGTAATGGGGAAATCTGTCAATTTCGACGCTCTAGAAGTCCAGAGTGCTTGTTCTTAATCGGGTCTGTAATTCTATTTACATATATGACGAGTGTACCTGATAAATGTGGTGAGTATATTTATGTTGTCTGTTTTGATTTCAATTTAGTATATGATTATTTAATTTACCTAAAAGGCAGTATTTTTAATAAAAATATATTGAAGGTTTGAGCGGTGATTGCTAAGGGTGATTTGGTAAATATATGTTCAATTGAAGTGACGTTTGTTTTTGGAAAATATAAAAAATGCATCTTGCATGCACGACATTTGCAAAATCAATCTTCAAATTTCAAAATTTCAAATTCTCTTGAAACCCTAAAAAATGGGACCGAAGAAAGGAGTTCGTTCGCCTACTGCAATTGTAAGACGAATTACTAGGTCAACAACAACAAAGGATTTGATGACAACACAACAAGATAATGAGATAAAGAAAAATCAGGATGCAATCCTAAGAGAGGAAGAAAGGTACAAAATTTCAAACCATCTGTTGATACTGTATCCACTGAAGAACATAAACAAAATCTTGGGGGAATTGTAGAAGAAAGAGCAGATCATGCAAGGCTGGAGATGGTTCTGTTCGAAGCAACAAAGACACCACCTGAAAATACCGAAGAACCAAACTTGCAAGAAGATGTGGTTCAAGAAGATACGGTTTCGATTGAGGAAGTTGAGATACCACTAAAATCTCTGAAAAAGAAGACAAACAAAGCGAAAAAAAGAAGAACAGGGGATCGAATAGTGGAAAGTCGAAGAAGACTACCATTGAAAAATACCGAGAATCTCCTGAGCAAGACCCACGAGGTATTCCTTATAACTTAGTTAAGGATGCTTATTCCTTTAAGTTCTTTACACCATTATATGAAAATCGTTTCAAGACTATATGTCAGCGAGAAATTTTTAGTGAGAGGGGTTTTTTTTTTTGTAAATGTCAGCCACTTTAAGGAAATTGGACTGTGGAGATTGCTTCAGTATAGGGAATTATTGGGTACAATTTCGCATGTATCACAGTATAGTAAAGAATTGATCTTTGAGTTCTACTCAAATTTATCTCCTGCAATTGAACTCACAAGCAGCCCTATGTATCAAAGGATATATCTTAGGGGGAGGATTTTTGAGTTTTCACCGTTGTATATCAATAGATTTTTGGGTACTCTGAATTCTCCTATCACTAGAGAAAAGGAGTTGGAACTTGAATTAGACATGAACGCTGTAGCCCGTGTACTTACGGAAAAAGTGATGCACGGTGGTCTGATAAAATAGGACCAGGTAAGATGGTATGGGATTGTGCACTGTTGAATAAGATTTGTAGATCAAACTGGATTCCCACAAAGAAGACGGATCTGCTTAAGAGAGAGAGCGCCGCCATGGTTTATTGTGTCAAAGCTAGTGTGCCTATCAACATGGGAAAGGTTATATTTGATCAAATACTCACTCAAGCTTATTCCAATGGAACAAGGTTTATTCTGCCATTCCCATGTCTTATTCAAGGAATTTTAAGACAACAATGCTCAGACATTGTTAAAGAAGATGAACCAAAGGAAAGGATCCCTTTGTGGATAAACTACGAACAGAGATATGTGGATAAACGTGCTGCTCAAAGTGACACCCATTTTAACTCAGATGACAGTATATGGTGTCGCTACAAAAACTGGAGAAGAGGATTACAGACATGATAGCTGAACAACATGCTATCTTAAAGCATGTGAAGTTGCTGATTCAGACTTCTACTAGTATAGTTTTCTAATTCTTTCTCTTTTTATTCTTCTCTTAATATGTGAGTCTAATCTTTATGTTTTTTATCTTATACTCACACAAATAGGGGAAGAAAGTGGACCTGCTGGTACCGGAGGTGTACCTGAAGCAAGCTGAACGTCAAAGATAATGACCAGAAGTTGAAAGATGTTATGCTTTGATGTTTTTTGTTACAAGACTAATATTGCTAATGATTACTTTTGTTGGACCAGCTTAATATCGATAAGTAACAACTTTTCTAGACATAGATCTTGATATATTTTGAAATCTTATTGATGCATGATTGTTGATGATGTGTTTGTTTAAGTACAAGATCAAAAAGGGGGAGATTGTTAAAGTATTTTGATCTAGAAATTGTTTGCTGAAATGCTATTTTGAATAGGTCAAAAAACAACTAATTCAAAGGCTAACATATAGGAGAGAATCAAGGAGCTAAAAATAAGGAAGTGTTTGGAGAAAATCAAGGAGTACAATTTGGAACAAACACATCATGCAAAACCTATAAATAAGAGGAGTGTTGGCCGATTTCAGATTGGGAGAGACTTCTCCATCTGATTTGAGAGTGCATCAATGACAAAGAGAGAAGTGGAGCCGAAAACCGTGAAACTAAATTAGAGTTTCGTATACACTTTGCGAAGTATTTTTGTTTACACAAATCATAGAGTGTGCGTCTAGGGATTTGTGGGGGAGTGGCTTGAGAGTCATTCTGTAAGGTTATTGTGAGAATAGCCTTAGGCTGTCATACATGCGTGTGTGAAGCTCGAGACTTAGAATTCGGGTTCAAGGCGGGTGTGAGAAAATCCTTTGGAGTTTTAAAACTCCACTAAATGTTGTTGCCATCTACTCTTTAGTTCTTCATATTTGTTTCCTATATTTCACGTCTTCTTAAGTATTTCAAATTTTTATGTAGCAATAATCTTTATTTTACCACTTTTCAATTGCTATATTAGATACTACAACATCGTATCTTGTATAATATTATTAGTCGTCAAACGAATTTTATATTAAAATGGTGGTAAAAACCGATAACTAGTTAGGGGAACCGGTCAAAATTATTAAACCAAACTCCAACTGATCAACATCAATATATTTTACATGAACATCGCCAATTCTTTACATGTCAAAGTGCACTCTTGCAGGAGAGAAACATCCATAAATTCACAACTTAACGAAGAAACCAATCGGCCACATCGCATGAGAATTAAGGAAATTTAATATATGATATAAATCTCCTTCTACAAACAATTAAAATTATATAATAAGTGAGAAAGGATCATGGAGCAGAATTAAGTGGCAATTGATGTATATGTGGTTTAGATATAACAATATTGGAAGGAATCGTAACGAAGGAAACAGATGTCCTAACAAACGTCAATATAAGGGTACGAGATTAAGGAATTAAAGTACAACTCGAAGCATTCCAACACATGCATACACCATTTCATACTAACAAAAACAGATTGGCATCGAAATGTTTACTTCACGTAATTTTCTACCAGCTATTAGCATGTTTCGCAAACTTTAGAGATGTAATTGATCAATGATTACACTCTTTATTGATGTTTCAGAGAGCATCAGCAACATTCAGTTGCGGATTCAAGCCCTCCATCCTCGTCTCAACCTTCGGATTGTGCAAACGGTGAAAGGTAAAACCGAAAAACTTTCTGGATTTTGCAAAATTGTAGAATTAGGGTTTGAACAAAAGAGGGAAAATGAAAGAACAGAGAGTTAGGGTTTGGAATCGAGTGAATAATGCCTTAATACATTCCAATCGTGCTTTTACATCATATATAGGTGTTTTTCATCCTTTACAAAAACGATTTCTAGCTAGGGATGTTCTGGTTTGATTCTTTGCCATTTTGGGATACAAAAACATGTCTGACGACATGTACAGACAGTGTATGTGTCTGTCCTTCTTCTTGGTTGGCTTAGGTAGTAGATGCCACTCCCTTGTTCCTCCTTGCTTGTTCTTCAGTAGGCTGTCCTTCCTGACAGCTTTTCTCGTTTCCTTGCTCCTGCCCTCACGTGCATTTCCTCTTCTTCCTGTTGCTCTGCTTCTTCTTGTTCTGCTCCTTGTTCTGCTTCTTCCTCTCCAGGTTGTTGAAGGTGCTCAGCTTCTTCAGTCTCCCTCCTGAGCATCTTCGGCATGACTCCTAGCTTCCTCCTTAGCTCCTTGAACTTTTTGGTGCCTAGTGATTTAGTTAGGATATCTGGAAGTTGTTCTTCACCTGGAATGAACTTCAATTGTATAACTCCATCTGAAATAGCCTCCCTGAAAACATGAAATTTAACTTGGATGTGCTTCGTCCTTTTATGATCAGCCGGGTTTCTTCCAATGGCAATAGCAGACATGCTATCGCTGTAAATTTCCACACTCCTGCTCATATCATAACCGAACTCCTCCATAATCTTTTTAACCACACGGTATGATTTGTGGCTGCTGAGAGGGCTATATACTCAGCCTCAGCAGTGGATTGGGCAATGATGCTTTGTTTCTGAGTTGCCCATGTGAACATTGCACTTACAATATTAAAGCAATACCCGGTAGTACTCCTTGAATCATTCAGACTTCCAGCAAGATCTGAATCCGCATACCCAACTAAACAAAACGCTTCAACTCTTTTAAACATGAGTCCATAGTCTTTAGTTTCAGATATGTACCTTAGTACTCGTTTTGCCTCTTGTAAACTCCTTTCAGTGGGATTTGCATTGCTTCTTGCAAGATATGACACTGAAAATGCTATATCTGGCCTTGTTGCTGCCAGATATAACATACCTCCCACCATACTTCGATACTTTGTTGGATTTGTTAGTTCCTCTCCTTCTTCAGCATTCTTACCATAAGGTGTGAGCGGAGTACTCACACCTTTTGAGTTCCTCATCCCGAATTTATCCAACAACTGTTTCCGCATATTTAGTTTGGCTTAAAAATACTCCCTCGTGCACATAATTTAACTCAAACCCGAGAAAATATTTCAGCCTTCCCAAATTGCTCATCCCAAAGTTTTGACTCAGTTTCTGCTTGAATTCTTCTATCAGCACTTCATCACTTCCAGTGATGATTAAGTCATCAACGTATAAACAGATTATTAGCAGCTTCTTCCCTTTCTTTTGTAAATACATTGCCGCGTCGCAACTGCTTCTTGTGCACCCCTCATTTATAAAAAACGAGTCTATCTTGCTATACCAAGCTCTCGGAGCTTGTTTCAATCCATACAGTGCCTTCCCTAATCTCAGCACTTTATCTTCAGCTCCTTCAACCTCATATCCCGGAGGTTGATTCACATAGACTTCTTCTTGAATTTCTCCGTTTAAAAATGCAGACTTGACATCTAATTGATGCAAGTTCCACTTCTCTTGAGCTGCCACTGCTATCACAGTTCGAATTGTGTCATGTCTAGACACAGGAGCGAATGTCTCACCGTAGTCCACTCCATACGTCTGAGTGAATCCACGAGCCACTAGTCTGGCTATAGTCCACTCCATACGTTTGAATGAATCCACGAGCCACTAGTCTGGCTTTTAACTTCTGCACTCTCCCATTCTCATCAGTCTTGATTTTATAAATCCATTTTACACTGATTACCTTCTGGTTTTCAGGTAGATCAGTGAGCTCCCATGTCCCATTTTTGTTGATCATTTCCATTTCTGTGTCCATTGCATCTCTCCAGCCCTTTTCTGTTACAGCTTCTTCAAAAGAATCTGGTTCTTCCATAGTAAGATAGCACCATTCATGTACCTGATATGTTCCTTCACTCCTCGGCTCAGCATCCTCATAGACATCACTTAGACGCCTCATTCTATGTACCAGCCTTGAGGAACTCCCACTGGTTCCTCCTCCTTCTCTGCTTCTTGATTGTGTTTGACTGAGTCTAAAGGGAATGGGTGACAATTGAGGTACTCCACCACTCCCTCTAGAACTCTGCCCATATTGGGGTGATGCTGGTACTGAGTGTGTTGATCGAATGTTGATTTGCTGTGGATGCCCTCCAGATATATAACTGGGAATCACAAACTGCTCCTTGGTTTCAGTTTGTGTATCCCAGTTCCACCCTTTATTTTCTTCAAACACTACATCTCTCGCCACATCCACTTTACCCGTGCTGAGTTTATATACTCTAAATCCTTTACTCATACTGCTGTAGCCCACGAAGATAGCCTTTTTAGATCTTGCATCTAATTTTCTCCTCTGCTGTGATGGTATCATCACATGGCAGAGACACCCAAACACGCGGAGATGGCTCACAGAGGGCTTGTGGCCACTCCACACTTCCAACGATGTCTTGTCCTTCAATGCCCTTGTAGGCATTCTGTTTTGTAAATAAGCTGACGTAAAAACCCCTTCAACCCAGAACTTATTCGGCAACCCCTTGTCTTTCAACATACTTCGGGTCAAATCTAGGAGAGTCATGTTTCTTC
Organism: Gynandropsis gynandra; assembly: GCA_036759665.1. NCBI lineage: Eukaryota > Viridiplantae > Streptophyta > Magnoliopsida > Brassicales > Cleomaceae > Gynandropsis > Gynandropsis gynandra. The sequence continues at coordinate 26,132,783 of CM071872.1, read as the reverse complement.
TCTCTGCCACTCCATTCTACTGTGGAGAGTAGGCTACACTAAGTTGTCGTTGGACTCCATGCTCTTCCAAAAACTCATTGAATTCCTTGGTATTGAACTTTCTTCCTCTATCAGACCGCAGCTTCTTGATTGTCTTCCCGGTCTGATTTTCTACCAATGAACTGAACTTCTTGTAGATGCTGAATACATCCGACTTCAACCTCACGAAATAAACCCACAACATGTGAGAATAGTCATCCG
>CM071872.1:26108297-26132452 GCA_036759665.1 Gynandropsis gynandra | reverse complement strand
TATCTCGTATAACACATCTTGCTTCAGAAAATTCCACGTGATACCCATTTCTGACCATCTGGGGCACGCTAAGTAGATTTTTGTCTAGGCCGGGGACCAAGAAAACCTCTCTTATAGTTCGCTTGCCCTTCTTAGTGACCACTTCAATGTCTCCCTTTCCTTCAGTCACTATAGTTTCTCCATTTCCGACCCTTATAGGAACTTTGACTGTTCTGTCCAAAGTGGTGAAGTACCCTTCTTCCCGGGTCATATGGTTCATCGCCCCACTATCTATCAGCCATATGTCCTCGTCAAAGTTTTGATGTGCAACGTGAGCTGCAGTGAATAGAGAGTTGTTATCTTCCTGTTCTTCTCTATTCATCTGAGCCTGATTTGATACAGGCCTCTTGGACCTGCAGTCTCTTGAGAAATGACCCGGTTTTCCGCATGTGTAGCATTCTTTTTTGGTCTTGAAAGTTTTGGAACTTTCAGACTTATCTCCTTGCCCTTTGTTTCTGTAATAACATTGTGACTCCACGTGATTATCCTTCTTACAGATTTCACAAAATTTCTTACCCTTGAACTTGAAGTCAGGTTTTCCATATGCTTTCTTGCTGTTATATCCTTTCTGCATAAACTTTTGGGGCTTAGCTTTAACTTGAAAATCTCCTTCTAATCCTCCATTCCTCTCATCCAATCTGAACTCTTGGGACTGTAATGCTATGACCAGCTCTCCTACGGTCAATGTTTCAAGATCCTTTGTTTGTTCAATGACTCCTACGTAAGGATCGAAACGTTCTTGCAACGAGCATAGCATTTTGGACACAATCGCATCTTCTGTGATATTATCACCGAAAGCTTTCATCTCATTACTTAGCTCCGTGATCTTGTTGGCAAATTCCTTGATACTCTCCTTCTCTCCTTGCTTGAGAGTATAGTAGTTTGCCCTTAACCGCTGCAACTTGATCATTGCAGCTTTTGGGTCACCTTGGAATCTTTCTTTCAATAGATCCCATGCTTCTTTTGAGGTATTACACACAGAAATGTGTGCTGCAAATATCTCCTCAGATACTGCAGTATGGAGTATTTGTAATGCAGTCTGATCCTTCTCATCCATTGCTTCCCATAAGGAAAGCTCCTTCTTCTGCTCCTCTGTAGGGTTTTCAACCTTCTCAGGCATGTTTGACATGCCTTCAGTCACCACTTTCCAAAGTCCTTTGGACCTTAGAGCAGCCTTGATTTTGATGACCCATAAACTGTAATTTCTTCCGTCAAACACTGGAACGTGTGGCTGGTTCTACATCTTTAAAAACTTTCCTTTTTGTGCTGGTTCTTGTTTAATGTTTTGTGTTGATGTTGTGCTAATATTGTGCTTTGTTTGTGCTGTAGTGCTTCCTCACGGCCTTGAGAACCGGTGAGGCTCTGATACCACTGATGTTTCAGAGAGCTTCAACAACATTCAGTTGCGGATTCAAGCCCTCCATCCTCGTCTCAACCTTTGGATTGTGCAAACGGTGAAAGGTAAAACCGAAAAACTTTCTGGATTTTGCAAAATTGTAGAATTAGGGTTTGAACAAAAGAGGAAAAATGAAAGAACAGAGAGTTAGGGTTTGGAATCGAGTGAATAATGCCTTAATACATTCCAATCGTGCTTTTACATCATATATAGGTGTTTTTCATCCATTACAAAAACGATTTCTAGCTAGGGATGTTCTGGTTTTATTCTTTGCCATTTTGGGATACAAAAACATGTCTGATGACATGTACAGACAGTGTATGTGTCTGTCCTTCTTCTGGGTTGGCTTAGGTAGTAGATGCCACTCCCTTGTTGCTCCTTGCTTGTTCTTCAGTAGGATGTCCTTCCTGACAGCTTTTCTCGTTTCCTTGCTCCCGCCCTCACGTGCATTTTCTCTTCTTTCTCTTGTTCTGCTCCTTGTTCTGTTTTTTGCTGTGCTTCTTCCTCTCCAGGTTGCTGAAGGTGCTCAGCTTCTTCATTTATATGACTTATTGTAAGAGAACAAGTGCATTAAAATAGTGTCAGGATTCCTAAAAGAATTGTATGTATCTTCTTGGTCTCCTAAGAATTTTACAAATTGATTAAAATAAACCATAGAGAAATATAACACAATGTCGAAAAATCGGACAGATGGCTCAATCTCAATAAAGTAGCCATACAATGAAGGAGACAAACTGTACAAGTAATTACCCTTAGTGCTACAATTAGACATTAAGAAAAATATATACAATAGGGTGTGTTACAAATTAGACAACATAAAAAAAATACAATAAGGAAGATATACAAAATTAGAAAAGGAAACTACAAATTTTTCCTAATATAGTCGTTAAATTTGGAGTGTGAAGACGCCAAAAAAGGCCTTTTCATCCTGTACCGTGTTCACTCCCCGATTTCAAATATTGACTAAGATAAACCATTGAACATGTAACACAATGATGAGAAATCAGATAGATGGTTCAATCTCAATAAACAGCCATACAATCAAATGTCACTATTTGAAGGGAGAAGGAGACAAATTGTAAGTAATTCCTCATAGGTTACAATTAGACATTTTAAAATATATACAATAGAGTGTGTTACAAATAGACAACATTAGTGCGTAAGCAATTCAACAAAATTGGGATTTTGATTTTGTTAAGAATAATTCTTACATAATAAGCTTCACCTATCGTAGGAGAAACATGGTGCAATCGATCAAGTGCGTAACCTTTTTGTCTTAGGTCCATATTTGTTTAGTTTTGTTCCAAACGAATTTAGTTGGAAAATTAGTGTACGTTAAATTTTTAGCGTCACGATGTGTAGCACTGCATTTGAACCATTCTGTCAACATGCTATGATTGTTATTTTGTTTCGAGACAATATCAGTTAATGCGTCATTTTCTGTAAATATTATATTTTGCTCATCAGGTAGATGAAAACTTAATCGTTCAACATGTATACTTCGATAGTGGATATCAAATTTATAAATTCGTCAACATGCTTCGTAATCTGAAATAAATCGACAATTAAAATAATTCTTTATTTCGTCTATTATCATTTCTTTGTTTGTAGCATATGATGAATATATGTTAGTTGTAATTTTGTCTGATCCTTTATTTATGTATTTGAAATTTCTAGAAAATCGTTTTGTACATTTACCTTTTTCCATACATGGTGAAAACTTGTTTGCAATACCACATGGTCCATGTACCATGGTTTCTTGGACTACATTGTACAAATCTAAATTGGAAAACTCGTCTAGAATTTCAGCAGATATGATTGAGTCAATATCATTAGTTGTAGGTAATTTGGATTCACGTGCTAAGAATAGTAAAATGTGAGTCTATGGAGGTCTTCGTTTTTTAATTCAATTGTGTAGATGACTGCAAATTAGGTGATATATAAAATTTAGTTAAAATAAAAAATATGGAAATGTGTGATGTGTAACTTTGTAATTGTTTACCTGCTACTATACAACCCAATACCTTATTTTTTTAAGATCGTTCAACATGTTTTCGAGTTTTATTTTAAATACGCGAGTCAAGATATCTGAGCGACCTTCTGAGGCAAGATTTCGTTTTGAAAGAAAATTTTTTATTTCTGGCCATTTTAGGTTGTAAGTATCTAAATTTGCATTCAACAACATCAAATATATAACAAAATTGATTAAATTAAAAAATAATTTACTGAAAGAAAACGTACTTTGGAATTGGATCAGTCTTTGCTCGCAGATTTGACTCCTCATCAATAATAGGATTGACCTTTTTGTTGCATTATCGACAACCAAGATAATACTAGTCTTCCTTAGTAATTACATGAGTGATAGTCGCAGCAATTACACAAGTCGTTCGCTGGAAAACTATACTGTACAACATTAGGCATATTTATTAAAATCTAACTTTAAAAAAATTCCAAATATTGATGCGATTACAATATGTAAAAGAAAGATAGCTTGACCTTTGAAATTTGATACACATCACTTTTGCTCTTCAAAGGGAAACCATTCCAATATTCCAATGTGTATGTCGCAGGAGGTCGAGGACCTAGATAATTGATAATCGCTGGAATGTCAAGGACATTATCTGGTAAACTATTGCAAGCATGCACCAAAAAATATTTCAATAATAGACATGTTTGTTAAATACTAACACCTTGAATATAAATCAAAATAATATAACAAATTAATATTATAGAAACGTAATGTACACTACCATTGCTTGAACACTATGATCGATGACACATTTTGGTTTGTCATGAGTGTACTTGAGTATTGGACATTTCTTATAATCCGAGAATCTGCAGCACAATGATAAAAAATAAGAAGAAGAGAAAAAATTTAAAAGTATAATAACATTAAGTAAATGAATAAAAGGTTTGATGTATAAGTATTAATACCACTTACATTCCAAGAACGAATTTGAATACCTGGCATATAATGACCAATGGCCCTCTTCATGATTGTACACGCAATAATAGAGTTCTTGAGCAATTTTGTCCCATAAAGTGAATTCGAAAACAAAATATAGTTATCATAAAGGTAACATATTTTTAAAATAGTTTTAGATGATAAAATATTGATATACCTATCATCGCGTAGAACCATTGTTAAACGTTTTGACATTTGACCAACATAGGTTGTATCCTCCAAGCTCCCAACAAATTTGATTTCTCCGATACAATCTACAAAAATGAGTGAAATCATTATGCAATTAGAACATATGATATAGTTACCTTTGAATCGTCAGAAAACTAACCGATCAACATTTTTTCATCCAGCAGGCCCATAATAATGTCAAAGAAGTTAACAAAGTTGAAGTATTTATCATGATTAGGCAGTTCTTCGGAAGATCGTACAATGGTTATCGAATAGAACAAAATTTTATATCGGATGCAGTAGCCTTATAGTCATCATAGCTACGATAAACACCGAAGTTAACGATTACACAACAGTTATCCTAACGCAGTTATCGTTGATGTTTATTCCAATAAATGGATCTTACTAACACCTTAAATATAAATCAAATTAATATAACAAATTAGTATTATAGAAAAGTAATGTACATTACTATTGCTTGAACGCCATGATCGATGACACATTTTGGTTTGTCATGAGTTTACTTGAGTATTGGACATTTCTTATAATCTGAGAATCTGTAGCACAATGATAAAAAATAAGAAGAGAACAACTTTAAAAGTATAATAACATTAAGTAAATGTATAAAAAGTTTGATGTATAAGTATTAATACCACTTACCATTCCGAGAGCGAATTTGAATAGCTGGCATATAATGACCAACGACCCTCTTTCATGATTGTACACGCAATAATAGAGTTCTTGAGCAATTTTGTCCCATAAAGTGAATTCTAAAAGTTTGCCACTACCATACAAAACAATAATAATTAGACAACAAAACATAGTTATGGTAAAGGTAACATATTTTTAAAACAGTTTTAGATGATAAATATTGAGATACCTATCATCGCGTAGAACTACTGTTAAACGTTTTGACATTCGACCAACATAGGTTGTATCCTCCAAGCTCCCAACAGATTCGATTTCTCCGATAAAATCTACAAAAAATGAGTGAAATCATTGTGAAATTATAACAAATGATATAGTTACCTCTGAATCGTCACAAAACTAACCGATCAGCACTTTTTCATCCAGCAGGCCCATAATAATGTCAGAGAAGTTAACAAAGTTGAAGTTCTTATCATGGAAGTTCTTCGGAAGATCGTACAATGATTGTCAAATTGAACACAATTTTTATATCGGATGCCTTATAGTTACCATAGCTGCGATAAACACCGAAGTTAACGATTACACAACAGTTACCCTCACGCAGATATCTTTGATGTTTATTTCAAAAAATGGACCTTACAGACATTTGCATTCTATTACCCTGCAAAAAAAAAAACAATATAATCAAATTAGTAAATAAATCACAAATATATTCCCAAAAAACAAAAACGAAAGACATCAAATAACAATCAATAGTATACAACACAATATAGCAAAGTTTGATTCTTACCTATTCATTGTATACATGATAAGACAACAAATAAAATCTATACAAAACCAAAAAACAACTTAAAAAAAAGACAAAAATTAAAATAGTTGGAAATATCATGGTGAAGACAACATACAACAAGTCCAACCAATCCATATCAAATTCTCTTTTATATTTTTCATGTGTTTCCATAAAGAGTAAACTAATACTCACGACACATTCATATCAAGGCAATCAAATCAGTAAACCAAGCTTAAATATGCTCCAAAAGAATAAAAAATACAAACAGAAAACAAAGAAAATCCACACAAAACTGAAAACACCAATTTGGAAAGGATGCAATTGCTCAAAACGAATGTTAACACCGTGGTAAAAATAACATACAGTAGGTCCAAACAATTCATACCAAAGTTTTTTTATATTTTGTCATGTATTTTTAAAAAAACTAAACTATAACTCACACATATATATTAAAACGATAAAGTGAGTAAACCGAGCAAAAATATGCTCCAAAAGAATAAAAACACAAAATCAACAAAGTAACTAACAATACACAACACGATATCGCAAAGTTAAATAACATACCCATTCATCACAAACTACCATTTCACGGGTAGTTTTTGGATCACACGCAGACTCATAAGAAGAAGTCCATAAACGAACAATTCTAACCCTAATTTTGTAGGCTACTTCTTGAGAGTAGACAATACCATAAAGAGGAGTATACATAGTAAAGCAACAAAGGAAATCAGCATAAAGCGGGAACTAAACCAGTGGACTATAAGTTATCATACATATATATAGAATATAAATATGGAAATTAAAACGAAGTCAAAGATGTGAAAATAAAAAAAAGACACATGACAACATATAAATAAGGTGTCAAATAAAGGAGATGACACCAAACTAATACATAACAGCAAGTCACCAAATACACACACAAATATATATACACACACATGCATAACCAAAATAATAGCCACAAACATAACCAAAGAAATGTAATAGCTGAAAACCCAACCAAACAAATAGAGACACAACAAAAAGACAAACAAATATATACATCCATGGATATACAAAATCTAATGTGAGAAAAATTAGAATCCAAGTAAAATTCTTCAAAGCCAATTCACATTTAATCAACACCATTTTCACCACCAAATCTACCAAAGCTGATCAAACGATTCACCATTAGCCCAACACGAATGCTATAGAAGAACATTTAGATTCCAGAAGCAATAAATTCTTATTAAGTTTTCACTTAAATGGACATAGACAATGTAGAGACCATCTCCTATGCTTCCATAGTGGTTGTTGATAGCATAGAGCAAGACAACATTTAAATTTCAAAAGCAATAAAATCTTATTCAATTTTCACTTACATGGACAAAGGCAATATAGTGATCACTTTCCATGTTTCTCATCATGGAGTTTAAGAAAAATATTAACTTTACAAAATGGATATTAAATATTATCAATAACATAAAAAAATTCTTGAGCTATCACCAATAACAAAGCCGATCTTGTGTATATTTCTCAACAAATATGAAATAAATGACTCTTCTACAAAATATATGCTTTCAATTTGTTAGTGCATATTCAACCATATAACTCCAAGAAAAGCATGAATGATACACGTATTATATCATTGAGACGATTAACCAGCATCATTAGATTATTTCAAATCTGGGGACATGCATCAAGAGGTCCAAAAGAGAACCATACATCAAGAGGTCCAAGAAAAGCATGAATGATACACAAATCAAGGGACAATCCTATGCCCACTCTACGCGATATGCCTTAGCATCACACAATAATGCACCGCCGCCTAAAGACAAAATCTATTCCCACAAAAATGATCTATAACAAAGTTTGAAACGCCAATAGAACTCAGAAATGATTCATAACAACAATGGACATACCAAACAAACAATTTATTCGAAAGGAATATCACCAATCAGACCCACCGAGAGACCCTAAATCCCCAATTCAACCAAAACCGATCTGTGGTTACACAAATCCAATCAAAAATCAAAAATCAAATCATCAAAAGAATCTGAAACAAATATAATCAACAAAGCAAACAAATAAAGCATTAGAAGGAGAAATCAGCAATCAAACTTTCCGAAAATCCTAGAACCCAAGATCAATCGAAAAAAATCTATGATAACACAAACCCAACCGGAAATCACCTCAGCAATCTTAAACATATATCAACGACGAATCAAACAAGGAAATTTTTTTATAAAAACCCTAGATCCCCAAATCAATTGGAAAAAACCTATGATCACACAAACCCAGTGGGAATCCACTACAACAAACTTAAACATATATCATCGATGAAGCAAACAAAGAAAGATTTTGAATGAGAAATCCCTAAATCAACAGAAAACAATCGATGAAAATGTAAACCCAAGCAAATCATCAACAAAACAATCGAGAAATGCAAAGGAAGAAAGAAATCGAGTCAACAAAAAATGCAAGGATGCAACCGAAAACACAAATAAACAAAGGAATCGCCAATCACCGACCTAGGAACCCTAAAACACCAAAACCCCCCGATCGTGAAGAATGACCAGAGAAAAACACCTGGAAAAGAGAATAATAGTGAACGGCCAAGATCATGTCCTAGAGAATAATCCAACGGCTAAAAACGTAACTCTGCATAAACAGTAACTAAATAACATCTAACGGCCTAGGATTGTCCAACACAAAAAAATATCCAATGGTAGATGTAATGATCGGTGGCCATTTTATTGTTCATTCAGGATTTTGTTTTAGTATATATTAGATTTATATTGTCTATTATAGATTGAATGATCGGTATTTGTTGTCTGAAATAAACGATTGAGATAGAAAATCCAGTTGCAAAGAATTTGATAGATTTCCAAAACCTAAAGATTTTAAATTTTGTATGTTATAACAAAGAATTGAGATATGATATTTAAATGAAGGTGTAGAATTGTCTAGTTATAATAAAATATTAGAGATCATTTGCATTTATTTATAATACGACTAAGAATTCTTTCTCCAATCTAACAACACTCTAATAGTTATAGGGTCAGATTGAATGTTAAATACCAAATGGTAAAACTGATGGTTAAGATTGGTTTGTTCTTGATCGAATTTTTTAGATTTTCTAGTACGAATGGATGGATTTGGTTGTTTGTTTCAGATTGGACGGCTACTATTTTTACGTGATCAACGGCGGATATCAGTTGTTCATTATAGATTTGTAATTAGTTGTCTATCACGGACGAATGAGATGGGAATTTAGAGATCAAACGGTCCTGATCGTCTTTGACAACCAAGCTCTGATTTATTGGGTCATGGCCGTGGATAGGCATTAAGATTACGAAAAGCACAATATTAGTTAAAAGGACAAACTAATTTCTGACAAAATCGTACAATAATCTGAACCCTACGATCTACTAAAGAAATGAGTTTAGACAAGAGATGGACGGTGTGATTTATTTTAGGCCATGGAAGGCACGTGAAAATATCTGTCTTTGCACGTGCACCGATAGTTAACGCTGCATTATTAGGCAACGGAACATTTGAAGCTGATCATCACGCGCTTGCACGGCGAACATGCACCACATGCATACGAGCAATCCGGCAAACTCGAACCCGACTGGTGTATTTCCACTTCTACCCCTCGTTTTCTCTTTATTCCCTCCTTCATCAACAAAAAGCAATATATATAATCATATTATAATTGTGGTTGAAAATTAAAATTACATTCAGTTCTGATTGATAGAAACTATCACATAATATAAATAACATTTATTTAAATGTTTATATACCTTGTGGTGTGTTTGAACATGAGTGGGCTGATGTTCTAACTTGGCCCTTTTTTCTTCGACGTTGACCTTGATTTATGCAACTGGACCAATTAGCCCTTGTAATTGGACCAATTTGCTCAGAATTTTGTTTATCGTCATTCGATTCTTCTCCAATTTTACTCTCAGCTTGTCTTTCTCCAATTCAGATCCAAGTGTGCTCTTTAGGATGCCCTCATCACCATTATAATCCAAGAGCAAACTAGAATAGATACAATTTACTCCCACTATACTGTAATATGGTCACAAAAGACAATACCCATACGAGCAATACGCTCCTAAAATATTTTAGGTATAACACCCTTAGTCAGCGGATCCACAATCATGGAGTTGTACTTAATTTTGATGTGCTTTAACTTCGAAGTACTCTTGTTATTGTTCGAGTATAATACCGCAAAACGATTGTCACAATAAATCTATAGAGGTCTCTCCATAGAAGTCATAATGTGCAATCCTATGACATGATCCCGCAACCATAAAAACTGATTGGATGCCTCATAACATGCTATATATTCAGCCTCCATTGTGGACAATGCCACGAGCTTTTGCTTGGCTTTACGCCAAGAAATAGTCCTACCAGCGAGGAGAAATATATAACCTGAAGTGGGTTGAAAACTATCGAGACACTCAGCATAATCCAAATTCGAATAACCAATGATCTTGAGTTGGTCAAATCATCTATACACGAGCATATAATCTTTTGTTTTTGAAGATATCGCATCATCTGTTTCGATGCTTTCTAATGATCAATCTTGGGTTACTTAAGTATCTTCCCGAAACGCCAACAATGTATGCCAAATCATGTCGTGTATAAACCTCTGCATACATTAGACTGCCTATAGCTGAATCATAAGTAATCTTGCGCATTTCCTGAATCTCCGATTCAGTCTATGAACACTGTCTAAGACTGAATTTATCACCCTTAGAAATAAGGGTATCAATACCTTTACATCCTTTCATGTCAAACCTCTCTAAAACCTTATTGATGTAACTCTTTTTTGATAAACCTAATATAACCCCGATAAAGGTCTCGGTATAATTTTATGCCCAATATAAAAGAGACATCACCAAGATCTTTATCTCGAATTTCTTCGGAAGAAAACTCTTAGTGTCGTGCATACAGCTACATTGTTACCAGCAATAAGGATATAATCAAAGTAAAGATTCTCAATATAAAGTTTCTCCCACTGATTTTATGGTATACACAATCATCTGCCCGATTCACCTCAAAACCATATGAGATGATTACACAATGAAACTTGTGATACATTCACGAGACGTTTACTTTAAATCATAGATGGAATTCCTTATTTCTCAAACCATTTTCTTTGAACTCTGACCACAAAGTGTTCTGGTTACACCATATAAATATTTTCCTCAATTTCAACATTGAGAAAGGTGGTTTTAACATCCATCTGATGCAGCTCTAAATCTAATGAGCTGTTAATATCATCAATATTCTCAAGGTGTCTTTCGATGAAATTGGAGAGAAAGTCTCTTTGTAATATATGTCTTCCTTTTGAGTAAATCCTTTGGCGGCTAGACGTGCTTTATAACTTTTCACATTGTCATACGAATCTCGTTTGGTTTTAAATATCCATTTACCTCCAATGGGTTTTGCACCTTCAGGAAAAGGTACAAGTTCCCAAACGCCATTATCATCCATAGATTTAATCTCTTCATTCATGGCATCAGTCCACTTTTGAGAGCTAACACTTTTAATGACTTGATAGACGTTAACTGGATCATCTTCTGTCAATCCAATTCCATCCTCATGTTCCTGAAGATATACTATATAGTCATCCGAAATAGCACATCTCCTCTCTCGAATGGATCTACATGGCATAATTTCCTTATGTAGTTGTTCTTGAGGTTCATGAACTTGTTCCTCATAAAATTCAGGAATAACATTTGGAGCTTGATTTGTAGCTCGAGCAACATAATCCAAATCATTGCCAGCTACAGTAGTCGGAGTAGGAATCATCTTTTGTGAATCAAAAGTTTCATTCATATCCTCTCTAAAACAAAATTTGTCATCCCTTTTCCCAAGTTCAATATCCTCAAAGAACGTCGCTATTCCTGTCTCAAAGATCGCCTTTTTCATAGGATCATAAAAATTATACCCTTTATATCTTTCTCAGTATCCAACAAAGTAACAACTCACAGTTTTGGAATCCAATTTCCTTTCATCGGGTCGATAAGATCAAGCCTCGGCTACACATCCCCAAATGTGAAATGCCTTAAGCTAGGACGTTTACCTATCGATAACTCATAAGGTGTCTTATTTTTTTCTTTAGTTGGTACTCTGTTCAGGATATAAACAGCCGTCTTTAATGCCTCACCCCACAGAGATTTTAGGAGAGTAGAGAATGATACCATACTTCTCACCATTTTCTGAAGTGTACGGTTTGGTCTCTCCGTAACACCATTCATGCTAGGTGTACTTGAAATTGTGTATTGGCAAATGATCCTGGACGTTGTTCACCTGATCCATCATTTCTATCGTAGTATTCACCACCACGATCAAAACGAACGACCTTAATGCATTTATTAATTTGAAGTTCAACTTCAGCCTTAACCAATTTGAAAACATCCAAAACCTCCGACTTCTCATAAATTAGATAAAGGTAATCATATTGTTTGTAATCATCTATGAATAATACAAAGTAATGTTAACCATTCCAAGAAGCCATAAGAAACGGTCTACATACATTTGTATGTATCAATTCCAAAGTCTCCGGAGTTTGATATGTACCTTTACCTACTTTATTTGTCTCTTTCCCCTTCATACAATTGACACAATGATCAAAATCCGAAAAATCAAGAGTTTCAATAATTTCATCGGATACTTAATGTTCCATTCTCAGTTTCGAGATATGATCGAATCGTTTATACCATAAAACAACAAATTTTTCACCCATCAATTTACGCTTCACGCCTCGTGAATCAACCTGTAGGATTTCATTATATGAAGGGATGATATCAAGCATGTAAAGATTATCCATAATAGATAAAGAGCCAGATCAGATCATAACCGAATAAAATGAGAGGGTAAACTTATGATTTCTGAAAGAACAAGAATATCCCAATTTGTCAAAATCAGAAATCGAAATTAAGTTCCACCTAAAAGATGGTACAATAAAAACACTCTCTAAATCCAAAATATTGGCTAGTCTTCATCAAAAGTCTAATTGCTTGATAGCTTCCACTTCCACCCGTTTACCTTCACTTCATAGGTGTATCTTTCAATATCAATCGGCTTTTCGATAACGGAGGCAACCATGCACAGAAATACTTGCATGAGTTATAGCACCTGAATCAATCCACCAAGTATTACTATGCACCGAAGATAAATTGTCCTCAGAACAAACCAAAATGAGAGTCAAATCCTTATTTGTATGCCAAGTATGATACTTCATGCAAAAGTTTTTTATATGACCAGTCTTGTGACAAAATAAACATTTTTTAACCTTAGTCTGATCTGTATTTTGTTTCTTTTGTACATGAACTGATCTCGAATCAGTGGTTTCATAACCGTTATTTCTTTCCTCGATCTTGCCCCTTGAGGTGATGGCTTGAAAAGCACTATATGTCTTTTCCTACCTCAGTCTCTATTCCTCTTGCACACAGTGGGAAATGAGCTCAATTAAGAGTCTATTTACCCATCTGACAGTTATAGCTCACCTTACACCATTGTATTGTGTAGGGAGAGAAATCAAAATCAAGTACACTAAGATGTCTTCCGACAATCCAAGTGCAAATGCTTTAACTTAGAGGCATTATTTGACATTTTCATGATGCACTCCTGAACTCTCTCGTTGCCCTTATACCTCATGGAGAAAATTTTCACTAAAAGCGTGATTATTTCCGCTTTGTCATTTTTGGCAAAGTCTTTCTCCAAGGCATCGAGATATTCCTTAGCTAATGTCGCCTCATTGGGCATAGAGCATCTGAAAACCGAGGGAATGAAATGCTTAATATCATCAAATACATGTTGTTTAAGGATTCCTCATAGTTCTTCCTCTCTTACAACCTTTAAGTAACTCAAAATTGCTTAAATTAGCAATAATCGGACTCTATCCAAATATGATATAAACACGATAGATCGACTCGGATACCACGTTAAGGAATCCGATTTAACCTGATTCGGATTCCAAAATACTGAACTCTATCGTGAATTAAATCAATATTTGGGAAAAATGGAGTAGAAGGTCGAGATAAATACCTAAATTTATGGTATTCACGATGCAGCGGAATAAAGCTTCTGGCTCTTCATACAATAACCAAAAACTTGATACTCATGGGATGTATCAAGAATTGAGATTCTCTTTGAAATGTTTCTAAAACGTTTGTGATATAATGAAATCACTGTACCAAAAACCAAATAAATATCTTTTATATATGCACGTGAACGAGGGATCATAAACCGACAAATAACCGGTTAATTTTTTATTCTCAATTGTATAGTTTAATTTCTCCATCATGAAATATGAACGATATTACCAAAGGTCTCTATACATATAATCCTCCCCATTCAATTTAATACCGAAGTCTACTTAATTAAAATTAAATCCGATCACATTTAATTTGGACCCAACCGAATGACAACACTTATTCCGAAATTATTTAGATATATTGGTCTACAAATATAAGATTAAACCAAATATCTTATAATCTCCCACTTGGACCATATATGTGACTGTAAAACCATGGAATAACCTTAAGAGTGCTCATCAATTGTAGTCATCAAACCTGGATTGACACTAATCTCATCCATCAACCATATTAACATAGAATACGTCATGCAGCGGAATAGATCTTCTAATTCTACGTGTAATTATCAATAACTTCACACGGATGGGTTATGTGAAGAATATGAGATTTCTCTTATGTGTTTTTTTATAAATATATGTGATAATTAAATTACTAGTATAATTTAATTTTGTTCATCATAAAATATAAATGACACTACCAAACGTTTCTGCATATAATCTTGCACACGCATTTCAATACCAAAGTCCAATTAATTAAAGTCAAATCAGATCACATTAATTTGAACTTAAAAGAATGACAACACTTATTCCACAATTATTCACATATCTGTATACAAATATACGATTGACCAGAAATATTATAATATCCCACTTGCACCAAATATGTGACCATAAACCATGGAATAACCTTAAGAGCGGTAATAAGATTATTTTCATTAAACCGGTATTGACACCAATCTCGTCCATCGACCATATCCACGTAGACCCAAAGGGATTTAACTACATTTCAATGTCTTTAGACCCACATATGATTACTAACGCAAAATACAGAAAAATGAAATAGATATAAATGTGGATGCATATCATGAGGATTTCACATGAAGTGATCAATACGTATCTATCCCCAACTGGTCCTAACTTATTGAGATCAACCTAAACTGAATCATATAGAGTGAATAACTTAAATTTTAAACTGAATAGTTATGGAACATAATATTTTAACTAAACAAACATACATCACTACAATCTAAGAGCAAACTAGAATAGATACAAGACTCCCACTAAACCGAAATATCGTCGCAAAAGACAATACACATATGAGAAGTGTGCTCATGAAAGACTTTTCTAAACTATACGAAATAATGTTGACCATTCCAATAAGCCATATGAAACCAAGAAGGCATACGATAAAGTCTGCACACATATTTTTTGTATAGTTGATACAATGGTCCAAATCCAAACAAAAATCAAGAGTTTTCAATAATTATGTCTGATACTAAACATTCCATTCTTAGTTTCGAGTGGTACAATGAAAAACACCTTTAAAATCTAAAAATGACTAGTTTTCATCAGAAGCATCAATTTCTCATTTGCTTCTGCTTCCACCCTTTTACCATCGCCCATATAGATGTATCTTTCAATATCAATCGACATTCGGTAATGAAGGCAACCATATAGTAACAGTACCAGAATCAACCGACCAAATATGACTTGGTATAGAAGCTAAATTGATCTCAGATCAAACCAAAGTGAGAGCCAAACCTTTATCTACATGCCGAGTATGATGCTTGGTGCAAGCTTTCTTTATATGACCAATCTTGTGACAAAAGAAACATTTTTGAACCTTAAAATGATCTGTAGTTTGTTTCTTTTCACATGAGCAAATCCTAAATAAGTGCTTTCATTATCTTTTTTTTCCTTCTTTTGATCTTGCCCTTTAGGGTGTAGCTACAAAAGCATGATGTGTCTTTTCCTACCTCGACCTCTATACCTCTTGCATACAATGAAAAATAAGCTCATTAAGAGTCAGTTTGTTCCTCTGACAGTTATAGTTAACCTTAAAATCATTGTATAATACAGGGAAAAAGATCAAAATCAAGGACACTAGGACGTCTTCCGACAACCTAAGTCCAAGTGCCAAGTACATCCAAATACTCATATTGCCTTATCCCTCATGAAGACAATTTTCGTTAAAAATGTTATTGTTTCCCCTTTTGTCATTTCTGTAATAGTATTTCTTTAAGACCTCCAGATATTCCTTAGCCATTGCCATCTCATTGGGGCAGAGACCTTGAAAACTAGAGGAATGAAATCCTTGATGATCATCAAACACATACAGTTCGAGGCGTCCCAGCATTCGAGTTTGTTACGATCGTCAATAGAACTCGATTCCACTATCATTGGTTAAATCTCACTAATCATGAGGTCGTGACCAATGAAAGCAAGCACAATCATTAAGTGCTCTTTACATTCAGCAAATTTCGATCCATTCAACATAGGGATCGAACTGATATTGGTAGAGATATTTGATGTCGATTGCACAATTGTAAAATAAAAAATAGATCGTGTTAGACATACATTAAATAAAATCTTAATTGTATGAAAATACAAGCTAATCCCATCATAAGACATCTGCGAAACATCAAAATTTAGTCTTTGGACATCAAATTTGATTTGCAATGAACGACTCAATACATTAGATAAATAGTGTAAATTAAACATCTCATTTAGTGGTTAACCTTTGGACATACTCATCACATTTATGTCATACAAAACATAAACACTAATTATCAATGCACACACAATATAATATTGTCAAACCATGATTGACCTTTGGATTTATCAATGTTCGCTTGAATTATATTATATAAACTTCTCAATGTAATTGAAATAATTATTTTTCTCAAGATTGTCCACTTTGGTATGATGTTGAGCAGTTTAATTAAATCACATACATTAATCAAATGATATTTAATTATTAACTATCATATTTCCAGTGAATAACTTTAACTATGATTTAACCTTATAATTACACGATCAAAATGTGTAATAAATCATAGTAAATTAAATTCATCAAAATAATGATATGAAATACATAAATGAAACCCGTGTTAATTTTAATCCAAATGAATTGCACAATTGAATTGGAAAAAAAACCATCTTATGATATTATATTATCAGTTCCATTTCATTACCAAAATTTTGCTTAAATTCGAGAATAATCACTACAAAAAAACACGCTAATTCCAACGGACGGGGCAACGGATCCGTCCGTTGGAAACAAATTCTAACGAATAGCAACGGATATGTTAATGCTTTCAACGGGAGAGAATCCGTTGCAATTCCGTTGGAATTTTTAACGGATTTTAACGGAACATTTCCGTTACAAAATCCGTTACAAATCCGTTAACAATTTGCGACGGATTGTAACGGATAATATCCGTTGGACATATCCGTTGCAAGGCCGTTAGAAACCGGGGAAAAATACTCTGACGGTCATCCGTTACTCATTGTAACGGACATCCGTTACAAAGTGCAACAGATGACCGTTGATATTGTTAATTTCGAGGTTCACGGGTTTAAATAATTTCACGTGAACCTGCAACGGCTATCCGTTGCAATTTCCAACGGACATCCGTTGGAACGTTGATTATTTAGATCTTACCAACAAGTGCGTCAAACCACCAACAACAAAAACATTTTCGAAAAACTGTCGTCGTCTTCGAATCGAAATATATATAGATCAAGGGAGTGGATGTATAGAAGAAAAGATCCTGTAACCGAAGAGATTACGCAAGAATTCTTACACGGATTAGAGCAATTCATGAGTTTTGCATCGATGCAGCCTTTGTGTCAAGAACGGGGGACAATGTTATGTCCATGCAAAAGATGCAAAAACATGAAGTTTCGAAGTCAAGAAATTGTTTGCAAACATCTGTATAAGGTGGGACGCCTGTACGGTCTCGGAGCGCTTCAAAAGGACATCCTCGAAGACGTAACGTCGGTCTCGGAGTCGGTCCAAGAGAGTTTTTCTCAACAACGGCGGATCGAAGAACTCGAAGCACAACTTCGAGAACAACGAGCTGCAACGGCGCAACAATCAGTGAAGATACAACATTTGGAGAGCGTCATTGAGTTGTTGTCGGGCCAGGTGAGGGGATCAACACCGCAGCAAGAACCGGGGCTCGATTCGGATGCAACTCCGTCTCGAGGGGATGGTGGTGGTGATGGTTGAGATGATAACGACGCAACCGACCTAAACGATTTGTAATAGGAAATAGTTTTAATTTCAGATGGTTTGTAATATAATTTTGATATTTTTATTAAAAACCTTTTAGTTTTAATTTTTTTTTATTTTTTATTTTTTTTTTTTTCCCGCTAAATCTTCCCGCCAGTTTGCAACGGCCATCCGTTGCAAGCTCCCGCCATTTTGTAACGGTCATCCGTTGCAATGTCCCGCCACTAGGCAACGGATGTCCGTTGCAAAGATTTCCGATTTTGCAACGGACCGCCGTTGCACACCAACGGCCGTCCGTCACAACGTTTTGCAACGGTGATCCGTTACCATTATTCTAACGGCTGATTCCGTTGAAAGTCCGTTGCAATTTTGTAACGGAAAATATCCGTTGGAAGGCCGTCACGAATTGCAACGGATCTTCATTTGTAACGAACTTTTCGCGACGGACGGAAATCCGTTGGTGTCCGTTGGAAACAGCCGTTTCCAACGGATTTTTGGCGATTTCCAACGGATTCGTCCGTTGGAAATCGTCAGTTTTTTTGTAGTGAATTACTACTTTTACAATGTATTTGATTAAAAAACTTAACACAATTGGATGAGAAGCTCCTTCTTTCCTCTTTTTTCTTTATATTAGACTGAGTCGGGTCAAATTTTTTTATTATTCGGCCCTAAGCCCAACTTTGTTCTTTCTCTTCATTTAAATTGGACTTAGTTTAGGTTTTAAAAAATAAAAGCCCAAATTTCTAAATAAAACCGAAAGATAATGATATTCTTGAACGATTAAAAACCGTTTCTATTTTTTCGGCTACAACCTCCTTTTTTAAAATAAAAGTATCTTCTTCTTCATTCACTGTCAGAAAAAGGTAAAAAAAAGATAGATTTGATAGCAATTCAACGGTAATAAACCTTGGTTTTACCCAAAATTGTTGAATTTATCAATTGCAATTCCAAATTTGATGTAAATGTATGTGATAATGAAATCATTATGCAAAACAAAATCTCATATATATTTACACGTGAAGTAGGGATCATAACTAATAGATAACTAATTAATTATCCGGTTTTCAATTGTATCATTTAATTTGTCCATCATAAAATATATATGTCACTACAAAAGTTTTCTACGCATATAATCATCCACATTCATTGAACTCCAATCAATTAAACTCAAATCCGATCACATTAGTTTGGACTAAACTGATTGACAATACTATTCCACAATTATTCACATATCGATCCACAAATATAAGATAAAACAAAAATCTTATAAAACAATGATGTACGTGGCGTCATACTTGATCCTCTAAAAACACGACACGTGACAAATCTTATGAACCAACAGATGAATCGTGAGAAGTAGAACACAATAGGTCTTTGAAAAGGACACCTCACAAGCACATGGATTGCTTGTTGTGCATTTGAAGGTATTTTGCCTTTGGATTGGTTCGTGAATCGGAGATACGAGGCAATTACCGCATTTCATGCATATAGTAAACTTTATTTTTTGCAATATAGTAATCTCGGATTCCAATATTTAATATCTAATTATATAAACAATCTTAATACATATACTCTTAGAAAAGGAATGAATAATGAAGGAACATAGTCCTACATGGACTATTAGAGGGTCATTCATATAGTATATTAATGATCTCTTTTCATAAGTGTCTTGAATAAATGACATGGACTTGGCGATAGTTTTGAATTGGGTTTTATATAGCTATCCAAGAGAATCGACAAAGGAGGACTCTATGGAAAGATGGATGCAACGATATGGAGGGTAAAACGGTGAAAGAGGAAGAGACAAAGGAGAATAAAGAGGCGACATGAGAGGGAAGAAAATCAGAGGGAGGAGGAGGTGAAAGATATGAAAGGATGGCAAGGGAACTAATTAAAGATTTTTATGGTTTTTATTATTTTTAATCAATGTTAAAGAAATCCATATATGCGGTAATTTAAAAACTATCAAACGATGTTGTTTGATCATCTAAGAGAAAATTTTTGTTGAACTTTATAGATATTATGATTTATTTATTTTTTTACAAGATCTTAATTAATAATTAATATCAATATAATTAATTATCATTATTATTATTATTATAAATCATATGTAATTTTTGTATAAAATACAAACAATGTCATTTGTTATATATATATATATATATATATTAGTTAGTAATTAGAAAAAGTAACGTTGGATTTGAATTTGGTAAATAATATTTTAATCAATAAATTAATTTATAAATTCGATTTTAAATATAAATAAAATTAAATGGTTCAATGTTTACAAAAGTTTGATTACAAATTAAAATACAAATTAAATTACAATTAAGTATTTCAAAATTAAAATTAAAATTAAATAAAACATTTGCGTATTTATGTGAATAAAAATATATAGTATATTTATATGAATGTTTAGTTATAAAAATATTGAAAACATGTTAGACACTAATGAAAAGAGACATAAATATATATAAACAAATAATCATATAAATTTGATATATAAATTTATATAAGTTTTTTAGTCATGAGCTCTACAAATAAAAATCAATAATATTTATTTTTTATATTTAATGATATTCTAAAAATTAAAAGACTTTATAATATTTCAATAAATTAATTTATAAATTCGATTTTAAATATAAATAAAATTAAATGGTTCAATTTTTACAAAAGTTTGCATAAAAGTTAAACTAAAAATTAAATTACAATTAAATATTTCAAATCTATATATAAAAGTTACAAAATCTCCCAACTCTCATGATGTCACATCATCATCGTATTATTATTTTATTTTATTTTTTATTCTATATTAATTACCATTCATAAATTACTTTAAATAAATTATATATTAGTAATATTAATATTTTAAAGAAAATATTTATATTAATTTAGAGGATATTTTAGTTAATATATATATATGTAAATAAATACACAAATCAGTAAATCTATATATAAAAAGTTGTAAAATCTCTCAACTCTCATGATGATACCTCATCATCCTGTTATTTTTTTATTTTTTTATTCTACATTAATTAACATTCATAAATTAATTTAAATGAATTATATATTAGTAATATTAATATTTTAAAGAAACACGAAATATTTATATTAATTTAGAGGATATTTTAGTTAATATATATGTAAATAAATAAAATCAGTAAATTAATAAATAATAAAAAACAGAAAATGTTTATATATCTATTTGAAATAAAATTTAGTAAATTATTAAACTTATATATAAAAAGTTCTTGCAAAAGGAGGCTTGTGGTGAAGCCACCTAAGCAAGTCTTTTTTTAAACTATTTTTTATTAAATATAATTATATTGATCATTAATGTATGCAAATGGTGTAATTAGGAGAATAATGTCCTGCCATTTATTATCAATAGGAGGTCTATATATAATACATATGATCAAGTAATTAAGGCCCAATATAACCCTAATACTAAACATAATTCTTATACTAACACTCCCCCGCAGTCAATGCGGAAACTGTGTCTACGCATAGACTAGACTTGAACTCGCGGAATAGAATGGAAGGTAGTCCTTTGGTGAAGATATCCGTGAACTGGCGTGATGATGGGACATGGAGCACTCGGAGAGTTCCTAGGGCGACCTTCTCGCGGACGAAGTGGATGTCAATCTCGATATGCTTAGTGCGCTGATGTTGAACCGGGTTGTTGGAGAGATAGACGGCGGAAATGTTATCACAGTATACCAATGTGGCCGTGGAGAGGGGACAATGAATCTCCAAAAGAAGGTTGCAGATCCAACATGTCTCGGCCACGGCATTGGCCACTGCCCTGTACTCGGCTTTGGCACTCGCACTGGAGACGGTAGGCTGTCTTTTGCAAGACCATGAGATCAAGTTGTCGCCGAGGAATACGCAATATCCTGACGTTGAGCGGCGTCCGTCTGTGCAGCCCGCCCAATCTGCATCGGAGTAGGCAGTGAGGCTGGTGGTGGGACACGGACGTAGGTATAGGCCGTGCGATGTGGTCCCTTTGACGTAGCGGAGCACTCGTTTCATGGCCTGCAAGTGAGGTTCACGCGGGTCATGAAGGAATAAGCACAATTGTTGAACGGTGTATTGGATCTCAGGACGTGTGAAGGTGAGGTATTGTAGGGCGCCAACAACGGTGCGGTAAAGACTCGGATCAGCAATCGGAGGACCACAATCCGCCGTGAGTTTAGGCTTGGTGTCGCACGGTGTGGAGCAAGGATGATAGGCGGTCATCTCCGCTCGTTCCAAGATACTCTCGGCATATGTCTTTTGATGAAGAAAGAGACCCTTTGAGTTGCGTTCCGCGGTGACGCCGAGGAAGTGATGTAAGGTGCCAAGGTCTGAAATGGCAAATTCGGCTTTGAGAGAGCGGATAATGTCGTTGAGAGTGGCGTTGGTGGATGCCGTGAGGATAATGTCGTCCACGTATAGTAGGAGCATGGCGTGAAAAGGAGGATCCGCCCGAGGAGGGGCTCGCGTCTGATTAGCTAGTTGGTGAGGCAATAGCTTACCAAGGCGATGATCAGTAGCTGGTCCGAGAGGATTGTATATAACTTTTCTATTCAATCTTTAATGTGTGGTCATAATCACATAATTTAATTATTAAATCTAATGAAATAAAAAATAATGGAAAAATGTTGGATAAAAATATTAAAGGTTGGAGAGAGAATAAGTTTTACTAATTTTGTTATCATTATGGTTATAATTATTGTTTTACATAAATACACTTTTTAATTCTTAATTTTTAAAAATAAAATACTATTATGAAAAGGTAAATATATTTTTTCTTTTATGAAAAAAACATTAAAATATGATGGAAGTTAAAAGACTTTTCTCAATATCACAGTCTATTTCTTCCGTCACTATATCAACTCCTTTCAAACTTTAAAACAGTAACGATTTATCATTTAAAAAACTGATTTTTAAAAATTATAAAATTGATATGGTTATTTATTAAAGTATAATTTATTTAATTTTCATGTGCAATGTCATTTTATTCAACGATACCAATAAAATTTATGCGGATTGAATATCATTAGAAAATTCTTGAAAAATAATATTCAAATAATTTCTACAGAATATGTTTTTAAGTTAGATGATACATAGTTTTTAATGGAATACTCGGATAAAAGAACATCGATCTCTTTATGTATCTGGTTTTTATTTGCGTACATTTTTATATTATAAGAGCTTTCAAAATTGATTTTTTAAAGTTTACATAATAAATTTACAAAAACTTTTACATATTTCCCAAAATTAATGTCGTTTTAGATAATATATTCTTTTATGATGCTATAAAATATTTCATAGTACATCAATTCATGATAATTAATTGTCTCCTCTTTATTGATCATAAATAAATTTAAATCTTAAAAAAATTTAAATACACATTTATTAAATTATATTAAGTCATAATGATTTATTATTTTTGGATGAAACTATAAAAATAAAATTATAATTTTTCAAAAGCTCGCGCGTCACGCAGGTTCATAACCTAGTCTATATAAAAAGTTGCAAAATCTCTCAACTCTCGTGATGCCACCTCATCATCCCATTATTATTTTATTTTATTTTTTTATTCTACATGAATTACCGTTCATAAATTACCTTAAATGAATTACATATTAGTAATATTAATATTATAAAGAAAGACAATTTAGTTATTATATATGTAAATAAATAAAAAATTAGTAAATTAATAAATATACATATATATATATATATAAAGTTACAAAATCTCTCAATTTTCACATTGTCACCTCATCATCCTATTATTATAAAACTTTGAATACAAATTAAAAAGAAAAAGAA
>CM071872.1:26069860-26080959 GCA_036759665.1 Gynandropsis gynandra | reverse complement strand
ATCCGTTTTACCCTCAACCGCTGCTACCCTACTTTCATGGCCTAACCTCGGTTATTCTAAACCTAATCTTCTAGAACTAGAATTCTCCTTTCGGTCCTTCTCCTAACCCCTAACACATGCATCTACGTGGCCATCGCAAACACAAGTAAATTAAGCACTCAGATAAAGAATAGATAAACGAAAACGGGAAGATGCATTCAAAGATAAATCAAAAGTGGTTTCGGGATAGCCATGGGCTAATCCCTTCTCCTAGAACAAACAAACAACTCGCTCATGTGTCTGTAAACAAACATAAACGAAATAGAAGGTCTAAAGAATATGAAAACCAAACAAAACCGAAGTGTGAAGTTGATCTCCAATGCTCCTCGTAAGTCTCCTTCGTAAGAACCTTCTTCTTCTTTCTACGTATGCTCTGTCTATTTTTTCTTCGTTTCTATACGAATTAGGCTGCTGAAGCTCTCCCCTTTTCTCCCTCTTTCTCCTCTTTCCTTTCCTCTAATCTTTCCTCTTTGGCCGTCCCCTTTCTTTGCTCTCTAGTGGCTAGAATTTTCTATTTCTTACAGCAACTACAGTTTTCCTTTTCCGAGTTTTTCCATCTCTTGTTTTTCCATTCTTGTGTAATTGTCAATGTTTCCTCTTTATTTTCCAGCCATGTAGCTCCTCTTACTCTTCTTTAACTATATTTCCATTTGGTTTAAGTAGCCAACACGCTCCTTTTCTTGTTTTGCTAAATTTGCTTTTTCACTAATTTCCATTTTTTCGGTTTTTATTTTCCTCATCAGCTTGTATTTCCTTTTCCTCTTGTGCAGTAACGATTTTCTTTTCCTTTTTCCTTCTTTTCCTCTTTGTTTTGCTGCCTTCTTTCTTGTTCTTTTATTTCCATTAATTTTTCTATCCGCCATTTCCATTTTCTATCTTTGACGGTTGGTGTTTCCAATTCTAGTGTAGGCGGCAATCTTTCCATTTTTGTATAGGCGGTTGGAAGTTTACATTTTGTTCTAGCAACTTGCTCCTATTTTATATAAACCATGTTTCCTTTTCATGTTCCAACCGTGATCTTCTTACTTTTGTTCTAGCAACCGAAATTTTCCATTTTTGCTCCAACCACTGAAAGTTTCCATTTTTGTAAGCGGCCCTTGTTTCCATTTTTTTGTAAGCGGCCATTGCTTCCATTTCTCTTCTCCGGTTTATGATTCTTTGGATGCCGACGGTGCAAAGCTGATAGGAGAGTGGTTTTGCTTAGTTTTATCCCTATATCTCCATTCACCGCGCGGATAGTGGCTATTCCTTGCCAATTCTCGCCCCGTTTGTCCCGTGATGATCCTCAATGTTGGTACTTTGTCTCGTGCACGTCCTTTAGCTCCAAAATGAACCGAATACGCATAAAAACCTGTAAGAACATGAAAACACGAAAACAAGTAAAACGGATACGGAATCATACGTAAAGCAACACATATATATCATAAATATCTCTAAAATCGTGCAAGAAATACGATTTTAGCAAAACAAGAAAAGGATATCTATCTATCATGCACAAGACTACCGAAACCAACAATCAACCTATCTATCATGCAATCCCAGTCAAGCTATCTAAGGCAGACGATCCTAATATGATACCTACCCTCTCTCGAGGCATAGACACGTGATCTAGTCAAGTTGCCACCTACTTTCGTGGCTGACACCCTAAACTAAACCCATAAGATCTGTGATTTATCCGTTTTACCCTCAACCGCTGCTACCCTACTTTCGTGTCCTAACCTCGGTTGTTCTAAACCTGATCTTCTAAGACTAGAATTCTCCTTTCGGTCCCTCTCCTAACCCCTAACACATGCATCTACGTGGCCATCGCAAACACAAGTAAATTAAGCACTCAGATAAAGAATAGATAAACGAAAACGGGAAGATGCATTCAAAGATAAATCAAAAGTTGTTTCGGGATAGCCATGGGCTAATCCCTTCTCCTAAAACAAACAAACTACTCGCTCATGCGTCCGTAAACAATCATAAAAAACATAGAAGGTCTAAGGAACATGAAAACCAAATAAAACCGAAGTGTGAAGTTGATCTCCAATGCTCCTCGTAAGTCTCCTTCGCAAGAACCTCCTTCTTCTCTCTACGTGTGCTCTCCTTTTTTTTCTCTTCGTTTCTGTCCGAATTGGGCTGCTGAAGCTTTCCCCTTTTCTCCCTCTTTCTCCTCTTTCCTTTCCTCTAATCTTTTCTCTTTAGCCGTCCCCTTTCATTCCTCTCTAGTGGCTGGAATTTTTTATTTCTTACAACAGCTGCAGTTTTCCTTTTCCGAGTTTTTCCATCTCTTGGTTTTCCATTCTTGTGTAATTGTCAACGTTTCCTCTTTATTTTCCAGCCATGTAGCTCCTCTTCCTCTTCTTTAACCATATTCCATTTGGTTTAAGTAGCCAACATGTTCCTTTTCTTGTTTTGCTAAATTTCCTTTTTCACTAGTTTCCATTTTTTCGGTTTCTATTTTCTTCATCAGCTTGTAGTTCCTTTTCCTCTTGTGCAGTAACGATTTCCTTTTCCTTTTTCCTTATTTTCCTCTTTGTTTTGCTGCCTTCTTTCTTGTTCTTGCATTTCCATTAATTTTTCTATCCGCCATTTTCATTTTCTATCTTTGATTGTTGGTGTTTCCAATCCTAGTGTAGGCGGCAATCTTTCCATTTTTGTGTAGGCGGTTGGAAGTTTACATTTTATTCTAACAACTTGCTCCTATTTTAATAAAACATGTTTCCTTTTCATGTTCCAACCGTGATCTTCTTACTTATATTCTAGCAACCGAAATTTTTCATTTTTGCTCCAACCACCGAAAGTTTCCATTTTTGTAGGCGGCCATTGTTTCCATTTTTTGTAAGCGGCCATTGCTTCCATTTCTCTTCTCCGGTTTATGATTCTTTGGATGCTGACCGTGCATAGCTGATAGGAGAGTGGTTTTTCTTAGTTTTGCTTCATTTACTCGTGTTTGTATCCTGATATCTCCATTCACCGCGCGGGTAGTGGCTATTCCTTGCCAATTCTCGTCCCTTTTGTCTCGTGATGATCCTCAATGTTGGTACTTTGTCTCGTGCATGTCCTTTAGCTCCAAA
This sequence comes from Gynandropsis gynandra, assembly GCA_036759665.1. NCBI lineage: Eukaryota > Viridiplantae > Streptophyta > Magnoliopsida > Brassicales > Cleomaceae > Gynandropsis > Gynandropsis gynandra. The sequence goes on along the minus strand of CM071872.1, from coordinate 26,077,861 downwards.
ATGAACCGAATACGCATAAAAACCTGTAAGAACATGAAAAATACAAAAACAAGTAAAATGGATACTGAATCATACGGAAAGCATCATAAAGCACATATATATCATAAACATCTCTAAAATCGTGCAAGAAATACGTATAAAAACGAGATGATCATAAATCAAGCTGAAATATGCTCCAAAAGAATAAAAAATACAAAAAGGTAACAAAGAAAATCCACACAAAACTGAAAACACCAACTTGAAAAGGATGCAATTGCTCAAAACGAATGTTAACACCACAACACACAACAGGTCCAAACAACTCATACCAAAGTTTTTTTTATATTTTTTCATGCATATCTCTAAACAAACTAAACTATAACTCATCACACATATATATTAAATGATAAAGTTAGTAAACTGAACAAAAAATATACTCCAAAAGAATAAAAACACAAAAACAGCAAAGTAATTAACAATACACAACAGGATATTGCAAAGTTAATTAACATACACATTCATCACAAACTACCATTTCATGGGTAGTTGTTGGATCACTCGCTGACTCGTACGAAAAAGTCCATAAACGAACGATTCTAACCCTAATTTTGTAGGATACTTCTTGAGAGTAGACAATTCGTAAAAGGAGTATACATAGTAAAGCAACAAAGGAAATCAGCACAAAGCGGGAACTAAACCAGTGGATTATAAGTTATCATACATATATATAGAATACAAATATGGAAATTAAAAAGAAGTCAAAGATGTGAAAATAAAAAAATGATACATGGCAACATATAAATAAGTTGTCGAATAAAGGAGATGACACCAAACTGATACATAGACAACAAGTCACCAAACACACACACACATACACACACATATATATATACATGCATAACCAAAACAATAGCCACAAACATAGCAAAAGAAATGGAAACACCAGAAAGCGACAAACAAATACATACATCCATAAATATATGAAACCTAACGTAAGACAGTCATACAATATAATAGCCGCAAACCCAACCAAACAAATAGAGACATAAAAAAGACAAACAAATATATACATCCATGGATATACGAAATCTAACGTGAGAAAAAATTAGAATCCAGGTAAAATTCTTCAAAGTCAATTCACATATAATCAGCACCATTTTCACCACCAAATCTACAAAATCTAATCAAACCACCATTAGCCCAACACGAATGCTATAGAAGAAAATTTAGATTCTAGAAGCAATAAATTCTTATTAAGTTTTCACTTACATTGACAAAGACAATGTAGAGACCATCTCATATGCTTCCATAATGGTTGTTGATAGCATAGGCAAGACATCATTTAAATTTCAAAAGCAATAAAATCTTATTCAATTTTCACTTACATGGACAAAGGCAGTATAGTGATCACTTTCCATGCTTATCATCATGGAGTTCAAGAAAACTATTAACCTTACAAAATGGATATTAAGTATTATCAAAAACATAAAACAATTCTTGAGCTATCACCAATAACAAAGCTGATCTTGTGTATATTTCTCAACAAATATAAAATGAATGACTCTTTTACAAAATATCTGCTTTCAATTTGTTAATGCATATTCAACCATATAACTCAAAGAAAAACATGAATGATATATAGATTGTATCATTGAGACGATTAACCAGCATCATTAGATTATTTCAAATCAGGGGACATGCATCAAGAGGTGAAAAAGAGAACCATACATCAACAGGTCCAAGAAAAGCATGAATGATACACAAATCAGGGGACAGTCCTATACTCACTCTACGCGATCTGCCTTACCATCATGGAATAATGCACCGCCTTTGATGTGCGGAAATCTCAAACAATATATTTCCTAGACCACTTCACCACAAGTATACGGATCGTGTAGTACCAGGGTCGAACTCTAGGGACTAAAGCATCCTTATCCTAAGAATATCACTAAACTAAGACAAAGGGGAAGTAGATGAAGGCGTGGTGCGAAATATCTAAAAGACTAAGCTAATGGTGGCAACGATAGAAGGTTGAGGAAAACTTGGATATGACGAACACTACGGATGTCGGGATACTGGGAATCGTATGGATGTAACAACTAAAGATCATAAGCCTATCGAATTATCTTGATAACGGGAAATTCATGCTCTAAGGTGAGGAGTGATTCTTCCGAGCCTAAACCTCCTAACCATGAGTACGTGCAACCCTACCTTCCAGTAGTGATTAACCCGTACTATGGCAGCTTTACGAACGCAATCCTAATTCCTAAATCGATTAACTGACCGGTCAGATTCTCATTAATCGAACTTAACCTAAAACTAAACAGTTTCGGATTCATCCTTTAACCTTCCAGCAAAGTATGAATTCCTATGTTACTGAGCGGGCAGCACTAGTATAAGACGTTTACGGTGTTGATTGTAGAACCGAATATCAAGATAAATGCAATAGATCTAAGCATTAACGCATAAAATTGTACATCCGTTACAATCCGATATCCCTAATCCATAGTTAGGAACCTACTCACTCATGGAGATTACAGATAAAGGAAATAACACAACCCTAGACATGATAAACTCTAGGAAACTCGATGCCTCGATCTTTCCTATTGTGTTACCGATGTGTGGATTGATGCTTGTCTCCTTCTCCAGCGTCTCCTAAGCCTTTCCTGATGTTTTCCAAGCCTTTCCTTGCCCTAGGCGTCGCCCCCTTTGCTCTAGATCCGTTCTGGTCTATTAATTAGGTCGTTTGAATGCAAGATCTAGTTTGTCGCGAGAAACGCGGCCCACTCGGGTACACCTTTTACCCGGTCGTGTAGCACCTCGCCCGGTCGTGTACTCCGTCTTGCCCGATCGGGCATCAGCACCCGATCGTGTGATTGAACGGCCCGAGTTGTGTAAACTCTCGGGGATTTTTAGGACGAATTAACGCCCGAGCGGGTACCTTGATTGCACTCGATCGGGTATGGCTACCCGATCATGTTTCCTTCCTGCCCGGGTCGTGCAAGGGGTCGTAAATAAACCTCGTAGGTTTTGCCCGAGCGGGTAGACCTTAGTGCCCGAGCGGGCACTCTTGATTTCTTGATTTTGCTCTTTTCCCCTCGTTGCTCGGGTGTTCCATTGAGTTCAAAGGCTTGATTTTGGCTCCGAGTGAATTTATCTTCAAAATATGTGGTTTTACTCAGGAATTCGTCTTTTTACGCTCGTTTAGGCCTTGTCACCTTAAAACTTGAAAACCAACAAAACGGGCGTATGTAACAAAGAATCATATCGGAAATGTAAATCTAACTAAGAAATGTATGCGAAAATGACACTAAAACCTAACCTAAAATCGATACACTTTACGTGTTATCAAACTCCCCCAGACCTGAACCTTTGTATGTCCTCAAACAAAACTAAAGTCAAGTATAAGAAGAATCTAATAACGATGGATACTAGCACAAAAATATCCGAAGAGTTAGTCATTCTGCAAATCAACGCGTCACATGAACAAAGGCCTACGCGTACCGAGTATAGCCTTATATCTACCGAAAGTGATGAGCCATGAAATCCTACCAAAAATCTAAGTCTAATTCACAACCCTAGATAACTTCCAAGCAATCTCCATACCTATTCCCTAAGCTTTTGATATCATTAAAATCGCTTCTTCTCGTTCTTATTCATTTTTCTTTTCTTTTCTTAGATCCACGCTTTGTTCCTAGGACATTGAAGTCGAAGAGGGATGGCTTTCTACTTAGACCCAGGCTGCCTATGGCACACTCATAAGGTCGCGTGACCTTAGCGGAGTGAAGAGGTACGTTATTGAAGATCTTTTTTTTCGGTTTTTATTCTTTTCTTTTCTTGATTACGCATCACTCTAACCCTTAGGACGTAGAACAGCGCCTCTACCCACCACTTAGACCCGAACCATCGATCTCGATGTACTCATGTCAATCCTACCTCGGAATAGTGAAAAACTTATCCTAGATGACAGTGGAGTATAAGCGTGTGGAATCTAATAACTCATGAACGCTAAAAATATCAACTAAGCAAAGGCTAGACGGTATACACGGAGATATGATTACTTGGTACCGAAATCTAAGGAGTGAATTCAACTATCGATCAAGGCTTCAAACACAACTACTCGACTAATCGGTATCAAAAGTCTTCTAAGCAAACCTAGACCATTATCCACGATTCGGCAAGGTCGCAAAGATGACTAAAGCTCGAAAAACTTTCACTAGATATCCATCTTATTCCTAATCCTAATCCTAATCCTAAGCGCAAATATGTCGCTCTAAATAAAAATCCGTATCACTCTAGACGAAGAGTACCCCCCCCCCTACCTGAACGGAACACAGTCCCGGTGTTCGAGACCTATGAGGGATACTCGTATGCCAAAACTCGAGAAAATATAAAAAGGATAACGAGTACACCTAATGTGTGTAGCTTTCTCGAATTGTGATACATCCGGAATTCGTGACACTCTTTTGCTCTAATGCATGTGTTTGCGTGAAGGACCTGAGATGAAAATCATGCAATGCAAGAGATAGAGCAAAGATCAATACATCAATTAGTCTGAAAGAGCGTACAAAATCTCTAAAACTAAAAAGCAAGAAAAATAAGAAAAATAGGTCCATAAAAGATGAAAAAGAAAAGGAAATAAAAAGGAAAAAGGGAAGAGTGGTCTAATCCTCATCCTCTCCACCGCGGGTGGCCGGAAGGTCTGCTGGCTCCACGGGTGCCCCTTCCACAGGTGGGAAGTAGAAAGACTGCAGCTCGTAGGGGATGTGAGGGCGGTACGGAATAGCGCCAGAATGATAGTCCTGAGGGATCGGCACGTATGGCTCCTGGTAATGCTGCATACTGAGCTGCTGAAATCGACGGACGGACTCCGTGAGGTAATACGTATGCTGGATCGACTGCTCCTGGAACTAGATGACATTATACCTCTCTAACGTAATCGCCCTTCGGTTGCGTAGGTTCTGGAGGTTCAGCTCGGGCTCTTCGTCGATCTTGTCCTCAGTCAGGATGCCAAGGTTGATCCCGACTCTCCGTGCGATCATCGTGACTATGCCACCGCACATGATCTTCGTATCCGTGCTACACTTCTCGGTGGCGATGTCAAGGAAGTGCCGCATGACTAGCGACGCCAAGTCGACGTCCAAGATATCCCACTCATCTGATGCAAAGCCTGACTGCACCACCCGCCTAAGGTATGCCAACTCTGTGTGGTTGACTCTACCTTGCGCTCCCTTTCCTAGTATTGAAGAGACTAGGAAGTAGTGAAAGTACCTTAGGGCGGGGTGGCGTATATGGCTGGCCTTCGACCTCGTCGAGTAATCTCTGTACGCAATCTGAGCCCAGAATTGTGCTTGACGGCTCCGGTTGTGCTCAGGCATCTTCGTGAAGTTGCAGTGCGGAGCGTCAAGGATGATTGCAAACTGTCTCGCACTAAGCCGGTAGTTCTGTCCTAGCAGACGAAACTCCATGAAGGCTCTCTCCCGATCTCCGGACTCGGGGAAGAATGCTGCGTACGATGCGAGGAACTCCACCGTGAGGTTGCGGTAAATGTACTCCTGCGTGTCCCTCAGTCCCGTCCATCCCAACATGTTGAAGATAGCGTCTATGTGCTCCTCGATGTGGAGAGCACTCATCGCTTCGGCTGATAAGAAGCGGGACGGGAAAATCCACGGCTGCAACTCAGTGAACCTCAACTTTTGACCAGACAAGAACGTCGTCGTCCGGTAGTTGTATTGCTGGTGGGATGTGGTGATCGGCATATAGGGCGTCAATTCCGTGATTGCATCCGACCTCGCTGGCCATCCGTGCTCTAGGTCATATGCGTCATATAGGCGCTTCTTCGAGCTCTGAAAGATCTTCGGGGCCATCTGCAAAACAAACGAAGAAGAAAAATAAGCGATATACATGGTTTTGCATGATGCCCGATCGGGTACAAGAGGTAGCCCGGTCGGGTAGAAAATCGTAAAATCACCCCCGTAGACACTGCCCGACTCGCGCGAACCAACCACCCGATCGGGTAGAAATCCAGAATGCCCGAACAGGTGCTAAACCTAGCCCGGTCGGGTAGAATCACAAAATCGCGACCTGCAGTTTGCGTTTCATGATTCAATCGACGATTTTGCCCTAAATCTTTCCTAATCAGACCTAGATCTAACCCATAGCAGTCCAAATCTCAAAATATTTCATAGATGTACCTGGAATTCGAGAGAAGATTGAGGAATTTTCGGGTTTTTCAAGAGAGGGGAGGAAGAATGGTATTTCGAGTAACCGGTGACGGTGGTGAACGGCGGCAGCGCACGAGCGACTCTGATGGAAGAGATTGCGGCGTGAGGGGCTGAAAATTCTGGGAGCACGCTCGGGTTGAAATTGTGAAGTGAGGGTCGCCGCTCAGGTTACTCGAAATATAACTTACCTTGCAGATTTTACGGTGCCCGATCGGGTACTCTGCGCTGCCCGATCGGGCTTCTCCCATGTTGACCTACCCGCTCGGGTCTTCTGATGCTGCTCGGCCGGGTTCTTTGAATCTGATGTTGCCCGCTCGGGTAGAGGTATCTGCCCGACCGGGTACTGCTGTATAACAGAAAAATTCATACGAGGAAAACATATGCAGCAAAAATCGATAGACCACTAAATTCCTAAATCCTAGAAAATTGTCCAAACCTAAAAAAATGAAAAGGAGTTCGAAAATATGGAAATAAAACGAAAATGACTAAAAAGGATATGAGGCTCGGGTTGTCTCCCGAGAAGCGCTTGTTTTTGGTCTTTAGCTCGACCCTAGCGTCTTCATACGTGTGTGATGACGGAGAGAGGAGGTATGCCTCTTCCATCTTCTATCTGATCAGCATGACGTGGCTAGAATCTTGGAGGGCTTCTCACATGTGATCCTCGGTTCTTCTCGTTCGATCCCACGACTATTTCGTATCTCCTTCGAACTCGGTTTTGGTTGACCGTTTTCCTAATATTCCATGCGGGATAGGAGTGTATGTGGGTCACTGAGGGTGTAGGAGATGATGCGCGTGGCCTTAGAACCGTTGCCCGCATTGAAGTATCGATCAAAACGTGCGGATTGTGGTTCTTCTCTGGTGCCCAATCGGGCTCCTCCCGTGCCCCGGTCGGGTCCAAAAATGTGACATTTACCCCCGTCGGGTGTGCACGCGTCGGGTTGTCTGGTCGCCCGGGCGGGTTCTTGTCCAGTCCTTCTGCCCGATCGGGCTCACTCAACCACCCGCTCGGGTGGTTAATTGAAGAAATTACCCCCGTGAATCCAACCCGAGTCGGGCTATGAGGCTGCCCGACCGGGTCTCCTAAAAATTGCTCTGCCCGCACGGGTGGAGTGTGTTGCCCGCTCGGGTCACTTCCCTGCTGAAGGAATTTCGGCTTCTCCTCGAGCTGCGTGAGTGTGTCCGATCTTGCTGGTGACTGAAACTGACTCTCGGTGCACTCGGACAGTGGTATCTCCTCGGGATGGATGTCTCGATGCACACGTTCAATCTCCTCCGTTGATGCATCCATCGTGGTAACGTTCATTACGGGTTCGGTCATATATAACTTCTTCAACGCCTCGTCGAGTTTGAACTCGATAGACTCGTCCCCGAATTTCATCAATAGCATGCCTTCCACGCAATAGATGACCATCTTTGTCGTGTTGAGGAATGGTCATCCCAATATGACGGGAATCTTCGGATTGATCTCCATATCCACAACAACAAAATCCGTGGGGAACCAGAATTCTCCCACTTGAACGGCAACGTTCGTCAATATACCCAGTGGACTCCGTACGGATTGATCAGCCAAGGTGATTTGCATCCGCGTGGGTTGAAGATCTCCTACTCTATTGAGCTTCTCAACAAGGGATAGTGGTAGCAAGCTCACACTCGCTCCGATATCTATTAGCGCATGCTCAATTTCGTAATCATAAATCTTACAAGGAATGACGAAGTTACCTGGATCGGGCATCTTTTCAACCATGGTAGGAGGCTGTATAAGTGAGTTCGTTACCATTACCATCTCGTTGTCCACGGT
>CM071872.1:26032124-26059863 GCA_036759665.1 Gynandropsis gynandra | reverse complement strand
GATCCCTCCCACTAGATATCTGATGTCATAGATGTATGAATCGAATTCTTAAACTACATGCCTCCTGGTAATCAGGTCGTACCATGTAAACGAGAACATATTCAAAAATGTCTACAATGAAGGAAAAGCTTAACGGTAAAAAATTTATCGTTTAAGAACTCAATTATTAATTAAAATTCTTAATTTTAATATGGCTCTATATCACATAGTCACCTGGTAGTCAGGTCGTTCCTATCGACATAGTCGAGTTCATCCTTCAGCTCATGGTCGGATATCAATTAAGTTTATGTTCCACGGGTAGTTCAGGCGTTTACAAAAACTAATTGATTTCTCCCACTAGACATTTGATGTCATAGACGTATGAATCGAATTCTTAAACTACTTGCCTCTTGGTAGTCAGGTCGTACCATGTAAACGAGAATCTATTCAAAACTTCTACGATGAAGGAAAACTTAACAATAAACAATCTATCGTCTAAGAATTCAATTATTAATATTTAAATTAAAATTCTATAATTTTAATTTAAAATATTTTTTAAATTTTTTAATTTTTTTTAAAGGGTTAGGGTTAGGGTTATGGAGGGTTAGGATAAGGGTAACCCTAGCCGCCGCCCCCTTTGTCGCCGGAGGCAGGGCTCGGTCGGGTTGAAGCGCCGCCAGTCAGCGGCCCCGCGCTAACAATGAGAGTGGCATGCGTGCGCCGCTCCAGCCCGCCGCGACTGCCCTTGCGCCGTCCTCGCCGCCTGCTCGCCGTTAGTCGCCGATCGTCACGACCCTCGACATCAGACGCGGCGTGCGACGCCGCCCTTCCTTTCCCTTCGCCCATTCGACTCTTCTTCTGCTGCACACCGGGCACTCGCACGATAGCTCTAGCAATCGAATCGCTCGCCATTCGTCGCACGAAGATGCCGCCTCTCGGGTGACCGACGCCGGCTGACCCTTTGCCGCGACTGATGACCCTCGTCCGGCCGGTTAGGGTTTCGGCCGCAGCCCAGGGTCCTCCTTCTCCTTCACGGTTCTGGTGATTCTTGCTACGCGCGCACGATTTTACGTTTTTTCGATTTTTTGTTCACAAAAAATTCAAAAAACTAACCCTAAACATGCATCCATAGGCTCTGATACCACTATAGGGTTGATTTAGGTGCGGAAACGTGTTTTATCAACCCGATTATAGATCTAGTCATGTTTAACGATTAGTTTTTCGTGGTTTCAGTTATGAACAAATTAAGAAACGTTTTCATAATACCTTTTCGTTGAACGTGCGATAGTCGGATGCAAGACTTGATAATGCAAGCCCTCTACACTTATACACACCGAGATCGGATCTGCTTTGATGCGGAATTCGGGAAGGAAGAAAACTGTTTTTCGTTCTTCGTTTTCTTTTTCTTTCTGACGGCTACTAGGGTTTTGATTTTGTGATTCTGGAATCTAATAACGAAAACTCGTTTTTCGTTTATTTATAATTATTAACTTTTAATAATTACGACTTAAACTCAAACTACCAAAATATTACATAAATGGCATAATACTTTTACTAGGATTGTCCAGGACAAAAAAAAATATCCAGTGGTAGCTGCAATGACCGGTGGCCATTTTATTATTCATTCAGGATGTTTTTTTAGTATGTATTAGATTTATATTGTCTATTATAGATTGAATAATCGATATTTGTTTTCTGAAATAAACGATTGAGATAGAAAATCGAGTTGCAAAGAATTTGATAGATTTCCAAAACCTAAAGATTTAAATTTTATATCTTATAACAAAGAATTGAGATATGATATTTAAATGAAGGTGTAGAATTGTCCAATTATAATCAAATATTTGAGATCGTTTATTTATAGTACGCCTAAGAATTCTTTCTCCAATCTAACAACACTCTAATAATTATAGGGTTAGATTGAATGTTAAATATCAAATGGTAAAATTGATGGTTAAGATTGGTTTGTTCTTGATCGAATTTTTTAGATTTTCTAGTACGAATGGATGGATTTGGTTGTTTGTTTCAAATTGGACGGCTACGATTTTTACGTGATCAACGGCGGAGATCAGTTGTTCATATCAATGATTAAAATTGATTATTATAGATCGAACGATTTGTATTAGTTGTCTATCACGGACGAATGAGATGGAATTTAGAAATCGGACGGTCCTAATCGTCTTTGATGACCAAGCTCTGATTTCATTGGGTCCTGGTCGTGGATAAGCATTAAGATTACGAAAAGCACAAAATCAGTTAAAAGGACAAATTAATTTCCGACAAAATCGTACAATAATCTGAACCCTACGAACTACTAAAGAAATGATTTTAGACAAGAGACGGACGATGGGATTTTAGTTTAAGCCATGGAAGGCACGTGATAGTATCTGCCTTTACACGTGCACCGATAGATAACGCTGCATGATTCGGCGACGGAACATTTGAAGCTGATCATCACGCGCTTGCACGGCGAACATGCACCACACGCGTACGAGCAGTCCGGCAAACTCGAACCCGACTGGTGTATTTCCATTTCTACCCCTCCTTTTCTCTTTATTCCCTCCTTCATCAACAAAAAGTAATATATATAATCATATTATAATTGTAGTTGAAAATTAAATTTACATTCAGTTCTGATTGATAGAAACTATCACGTAATATAAATAACATTTATTTAAATGTTTATATACCTTGTGGTGTGTTTGAACACGAGAGGGCTGATGTTCTAACTTGGCCCTTTTTTCTTCGACGTTCACCTTGATTTCTGCAATACCCAAAAAAAAGTATTTTCAGAAGAAAAAAAATCAAGTCGATGGTTTAAGTCTACACGTTGTTTTCATTTGTAAAAAACAAAATTTTAAATTGAGTTCTCCAAATTTAGTGTAAAAATGACGCTAAATAACACCTATTCACCGATTGAACTAAATAATTTATATATCAAAACAAATTTATATGCATATTATTTATTTCCTAATACATATGGATTTCAATTTTTCTAAAGTTAAAACAAATTATGTGAAAAAATAAGAAGAAAAATAACGAAGACGGACCAAGAGGAGTGCGAATGGAGTAAGCGACGGTAGAACAAGCGGAGAAGAACACGAAGAGGAAAAACAGCATTAACATGAACAAACGAAGAAACTCCTTCATTGCTGTTTTGTCTTTACACCTTTTTAATAATAATACTAGTAATAATAATTAAAAAAAAGTAATAATAATAATAATGAATATATAGTTTCGTATTTGTGATAATATAAGAGACAGACTAGAAGTTTCTAGAAACAAGAAGAAGGTTTGACACGATCTGTGTATGTTGTATGTGAGAGTGTGTGTATATATAGAGAGGATGAGAAAGAAGAAGTGTTTTAGTAATTAATGAGGAAAGAGAGGTACACACGATCAAGTTCACATGATCCTCGGCTACTTTCTATGTATGTGTTTTTATTATTTACTACACAAAAGTATCTAAATTATTTTTGTTTTCTTAAGAAAATTAATTATATATCAAAGGAAATATCAATTCAAATATTTCAAGCCAACATTTTTATATGCAACTTTTTTTAATTAAAAATTTGTTTTAATTCATCATACATATCTATCTTTGTACAATACTGCTCCAACTAATAATCGAATCTCAGCAAACAGAGTAAACTATTATATGTGATGATATATGCAACGTTAATTAGACGATATAGCGAATATAGTTATATTTTATTCACATAATAGAAAGAATCTTGATATAAAATTAAAAATTTGATGTTTTTGAAAATAAAATTTAATATTATATATATACTGATAATTTAGACATATAAAATGGTTAATACCATTATTATTATTATTATTTATTTCCGTATTATCATTATTTTTGGACTATATTGTTCAATAAATGTGGGAGACCAGACCTGTTTCTTTTTTAATATTTTTTGAAACCTGGAGAACGTTCAAATGTTCCTACCGCTATAGCTACTACATTTAATAAGGGGATTGCTTGGTGAACTCTCTACATACATACATATTATATAGATATATACATACATACATATTATATACATACATACATATCATAGACATACATAAATATTGTTAGAAGGGTTTCATAATTGCAGTCATAAGGTTCACAATGGGCGTGACCGAGTCAGAGGAGATCATAAGTAACCAAAAGTGTTCAGACATCTGGGAGAAAGCCTCTTCCCACAAAACGTGATTTTCACCCTTCCTTATAAATGACCTGTCCTTTTCTTCTTTTTGTTTATTTATTATTTAGATATATCATAATATCAGTTAATTATTTATAACAAAAAAAATTATAATACGTTAGCTTTAGATCGACCAAACTTTCATCTATGTAAATCATTCATTTCAGTGTAATTTCCTTGGTAACAAGTCTTCTAATTCATTTTCCAATTCCTAAGTTTTCTTTTCAAAGCCAAATTGCTCTTCTACACCTAATCACTCTTTAACAAGTATATCAAAAAAATATAACTAAAACCACATATCTATGTAGTAACTAAATCTATACATACAAATAATGAAACGATATAAAATAATTATTGTTGGAAAAAATGACTCATCACCTTTTATGTTTTGAAGTTGAAGATTTCCATATTAGTTGGGTAAAGGTTCACCTTCCATATTTTGTCCTTTTTTGGAAGTTGAAGAGTCCTACATTGTTAGATGAAAGAATAGTTTCTATTATACAGTCTTATATATTATTGTTACCAAAAGGAGTCAAATATGGAATTTTGAAAATTTGGTGGGTTTTATTAAAATTACCACATGCACAATAAATCTCTAATTCCATCTCTTTTTACTGAAGACGTTTTACCCCCATGTCTATGATTTTTGTTATTCCACCTTTCCCTTCACGAGTGCACGTGAACGGGGAAAGGTTGTTGTGTTAACCTTGGAAAGCATTTGATCGTCGGTTGCACCGCTGTTGTACCGAAATACACTTTCAGGGCAGTGGTTCTCCATGACGCAGCTTGGATTCGGATACATATTTTATAACATTTTGAAAGTGTATTCCTCTTAACCATGGTTGTCTCCAAACTCGAATCGCTGGATGGTATGAACTACCGTCGTTGGTCCCAGAAACTGCTAATATTCTTCAAGCAGTTGGATATCGACTACATCCTCTACGTAGACGTACCAAAAGACACGCCCCACCAAGCCACACCTTCCACTCCTCTGGCCACGCCTCAAACCGATAAATCCAAGAAGACGGATGATGAAGCGAAGACAAAATTTGAAAAAGATAAAAAAAAAGTGCACGGACATCTCTGGAACTATATGTCCAACGCTCTGTTTGATATCTTCGTCAAATACAAGCATGCCAAAGAGATTTGGGATATATTAGAAATGAGATATAGCACTGATGATGTCTAACATAAGAAGTATATCGTTAGAAAATGGATCCAGTTCCAAATGGTCGATTAAAAACCGATCATGGATCAAATCCATGAGCACGAAAATCTTATCGTTGATGATGTCGGACGGAATAAGTATGTCGTCGGAAAATAGATCCAACTCCAAATGATCGATTAAAACTCGATCATGGATCAAATCCATGAGTACCAAAACCTTATCGCGGATGTGTTCAGCGAAGGAATGAAGATGTGTGAACTTTTGCAAGCAAACGTTCTTCTGGAAAAGTTCTCTCCCTCGTGGTTTGAGTACCAATGACATCTCAAACACAAGAAGAAGGATCTGCCACTCCAGGAGCTCATAAGTCATGTGAAAATCGAGGAGGCCAATTGGTAGAAAGATATGCTTAACATTGTCTCTTCACATTCAGTTAAAGCTAACTTGATCGAATCTTCTGTTGCACAGAAAGACATGTTCAAAACTAAAGGAAAGAAATACAAAAAGGGACTGATAACGTCTATTTTGTTATAGTATTTTAGTCCATTTTGATTGTTAGTTTAATCATTCATTCAAACTTTACCGAGCATTGAGTATCATTTAGTCCTCTTCTAGCGTTTTCTCGTGTATTTGCAGGTAATGAAGATATCAGACACTAACACGAGCAAATACCGTAAAACTACCTAAACCGGCATGAACAAGTTCTGAAAGAATGCCCGCCCGATCACACCCATGAACAGCACGACTGAGCACCATGCATAGCACGACCAGACGAACAAGAAGAAGGACATGCCCGGCTGATCACACCCATCAGCACGAGCAGGCGAACAAGTAAAAAGAAGTGCCCGATCGAGCACCATGCCCAGGCCGATCGGCCCTACCAAACAGACAATATTCTCGAACATACAGAATGGCTCGGGCATATGTGAAGCCCAACCGATCATGCATTTGAGGAAGTACCCGACCGAGCTTGCTCATGTGCCCGGTCGAGCGTGAAGGAGCACATAGCTGCCTACAACAAAAAGGAAACCTCCCGCTGCTACACACAAATGGAAACTCACGAACAAAAATGGAAGTGTACAACCAAAGAGGAAAGAAGGAGAAAAGGGAAGAAATGAAAGAGGAAAGAAGACGAAGGGGGAAAAAGGAGAGGCATCAGTTCGGACAGAAAAAAGACAGACACAACAACGTAGAGAGAGAAGATAAAGAGCAGAACACATACAAGGATAGAGACGGGGCGGAGAAATCAGAACTTGGAGGAGCTATTGAATACATCGATATTAGAATATGGAGGGATCTCGTTCTTTATCTATCTTGAATGCAAATTTCTTTTATGTTTTGTTTTCTAAATCCATGTCCTAGTAGATCCATAACCACGAGTTACAGAGCTTTACCAATATGTAATGAAGTCTTATGCTTAGTGCTTGGTGGTTCTTAATGCTTTTATTCTTATACGCAATCTGAATGAATGATTATGGTATTTGATTGTTTTCAGAATGATAAGCTATTCTTAATGCTTTCGTTCTTGCACGCAACTTGAATGAATGATTATAGAAGTTTAATGAATCTACGCCTGGGGATTAGACTTTGGAAATTAACCATGATTTAGGATCTCAATTGATTTAGAATCTACGCAAGGTCGATCAATTGGATCTAGGGATTTAGCGGTCTTAATGCATCTAGTGGGTGAGATTACGCAGTCAGAAGAATGGTAGTACACACGCTAGGTAGTGGACAAGTGCACACCACTCAGTTCCAACATTAGAGATTGAATTCTCTTAACTCGTGATAATATCTAAGACCAATGATCATGTTAGAACTTTATTGCATTATCGTGAATCTCTTAAAACCTGTGGTGTTTAATTAATTGAATTTAATCCGTTAATTAGTTAGTTCATCTTTATTCGTATTCCAAACACTTATTGATTTACACGCCTATTCATTAGTTAACTAGCTTTATAGTTGCATCGATTCCCTAGTGTTCGACCCTGGTACTACACGATCAGTATTCTTACGGAAGTGTTAGTCTAGGTAATTACTACTTGAGATTAACCATATCAAGGTTTTGGCGCCGTTGTCGGAGAATTGATTATGGCTTTAGTGTTAGGATACTTTTGGATTAGGACATAGTCCTTTCCGAAGTCTTATTTTTTTGTTTTTCTTTTCTTTTATTTCCTTTCTTTTTGAGTCAATTTTTTTTACCTCTCGGAGCCTAACAAGCATCTTACTAATTTCAAGATTCTTTGCCAAAATACTAAAGCGGGGGAAGTAGTCTCGGATAAGGATGTCATGCTCGTTGCCTTCCCATTCTCAGAGAAGGATAAAGCACAAGACTGGTTGTATTCCCAACCGGCGAATTCTATACGATCATGGGGACAACTAGAGGAGAAATCCACGATGCGGTTCTTCCCTCAAAGTAAAGTCCAGCTCGCTAAGAATCAGATTAACACGTTCGTCCAAGGAATCACCGAAAGTTTATACGAAGTGTAGGAACTCTTCAAAGGTTATCAACACCTTTGCCCATATAACGGCATGTATCAGAGTTATTTCTTACACAATTTTCTGCAAGGACTCATGGATAACACGAGAATTTGAATCATAGCCGAAACTGGAGGTTTCTTGAGTAACCTCACATTCCCACAAATCGAAGACTTAATCGATCGTATGGCCGATGAGGGCAGCAACGCTGCTGGAGAATATAGTCGCAACACTCCAAAAAGGGTGGCTCATATGAACGACTCGCATGCTCTATACACCGGTTTAGCCAAAGTAAAGGATCAAGTCACATGGATTTACAATCTTCTATCGGAATCACATAGTCCACATTACTCGGAGAAGTCATGGGAACAAGAAGTTCAAGGGTATCAAGAGGTGAATTATTTGAGCAACAATAAATCCTTGGGAAACACATATAATCTCGGATGGAGAAATCACCCAAACTTCTCCTATAAGAATTATGACGGTGCATTGAACACGCAACAATTATCGAGAAACTTTCAGCCATGAGTGATGCAAAGGAACCAGGAATTTCAGCCAAGGACGCAACCTCAAACTCGGAATTATCGGTCACGTGCGCCCCTTCATCCGCAACAAAAAGCTAACGTCGATATTACGTCTATGGTCGCTCAAATCTTACAAGGACAGAAATATCAATACGCCGAACTTAGAGGGATTAGAGCGGATCATGACGATGTAAAGAAGTAGGTTGTGAGAATTCAAACACACCTAAAGATCATAGACAATCAGGTTGCACAACTTGCTGCAAACTCCTCCAAACCGCAAGGAGTTCTACTGGGAAAGCCGAAAGCGAATCCCCGTGAGCACGTCAATGCCATATATCTAAGGAGTGGTAAGACGGTGGATTAGCCCGATCCTTTGATGTTTGAAAGGGTTGAAGCATCTAGTAAAACAGTGGAAAAGGGCAGTAGCGTTGAAGAGCACAAGAAGAAAATCGAGGAGGAAGAAGAGCCAAAATACTAAAACCCGAACCAAGATCGCCTCTTTTAGTATTCTTACGGAAGTGTTAGTCTAGGTAATTACTACTTGAGATTAACCATATCAAGGTTTTGGCGCCGTTGTCGGAGAATTGATTATGGCTTTAGTGTTAGGATACTTTTGGATTAGGACATAGTCCTTTCCGAAGTCTTATTTTTTTGTTTTTCTTTTCTTTTATTTCCTTTCTTTTTGAGTCAATTTTTTTTACCTCTCGGAGCCTAACAAGCATCTTACTAATTTCAAGATTCTTTGCCAAAATACTAAAGCGGGGGAAGTAGTCTCGGATAAGGATGTCATGCTCGTTGCCTTCCCATTCTCAGAGAAGGATAAAGCACAAGACTGGTTGTATTCCCAACCGGCGAATTCTATACGATCATGGGGACAACTAGAGGAGAAATCCACGATGCGGTTCTTCCCTCAAAGTAAAGTCCAGCTCGCTAAGAATCAGATTAACACGTTCGTCCAAGGAATCACCGAAAGTTTATACGAAGTGTAGGAACTCTTCAAAGGTTATCAACACCTTTGCCCATATAACGGCATGTATCAGAGTTATTTCTTACACAATTTTCTGCAAGGACTCATGGATAACACGAGAATTTGAATCATAGCCGAAACTGGAGGTTTCTTGAGTAACCTCACATTCCCACAAATCGAAGACTTAATCGATCGTATGGCCGATGAGGGCAGCAACGCTGCTGGAGAATATAGTCGCAACACTCCAAAAAGGGTGGCTCATATGAACGACTCGCATGCTCTATACACCGGTTTAGCCAAAGTAAAGGATCAAGTCACATGGATTTACAATCTTCTATCGGAATCACATAGTCCACATTACTCGGAGAAGTCATGGGAACAAGAAGTTCAAGGGTATCAAGAGGTGAATTATTTGAGCAACAATAAATCCTTGGGAAACACATATAATCTCGGATGGAGAAATCACCCAAACTTCTCCTATAAGAATTATGACGGTGCATTGAACACGCAACAATTATCGAGAAACTTTCAGCCATGAGTGATGCAAAGGAACCAGGAATTTCAGCCAAGGACGCAACCTCAAACTCGGAATTATCGGTCACGTGCGCCCCTTCATCCGCAACAAAAAGCTAACGTCGATATTACGTCTATGGTCGCTCAAATCTTACAAGGACAGAAATATCAATACGCCGAACTTAGAGGGATTAGAGCGGATCATGACGATGTAAAGAAGTAGGTTGTGAGAATTCAAACACACCTAAAGATCATAGACAATCAGGTTGCACAACTTGCTGCAAACTCCTCCAAACCGCAAGGAGTTCTACTGGGAAAGCCGAAAGCGAATCCCCGTGAGCACGTCAATGCCATATATCTAAGGAGTGGTAAGACGGTGGATTAGCCCGATCCTTTGATGTTTGAAAGGGTTGAAGCATCTAGTAAAACAGTGGAAAAGGGCAGTAGCGTTGAAGAGCACAAGAAGAAAATCGAGGAGGAAGAAGAGCCAAAATACTAAAACCCGAACCAAGATCGCCTCTTTTACCGTTTCCACAACATTAACGCAAGAAAATGATAGATCAGCCCACTCCTTCAACATTTGAAAAAGGTGAAACGTCTAGTACAGCTAGGCCTGGCTAAATCGGTTTTCGGTTCGGGTTTCAGTTCGGTTACAACGGGTACGGTTTAATCGGATTTCTATAAATAATAACAATATTATAACCAAATTTAAATCAATTCAGTTCAGTTCGGTTTTATAACGGTTCGGTTCGGTTAGATGTATAAAAGGATAACCAACCGAACTCTAATTAATTTGGTTTGTTTCGGTTATTAATTGGATATTAATTCAGTTATTATTTAGATACTAGTTCGGTTTCTTCAAAATTTAGGATGAAACCACTCTTGTGTAAAAAAATGTTAGATATAACCAAATAAAGAACGTAATGAAATATGAAATCGATGGTGAAATCGTTGGAGAAATTGATGGGTGGGTGAAATTTCCGAGTTAAATCGATAAGTGGGTGAAACCGCCGGGTGAGACTAAAGGAAAAGAAGAAGAACAACCTGAAGAGAGAAGAAGAAGAGTGTGAAGAGAGATAGAACAGTGTGAGGGAGAAAAAGACTTGCTCGAAGACAGAAAAATTTGGGGGCTAGGTTTTTTTGTTAATATATGTTAATACCCGATCAGATAACAGATATTTTTCGGTTATTACCCGAACCGAACCGAACCCAACGGGTTTTACATAATCATATCCAATCGGATAATTTAAATATATCCAAACCGAACCGAAATACAAAAATTCGGTTCGGTTCGGTTTTTAAAACCTGAACCGTAATGTGCAACCCTAAGTATAGCAGTGAAAAAGGGCAGCAACTGATCATCTCATTTTTGTACACGATTCTCGCATGATTTTAGAGATATTTATGACCATAGTTGCTAGTTTTACGTGTGATTTTGTATTTGTTTTATTTGTTTTCGTGTTTTCGTGTTCTTGTAGGTTTTAATGCGTATTCGATTTATTTCGCAGTTAAGAGGCATACACGGGACATCATTGGACAATTAAGGTCACAACGGATCCAACGGAACGAGAAGTGGACAAGTCATGGCCAAGAATGACCAAGTGCATGATCGAGCATGCATCAAAGGACACAGCCCGGTCGAGCAAGATCAAATGCACGACCGAACATCAACCTTCACCATGTGCACGGTCGGGCTTGGTCTCTAGCATGGTCGGGCACCCTTCTACTTGGAGCTGCACAGTCGGGCTAAGTGAGGAGCACGGTCCGACACTTTGTTTCAATTCATCCCTGAGAGATGTACACGACTTGGACACACATCATGCACGGTCGGGCACTCTCTTGGTGAGGGAGCACGGTTGGGTGTCCTATGAAACACGGTCGGGCAACACATACAATTTCATCCCCGTAGCTTGTGCACTGGTCGGGCTTTCCAAGAGCACGGTAGGACATCCTACCAATGAAGACAGCACGGTCGGGCATCAAGGGTAGCACAGTCGGGCATCAAGGGTAGCACATTCGGGCTTCATGTAAAACAACTTGTCTAAAACTAAGGAAGAAGCATGCCCGACCGGGCATGACATGAAGCACGGTCGGGCATGACTATGTAAAACAACCAACCGAGGAAATAGGTGGAAATAAGTCGGCAAGATTTGGAATTCAAATTAAAAATCCGAAAGGACAAAAAGGAGGAATCACCAATGACACACACCATCCACGATCCACAACACAATCCACAGCCATCATCCATCCATAGAGTCCCCTTGACGGGAGGCACACAAGGAGTCGGAGATTGATTCAGGATCATCGCTCATTTCATATCTCTATGCTCTTTAATCTACTGATTTGTTTGAAATGTTTAGACTCATGAGGGAGTAGTGAATTTGTTCTAGGAGAAGGGATTAGCCCATGGCTATCCTAGACCCGTCTTTGATTCATTTATAAATGCATTTCCCCGTTTCCTATTATCTATTATTTGTCTGAGAACTTACGGTCTTGTGTTTATGAATGACCATGTATATACATGTCTTAGGGATTAGGAGAAGGACTGAAAGGTGAATTCTAATCCTAGAAAATAAGGTTTACTGAGAACTTACGGTCTTAATTGTATTTACGAATGGCCACGTTTATGCATGTGTTAGGGATTAGGAGAAGGACTAGAAGGTGAATCCTAATCCTAGAAAGTCAGGCTTAGAACAACCGAGACTAGGTCACAAAAGTAGGATAGTAACGGTTGAGGGTTGTATCGGGTGAATCATGAATTGTAATGGGGTTTAGTTGGGGTGTCAGCCACGAAAGTAGGGGATGACTCAATCTAGCCACGTTCATATGCCTTGAGAGAGGGTGGGTTCTACATTAGGATCGGTCGCCTTAGATATCTTGATAGGGAATGCATGATTAAATAGATCGGAGATAGGTTTCGGAAGCAATGCGGTGAAACCGGTTTCCTAGGGCGTTTGTCTCTTTGTTTAGAACTCACTTATCCGTTGCATTATCATCATATTTGCATTTCATCATCCTCATTCTTTTGCAGCAAGCTTTGGTTCTACTTTTGATTCTTAGATTGTGTTAAATTAGTCCTCGTGGGATCGATACCTTAACTACTACACATGTGTCGTGCACTTGCGGCTAGTCTTAGATTAACTTGTTAACTTGACACGCATCAAGTTTTTGGCGTTGTTGCCGGGACTTATTCTCAACACGTTTAGGAATTCAGATTTAGAATCATACTTGTTTTTGTTTCTTTTTCGTTTCTTTCTACTAATTCTTTTTACTTGTCTTTCGTAGGTGCATGACCTGATCTCAAGGTAATTCGAATTTGCATCGAATCGACCCTGAGATTGAGAGAAAGATTAATAAGCGAAAGAAGGGCAAGGGAGAAGAAAGGATAGATACGACCAATCCACGAGCGATGAACAATTAAAACGATGTATTGGATGGTCACGGAAAGCCGCAGTTACCCGTTGGTAATGTGGCGCAATTACAACAACAACAACATGCTCCTCTGATCGCCCCTACCAAACAGACAACATTCTCGAACATACAGCACGGCCCGGGCGTATGTGAAGCCTGATCGATCATGCCTTTGAGGAAGTGCTCGATCGAGCTTGCTCATTTGCCCGGTCGAGCGTGAAGAAGCATGTAGCCGCCTGCAATAAAAAGGAAACCTCCGACTTCTACACACAAATGGAAACTCACAAACAATAATGGAAGTGCACAACCAAAGAGGAAAGAAGGAGAAAAGGAAAGAAATGAAAGAGGAAAGAGGATGAAGGGGGCAAAGAGGAGAGGCATCAGTTCAGACAGAAAAGAGACGGACACAACAACATATAGAGAGAGAGCAGAATGCATACAAGGATAGAGACGGGGACAACGAACTCGGAACATGGAGGAGCTATTGAGGACATCGTTATTAGAATAGGGAGGAACCTTATTCTTTATCTATATTGATTATATATTTCTTTTACGTTTTTTTCTAATTCCATGCCCGAGTAGATCCATAGGCACGAGTTAGAGAGCTTTGTCGACATGTAATGAAGTCTTGTGCTTAATGCTTGGTAGTTCTTAATGCTTTTATTCTTGTAGGCAACATGAATGAATGATTATGGTATTTGATCGTTTTCAGAATGATTGGTTGTTCTTAATGTTTTCATTCTTGCACGCAACTTGAGTGAATGATTGTAGAAGTTAATGAATCTATGCCAGGGAATTAGACTTTGGAACTTAGCCATGATTTAGGATCTCAATTGATTTAGAATCTATGCAAGGTCGGTCAATTGGATATAGGGCTTAGGATAGCGATCTTAATGCATCTAGTGGATAAAATTATGTAGTCGTGCTTGGTAGTAGACAAGTAAACGCCAGTCATTTCCAATATTAGAACTTGAATTCCCTGAACTCGTGATAATATCTAAGACTAATGATCATGTTAGAACTTTATTGCATTATCGTACATCTCTAGAAATTGTGGTGTTTAGTTAATTGAATTTAATATGTTAATTAGTTAGTTTATCGTTATTCTTATTTCAAACACTTATTGATTTTACACGTCTTATTCATTAGTTAACTAGCTTTATAGTTGCATCGACTCTCTAGTGTTCTACCCTGGTACTACACAATCCATATTCTTGCAGAAGTGTTAGTCTAGGTAATTATTACTTGAGATTGACCATATCAAGGACCAAACCAACAACACTTCAAAGGAAATGCCAAGAAGAATTCTAAGAACAAAGTTATGTAGTGCTATGAATGTGGAAAAGCAAGCCACATATCATATCAATGCTGGAACGGAACATATAACGCAAATTCTACCTCATAGGTTAATTTCGCTGAAAAGGATGATATCATCGTGGCGGTGGTGGTTGAGGTGAACTTGTTGGAAAACAAAATGGACTGGTTGCTAGACACTGGAGCAACAAGACACTTTTGTTCCAACAAGGATCTTTCCTAAGAATTCTACAAAGTGGCGGATGGTGAACACGTCTTCATTGGTAATTCTGTCACCGCTAGAGTTCTTAGTAAAGGAAAATTTCTCCTCAAACTTACATCTGGAAAAACATTAGCATTGAATGATGTGTTGTATGTTCCATTTTTGTGTAGGAACCTAGTCTCTGGTAGTTTGCTAAATAAAACTGGTTTGAAACTTGTCTTTGAGGGTGATAAAGTGATATTAGCCAAGAATGAGGATTTTGTGGGAAAACGTTATTTGTCTGAGGGGTTGTTTGTCCTGAACAATGTTTTTGCTTTTGCTAGTGGAAGTAGATCTGGTTCTGCTAATGTCGTTGAATTTGTTAATTTGTGGCATTGTCTGCATGTTATATTCTTAACAATGTTCCGGACAAGAAGCTAGATAAAACTTCCTACGAATTATGGATAGGTTTTAAACGTAATTTTCATTATTTGAGAGTATGGGGTTGTCTTGCTAAAGTTTCATTTCCCGATAACTAAATATTCAGGAAATGATAACAAAGGTTTGCTCAATTCCTTTTCTTTTACTCCTCTAGGTCCATTCTCATGCATAACCGTAGATGATTTCTTATCCAAACCACTAATTGAAGAAGTAGTTCTTTCAACATTTCTAGATTCACATATTGAGTTATCATTCAAACACATGAATCTATAGGCACTACTATTTTGAGCATACCAATGAATGCACAATCAAAAGTATTAGGTCTTGTAGTCAATGTTTTGAATTTAGGAAATTCAACTTTAGCAAGACAACCACATACTCTCAAATAATTCAAATTCGGTTTAAAACCTTTCCATAATTTGTAGGGAGTTTTATCTAGCTTTCTGTGAGGAACTTTGTTAAGAATATAACATGCAGACAATGTTGCTTCACCCTACATATTGTCAACCATACCAGAACTCAATAACATAGCATTCATCATTTCTTTTAGTGTTTTATTTTTTCATTCGGCTATCCCATTTTGTTGAGGTGTATATGGTGCCGCAGTTTCATGAATGATACCATTTTCACTACAAAATTCTTCAAGAAATTTCGTGCAATACTCACCACCTCTATCGAGTTTAAGTCATTTAATCTTTTTATCTAATCGATTTTCTACTTCAACTTTATATTTTAAAAACATTTGAGCAGCTTCATCTTTAGACCCTAATAGATAATTTTTTTTGTATTTCTAGAAAAGTCATCAAAAATGAAATATAATACTTTTTACCACCTTTGCTCAACGTGTTTTTAAGATTAGTTAAGTCAAAATGAATCAATTCAAGTATTTCTGTGCTTCTAGAAGTAACTTGTTTAAAAGGCTTCTTAGCATATTTTGCTTCAACACAAATATCACATTTTAAACATTCATTTTTCGTTTGATGTGTTTATGAGTTGCATATTCTTTAGCCTCTTAATAGAACCATAATTCACATGTCCTAGCCTACCATGCCACAAATTAACAGATTCAACGACGTGAGCAGAACCAGAGTTACTTCCATTAGCAAAAGCAGAAACAATGTTCAAGACAAACAACCCCTCAGACAAATAACCTTTTCCCACAAAATCCCCATTCTTGGCTAATATCACTTTGTCACCCTCAAAGACAAGTTTCAAACCAACTCTATTTAGCAAACTACAAGAGACTAGGTTCCTGCGGAGCGATGGAACATAAAACACATAATTTAAAGATATATTAGTGGTAGTAGGATATACTCAAAAGAAATGTATCGATTACTTTGATACTTATTCTCATGTGACTAAAATCTCTACCATTATATCTTTGATTGCACTTTCAGCTACTCAAGGATTCATAATCATGTGAAACGACATTTCTCAATGGAGACCTGGAAGAAGAAGTTTATATGGAAAAACCAGAGGGATTCATCATAGCTGGGCAACAAAACAAAGTGTGTAAGCTTAGAAAATCCCTCTACGGTCTCAAACAAGCACCTAAACAATGGTATGAAAAATTTGATCGCACTTTAATAAACCATGGCTATGTAGTGAATGTATCAGATTCATGTGTTTACACAAATTTATTTGGGTCTGATGGTGTGATCATATACCTATATGTTGATGACATGTTAATCTTTGGTTCAAACATAGAAGTAATAATTGATACCAAGGTGTTCCTATCATCTCATTATGATATGAAAGACTTAGAAAAAGTTGATGTTATTCTTGGTGTTAAAATTCATAAAACAAAAAATGGTTTTTCTATGTGTCAATCACATTACGTTGAGAAGATTCTCAAGAAGATTGATTGCTTTGATGAATTTCCTGTAGGAACTCCTTATAATCCGAGCATGAATCTTAAAAGAAACAATGGTGATAGTGTTTCACAAACTGAATATGCTAAGATTATAGGAAGTGTTATGTATCTAATAAACTGCACAAGACCAGACATTGCTTAAGTAGTAATTAGACTAAGTATATACACTCATAATTCAAACAATAAACATTGGAATGCACTTCGTCGATTATTGAAATACCTTAAGAGGACTATGATTTTGTGCTTACATTTTAACAAGTTTCATGCATTATTAGAAGGTTATTGTGACACAAATTGGGTGACAAATAATGATGAAGTGAGTTCCACTAGTGGATATGTGTTTACATTAGATGGATGAGTTGTTTCTTGGAAATTATCAAAACAAACTTGTATTGCTCGGTTAGAGTTTATCGCTCTTGACTTGGCTGGTCAATAAGCTGAATGATTAAAAAACCTATTAGGAGATATTCCATTGTGGGGGGTCTATTGTTCTTGTCTCTTTGCAATGTGATTCACAAGCTGCAATCAAAGTTGCAAGGAATTGTGTGTATAACGGTAAAAGAAGACACATTCGCATAAGACATGAAGAAGTTAAACATCTCTTAAAAGATAGAGTGATATCTCTAGAAATTATGAGATCTAAAAGGATTTGGCATATCCTTTAACAAAAGGATTATCGAGAAGAATCATTCAAGAATATTCTAAAGGAATGGGACTTAAACCTCTGGCTTGAACTATGATGAGCATATCAGTCTATTCCTATTTTGTGGTTGTAAATCCATAAATCTAGTTGTTGAGTAGTCCTATAAAGGTCTTAATGGATGTTTGAGATGTAAGTCAGAAATACTTATTCCATAACTTCAGTGGTTGAGTGGTCCTATAAAGGACTTGATGGACGTTTGAGATGTAAGTCAGAAAGACTTATTCCATAGCTCTAGACATTGAGCTGTCTTTTGAAAACCTTGATGGATGATGATATGGAAGTCTAATAGACTTAATAACTTCATAACTCTATTGTTGAATGGTCTGTAATTATGACAGACTTGACGAAGTTATTGTTGAAATGAGTGTGAAGGTGAGCCGCCTTCTATGAAAGAAAATTGAGTTTCTTTCTAGAGCACTCATGAAACAAAGGTAAAAAACGCATGGCCTTTAAAAGTGTTAAAACCGTAGCACAGAATAGCAAATACCAAGAAATGGATACGTGTTGTGGGGGTCTCAATTTAAACTTTTGAAAGATCAAGAAGCAATTCACTTCCACAAGCTTAAGGTGTTGCCTCACATCACTACGCATCAATTCAATCGAAAGATATTGATGTTTAAGTAATTAAATTCCTACATTTATTCGTTTTCACTCGTATTTTTAAAATTGAGGTAGTAATTTATAGGGGATTGTTGGAAAAATGACTCCTCACCGTTCATGTTTTGAAGTTGAAGAGTCCCATATTGGTTGGGTGAAGACTCACCATTCATTTTTTATCTTTTTTGAAGTTGAAGAGTCCCACATTGGTTGCGTGAAGGAATATTTTCTATTATATAGCCTTATATATTATTGTTACCAAAAGGAGCCATGTATGAAATTTTGAGCCATCTCTTTTTACTCAAACTGTTTTACCCCTCGTGTCTACAATTTTTACTATTCTACCATTTTCTTCACGAGTGCATGTGAACGGGAAAGATTGTTGTATTAACCTTGGAAAGCGTTCGATCCTCGGTTGCACCGCGATCATGCCGAAATACGCTTTTCAGGGTAGTAATTTTCCACGACGCAGTTTGGTTTCGGATACATATTTTATAACAATTATAAAGATTTGTGTAGAATATATTATTTAAATTTTACGAATAATAAAAGGAACAGAAAAAGACGTTTATCAACTAAAAAATAATTTACAGACCACAACATTCATCTTTAATTAGTTTGGAGAATATTATAAACCAATTTGAATGAATTTTATCCATGCATAATTGGTTATCTTAATTGTTGTCACAAATCAGTCCATTTTCTTTTTGTGAAATTTCAAATAAATAAAAAGTATTATTTTAATAATAAAAATTTTAAAAATTCATTAAAAAAACATCATGTTGGCTTCTTCCTCTTCGATGAGAATAAGAAAATGAAGGTGTGGTTGAGGACCTTCGAGACGACGGAGGAGGCGACGAAGGCCTACGGTGAGATAACCATCTTCTTGAGTAATCACAGTGTCAATACCAACTTCTTTGTCCCCCTCAACAACAAGAAGAAATCTGGCGAGGGTGAAAACCGACATTTCATATTCATTTTCCTCGTCTTGTAATCATTCCCTCTCTTCCATTCTCAATGCCAAATTGAGGAAATGCTGCAGATGTTGTTAAAATGCTCATAAAACTATTATTTGATTTTCATGAGCTTTGTCACCTTCTTCTTAATATTGTGCGAACATGAAACTGAAAAATGGAAATGTGTTTATGGTTCTCTCGTATTGCTGTGTTGTTTGATCTCTCTCTCACTCGTGTGTTGTGTGTTTTTGATGAAAGTATGTTTCTTCCCGGATATGATACTCCTCACACCCTCCTGAACTCCATATATTAACTTGCTATTACAAAAGGTTTGAACTTGCCTATTACAGACAATCTTTACACAAAATATTGCCCTATTATACCCAAAATAGGAAGATTCTATAGCTATTGACTTACTAATGTTTTTTAGATGTTTCAACCATGTTTTACATTATCGTTACCCCTGTTTTCTTGTCTTCTGATCACTTGTGCATTTGTTGAATTTCATAGGCTTGCGGAATGGATTGGGTCTCTTCGGTCTTGGGCTTCACGGGTTGCTGAGCTTTTGTTGGTCTTTGGATGAAAGACGCGGCCCACCAGACACATATTTCTTCTTGCTTCGAGAGTACTCTTCTCTAGAACCTTCTTCAGTCTCTCGATTCTACTTCGTGACCTCTCCATGCCGGGCAATCTCTTCAATCTCCCTCTTGCCCGGTCGTGGTGCGACTCCGATCATCTTCCTCAGCTCACAAAAGTGACCAGTCGGTAGAGCCTTCGTGAGGATATCCGCCATCTGCTCCTCCCCTCGTATAAACCGTAAGTTGATTCTCCCTTCATTCTGTGATTCACGAACAACATGAAATCGAATTTTAATGTGTTTACTCCGCTTGTGATCTATTGGATTCTTTCCAATAGCAATCGCAGTGTCACTGTAAATCGGAACCCCTTCTCGCATGCAAAACCCTAGTTCTTCGAATAGGCGCGATAACCAGGTTACATGATTAGTTGTCGATCTTAAATCCATATACTCTGTCTCGGCTGTTGATTGAGCCACGATTGATTGCTTTTGTATTTCCCCACTGAATATTGAACTGTCTATTGTAAAACAAAACCCGCTCAAGCTACACATATCACTCAGACTTCCTGCTAAGTCTGCATCCGCATAACCCACAAGCTCTGCATGCTCCACTTGTTTGAATTTTAACCCGTAATCAATAGTTTCTCTTATGTACCTTAGCACTCGTTTTGCATTATGTAGACTGTGTACTGTCGGCTTTGAATTGCTTCGTGACAGGTACAAATCAACGAAGGCAAGGTCTGGACGGGTGGACGCAAGGTAAAGGATGCCGCCTACCATGTTCCTGTACACAGTTTGCTCGATAAGTTCATCGCCGTCTTCTTTTGCTTTAGAATTTAGGGTTAAGGGAGTGCTTACTCCCTTTGATTCCAGCATACCAAACTTCGAAAGAAGTTGGGTAGCATACTTCTCCTGGCTTAAAAATATCCCATCCTCGAGGTACTTAACCTTAAATCCCAGAATGAATTGAAGTGAACCCAAATCACTCATGTCAAATGATGAACTCAGCTTGACTTTAAAATCCTCAATCATTTTAAAACTTATGCCTGACAATATAATATCATCAACGTATAAACATATTACCAGAATGTTACCTCCCTTCACTTTGATGCATATAGTTGCATCACAGTGACTCCTAACACATTCTTCTTGAAAGAAGAATGTGTCAATATTACTGTACCAGGCCCTCGAAGCCTGTTTTAAACCATATAGTGCTTTGTTAAGTCGTAAAACTTTGTGTTCTGAGCAGTTTACCTCATATCTCGGTGGTTGTTCAACGTATACTTCTTATTTTAACTCTCCATTTAAAAACTCCCTATTTGATGAGATAGAAGAATAGGCAAGCTGCTTGGGGCCAGTCCTTCTATGTTGTTACGGCTATCAATGTCCGTATTGTGTCATACCTTGAAACCGGGGCAAATGTCTCCTCGTAGTCCAGTCTGTAGGTTTGAGTAAACCCCCGTGCCACTAGTCTTGCTTTATACCTCTGAATTTTCCCTTCCTCGTTTGTTTTTATCTTATATATCCACTTCACCCCCAATGAATTTCTGAATCAAGGGTCTCTCAGTGAGATACCAGGTTTTGTTCTTATGTAGCGTCTGCATTTCCACATCCATTGCCTCATTCCATTCTGGATGCTTTAAAGCCTCTTCACAGGATGTCGGTTCCACCACAGCTAGATAACGCTCTCCTCTGTCTATATCCCTTCTGTGTCTTCCTCAATTCGATATAAATCACTCAATCTTCGTGTTATGTGTATATCACGAGATGACTCACTGGTATTACCAGTGCTCGGTTCTTGAGATGATGGAGTGTTTGACAATGAAAAATTTCAGAGGAGGATCTGGTGGTGTTCTCCTCCTGCTACTCTCACTGTCTCGCGTACTTAGTTGCCCTGAGGTACTCTCCACTTCAAACATAGTTGTAGGTGCTCCCTCCAGATAACTGGAATTTTGTGGATTCAAAAATACCGTAGGAATAGAAACTTCCTTCTCCCATTCTTTTGTTTCCCAATCCCAGCTCTTCTCCTCATCAAATACTACATCTCTCGATATTTCCACCTTCCTCGTCTCAATCACGTAAACTCTGTAGCCCTTACTCTGGCTGCTGTACCCAACAAACACACAAACTTGTGACTTGTCGTCCACCTTTCCTCGTTTCTATGTAGGCATCATTTTGTAGCATAAACACCCAAATATTCGTAGGTGTCCTATAGAGGGTTTGTGCCCACTCCAAGCCTCCAAGGAGGTTTTATCTTCTAGTGCCCTTGTAGGCAATCTATTCTGGATATATGCCACCATGAATAATCCCTCTGCCCAAAATCTATTAGGCATCTTCTTATCCTTAAGCATACATCTGGTCATCTCCATTAATGTGTGGTTCCTCCACTGAGCAACCCCGTTCTGCAGGGGTGTATAAGCCACACTCAGCTCTCTTAGAATCCCCTTTTCGGCCAAATATTCTGAGAACTCCTTAGAGTTGAACTCAGTCCCTCTACCAAACCTTAGCTTCTTTATCTTCTTCTCCGTTTGGTTTTCAACTTGACTTGCAAATCTTCTAAAGACTGCAAAGACATCTGACTTGAGTCTCAAGAAATATACCCAAGTCATATGGGAGTAGTCATCTGTAAATGTTAACAGATAGACACTCCCATCCAGTGAGGGGGTGTCTATAGGTCCACACAAATCCGTGTGTATCAGACCTAGAACCTATTTCGCCTTATACTCCGTGCTTTTAGGTATTTCCTGTCTGTGTTGTTTGCCCTTAGCGCATGCTTCGCAGACCTCCTTTACCACAGTAATTTGTTGTAAACCCTTCACCATTTTATGTCTTTGTAGCTTCTCCAGATTATGAACTCCCGTGTGACCTAGTCTCTTATGCCATAGGTCTGAAACACCCATCTTCTCTTCGGTTACTCTTGCTTCTTCCTTAACTATCCTCCATTTAAGAGGATATGCCTTCTTAACCATCGGTACTTCAACTACCTTTGCACCAGCTTTATCCTTTATCAAGCACTTGTCTTCAGTGAAGACTACCTCATATCCATTTCTAACCATCTGCGGCACACTTAGTAGCCCCGGTACCAAGAAAACATCTTTAATGATCTTAACTCCCTTCTTTGTGTTAACTTGAGTGTTCCCTTTACCAGCAGTGGTCAAAACCTCTCCATTTCCAACCTTTATAGGTACTCTAAAGTACCTATCTAGCGTTGTGAAATACCCTTCTTGTTTGGCCATGTGATTTGTAGCACCATTGTCCACCAACCACACATCATCTTCGAAAACTTCATGTGTTAAGTGTGCTGCTGTAAACAATGAATTTTCTTCTTCTTCTTGATGGTTTACGTGTGCTTGATTTTGTGTAGGTCTTTTATTCTTGCATTCTCGTGAAAAATGACCTAACTTGCCACATGTGTAGCACTCATTTTTTTTCCTTTGTTCTGCCTGTTTTGATCTCCTTGGGATTGTTTGTTTCTGAAGAAACAATGACTCTCTTGATGATTATCCTTCTTGCATATACTGCAACCCTTCTTTCCTTTAGACTTGTAGTCTACTTTTCCGTATGGTTTCTTACTGGACTCAGATCGGTTGTTGTTGATCTTGAGCCCTTTGAAATTTGCCTGGAATGCTCCTTCCAGACCACCCCCATGTCTATCAACCAGTCTCGACTCTTGACACTGCAATGATATCACCAGCTCCCCCATCGTAAGTGTAGTGAGGTCCTTTGTTTGCTCGATGACCCCAACATATGGGTCAAATCTCTCCTGTAATGAACACAGGATCTTCGAGACTATAGTATCCTCTCTAATCTCATCCCCGAATGCCTTCATTTCATTTGCCAACTCTATCACTCTATCACCTTGTTAGCAAAATCTTTGATGTTTTCCTTCTCACCCTGCCTTAGCGTGTAGTAGCTAGCCCTCAACCTCTGGAGTTTTATCATTGACGTCTTAGGGTCTCCTTGGAATCTCTCCTTGAGTAGATCCCAGACGGTCTTCGACGTCTTATACACTGATACGTGTGCTGCAAATATATCATCCGACACTGCGTTGTACAATAGTTGTAAAGTAGTCTAATCCTTAGCCTCAGTCTCTTCCCACAATTGCAAGGCCTTCTATAAATCCTCCTCCACTGGGACAACTCGTGTGTTGGGCTTCTCAGGCAGTCCTGTTAGACTTTTCAAGCTTACTAATGTTTTTCAGATGTTTCAACCCTGTTTTACATTGTCGTTACCCATGTTTTCTTGTCTTCTGATCACTTATGCATTTGTTGAATTTCATGGGCTTGTGGAATGGATTGGGTCTCTTCGGTCTTGGGCTTCACAGGTTGTTGAGCTTCTATTGGGCTTTGGATGAAAGACACGGCCCATCAGACAGATATTTCTTCTTACTTCCTAAGTACTCTTCTCCAGAACCTTCTTCAGTCTCCCGATTCTCCTTCGTGTCGTCTCCATGTCGGGCAATCTCTTCAGCAAATCACCATCACCTTCCTTCACGAACCTTAGGCTCAACAACAAGAATTTGCATATCAACATTTGATAGAAACACACAAACGCTGAATACATTTCCGATACTTGGGTCATCACAGTGGAGCATGGGCACCAAGTCAATAATGTATTTGACTCACAGGCTGTTGAAGCTTTGGAGGCGGCTATGGTAGTGGCTGGTGGAAAGATGAATAAAAATCTATCGGCAAAAGAGAAAGAGAACAGGAAAACATATGAGTTTCTTTTCAACCAAACATTGGAAATCATGAGAAATTGAAGAAATATGGGAGATGAGGAAGATTAAAAGGAGGGTAATCACTTCAAAAAATGGGTTGGACATACGAATAGTCCATTGAAGAAACAAAAAGCAATGGATTGCAATAGATATCAAGTTTTGAATATTTGTTGCATTTTAATGACATTATCAATGATATGTCACCGTCGAAATATTTATTGATAACCATTGGACAAGATAACCATGGAAGAAATCGTTGAAACATTCAACGACATATAAAAAAATGTTGAATATTATCAATGAGCTTTGAATGGATCAACACCATTAAAAATGTTTTTGGAAACCATTGAAACACTTGTTGAAAATAATAATAAAGTTTTGAACGGATTCTCGTGGCAAGTATTAATGTGCATACGTAGATATCACCAACGAATGTTCATTAAAACTTTTGGATTTAGATATAACCGTTGGAAAATTACGGTTGTTATATTTTGACTATCATTTGTTATTATTAACAACGTATATCAGTTGAAATATTTTCTATTTGTATTGGATTTTAGTTTTTTTATCATTATCTATTCATATTTAAACATGTTCTCAAACAATATCTTAATCTGAAATAGTAATATATGTATACATATATATATATATGTGTGTGTTAAGACAATGTATTTATTAAAGAAAATATCCAATAACAGAAGAGGTTATGCAAGAGATATTACAAGGATGTGAACAATTTATGAGTTTTGCGTGGATACAACCTTTGTGTTATTTTACAAACATCTTTATACGATCGGTTTATACAACAGTATTAAAGTATGTGTGACACTGCATGAATCACAATCAAAGGAAATAAATAGTGATGAGGTTGTTATAAAAACGACGACCAATCAAAATTTGTAGAGAAACTGTCGAAAAAGACTTTAAACAATGATGTGTGATGATTGGTCGACCTATTAGATACATACAAAAAAACATATATACGAAGGTTGTTATAAATCAATCACATTTAACATTATTATCAAGATTTATGAGTATTAAAATTAAATTTCATCTAATTGGTATGCAAATGGTTAAACTTTTCTTATCCTTTGATATGCTTGAGTAATTCATGGTCAATATGATTCACGAACTCCTTGGACCATAAGTAATGTTGTCACGTTTGAGTGCATGCACTAATGTGTATAACTCTTTATCATACGAAGGATATATCACTAAGCTCCATTCAGTTTCTCATTAAAATATGTGATGGATTTATGTTCTTGCATCAATAAGGTTTTGATAATACACTTGGAGCATCACCTTAAATTTCTAAAGTTTTAGTAAATTCAGATAATGCTAATAAGGGAATATATGTTACCTTATCTTTCAACATTTAGATTAGTTTATATTTCAATGCTTGGAACACCTTCTCTTGAGTTTCACCTTAATGAAACGTGACATTCATCTTGATCACCTCGATAATGGGTGCAACCAAGGTATTGATGCCCTTCACGAAACATTCGCAGAAATACACTTATAGGGCTAAACCACTTCAAAAATACCCTTCCCTAAAATAATTATTAAATCCGAAAAAAAAACTGAAGAAAATGCCCTTAATGTTCGAACGTGAAAAAACCCACGTTCGACGTGAAAAAACTGTAAAAAATGAGAAAGCCGAACAGTTTTTCGCCGTGAAACCTGTTTAAAAGTTTATAGCAAGAAATAAATAAGTGATGTTGAACTTGAGAGGGGTCGATTTGAAGTTGGCGAGAAGGAAAATGGCTAGAATCAGCAGCAGCTGTGACAAAGAGAGCACGAGTCAATCTTCAATGGCGTCAATAAGTATAAGTAGCTCGATTTCTAGGGTTTTGCAAGCTTTTGAGTCACAAAATGGTTTATTGATTTGAAATGGGTGAGTGTTAGTGTCAGTGAGTCAGTTAGGTCGCAAGGGTCGCAGGAGTTGCATGAACATCTTCGACTCAGTGAGTCGATTGAGTAGCAAGGGTCGCAGTAGTTGCATGACCATCTTCGACTCAATGAGTCGGTTGTCTCAGTGAGTGGGATAGGTCGCAATGGTCGTTTGAGGGGCGTGGGTCGATTGAGTCTCAGTGAGTCGGTTGAGTATCGCAGAGTGTCTGAGGGTTGTTTGAGTCGCATGGGTCGCACGGGTTGACTGAGTCGCATGGGTCGCACAAGTCGGTTGAGTCGCACGGGTCGGTTGAGTCGCATGGGTCGCTTAAGTCGGTAGAAGTATAATGTATTTGTAATTGGTCATTTTGCAGGTGGCGCCAAAGCCGAAATTTGTGTATGAATTCAAGCACATGGACAGAATGCCAAGATCACCACCAAGTGTTATCCTCACGAGACAATAAGGACGATGAGAGGAATCTTACATGAACACGAGTTGCATTACTTCAAGAAGGAGTCACAATTTAGGCATTTATTCCATTTACAATGGGACTCCACATTGACGAAGGTTCAAATGTCCGTACTACTAAATCACTCCGTGATTATACGGGACAATATGGAGTTGTGGTTCGTCATAAACGGCATTCCCATCTGGTACTCTATAGTGGAGCACGCACTAATTTCCAGATTGAAATGCGGACCATATCCCATAGGATGGGAGTCCATTATGGGTGTCACATTCAGGCTGAAGAATTTCGGCTGTGGAAAGGTGACCCCCAAACAAGTCAGTGAAAAGCTTGTGAAGACGAACAATTCCGACGACCGGAAGAGGTTCGCAACTTTGATGTTGTTGGCGCAAGTTATGGCTCACAAGCCTTCAGCAGAAAACTCTATCAGCCATGATCTCATTGACATGGTTGATGACTTGGAATTTTGTTAAGGCTTTCCATGGGGTCGTTACACATTCGAGAAGATTGTGGATACTTGCCGCAAGCACGTTAGCGGGGAATCACCGAAACCAAAATGGTATTATGGCGGTTTCATGATCCCACTAATGGTAAGTCGTATATATTATTCGAATAACTTGAATGGTTTCGTACTTTTTGCATTCTTATCATTTTGATTTAATGTTTCAGTTACTTCCATTTGAAACCATCCTTAGGCGCATTCTTGGGCGCATCGATCCTGCCCAAGAATGTGCAAGAAGATGGTTAAATCCAAATTTAACCCGAAGTATGTAGATGTTATAAGGCA
>CM071872.1:25989377-26021104 GCA_036759665.1 Gynandropsis gynandra | reverse complement strand
CAAAATCAAATCCAATTTTGTCAAAATTAAGATTAAATTGGGATTAAATCGAGTATTAATTAGGATTAAATCAAGTCAAAATTGAGTTATATTTGAATCAAAACTAAAATTAAAATTTGGTCAAAATTAAAATCAATTTTGACATAGTTTTGACTCAATTTTGGACTCAATTTAACTTAATTCGGATTAAATCGGATTTTCAATTTATACTTAATTCGAATTAATTAGGATTAAATCAAGTCAAAATTGAGATAATAATTTATTATTATTAAAATTAAAATTAAAATCAAAATTAAAACTAAAATTAAAATTAAAATCAAAATTAAAACTAAAATTAAAATTAAAATCAAAATTAAAACCAAAATTAAAATTAAAATCAAAATTGGGTCAAAATTAAAATAAAAATTGGGTCAAAATTAAAATAAAAATTGGGTCAAAATTAAAATAAAAATTGGGTCAAAATTAAAATAAAAATGTGGTCAAAATTGGGTCAAAATCGGAGGGGGTTTTAGGCAGATTTGTGATAATTGAGGGGGGAATAGGATGAGATCAAAATCGAGGGGAGAATAGGACTAAAAAATGATAATCGAAGGGGAAATAGGCTGAAACTGAAAATCGAAGGGAAATAAAACGAGGGTTAAAATCGATGGGGAATAGAACTAAAACATGAAAATAAAAAATCAAGGGGGGAATAGGCTATTTTTTCCAAAAAAAATCCAGAAAAAAAAAGGTTATGAGACATATATAGCCCGTATGTTAGTGGGCCACAAAGCAGCCCAGTAAGGGTGAATAATTCAATATCAAAAGGGAAAAAAGTTCAGAATTAGAACCAAACCATTTTTTTTTTTCCTGGCAGGAACAAAAGAAAAAACCAAAAAAGAAAAAATCCTTCGTTGAGAAGCTAAGATCTCTCTGTAAGCTACGAGTTTCGCTATAACGTTCTTGGGTTTTTGTGTTGCTTTGGGATCGACGCGCATAGTTTCTCAGTTGCGTTGTTCTGATTGATCTGGTCGTTTTGTCTTATCTGTTTGTCATTGATCATCATCGTCAGGGATCATGTCGATGCTCGATTCGTTCTTCAACAAGGGTTTCAAAGCTGCAAAATGGTACTCACTGATTCAATCTGTTCCCTGTTATTGTTTTATCGTTTTTAACGATTTTGAATTTGGGTTTGCGAAAAGAATGTGCTCTGATTTGATTTCTTATCAAACCCAAAGCTTAGCTTTTGAAGATTCTCTGTCAGTTTGTCTGAAATTCTATACGTCACTGGAAATTTTGGAAGAATCCTTGGGGGATATTTGGTTTGGATTGGATTTGATGCTTGAATTATATTCGACCTCTGATGATTTAGTGTTTAATCTATGTACATCAAACACTTTCTTGTTCTGGGTTTTGTTATATGCACAGCAAAACCTTGCTCAAGTTAACCACTCCTCGGATAAAGCTGCTTCGTAATAGAAGAGAAGCGCAGATAAAGCAAATGCGCCGCGAAATCGCAAAGCTCCTCGAGACGGGTCAAGAAGCCACTGCTCGGATTCGGGTATGCTGCCATTGCTCCATTTGCTTGATCCATAGCCTTAGCTCTGTGAACTGTTTGGCAAAGGTCCCAACTTCCGTTATCTTGCAGGTGGAGCATATTGTACGGGAAGAGAAGATGATGGCTGCCCAAGAGATCCTCGAGCTCTTCTGTGAGCTCATCGCTGTCCGTCTTCCAATTATCGAGGCACAAAGGTTACACATTCTTTGTTCATCTTGCTTGCCTGTGGCGTTGATTGTCTTTTACAATATATTGAAAACATAGGTTGGTTTTGTATGTTTATGAATTTACATATCATAGCGACTTCTGATGTGATCTGACAGAATTTGTTCATTTTCTGTTTCGATAGTTGACCTCAAAGCAAATTCTGAGCTGTGTCCTCCTTTTGAATCTTGTAGGGAATGTCCTCTAGATTTAAAAGAAGCAATTTCAAGTGTCTGTTTTGCTGCACCGAGGTGTGCTGACTTGCCGGAGTTGCAGCAGGTTCAAATGCTATTCGTTTCCAAGTATGGGAAAGAATTTGTTACAGCTGCATCCGAGCTCAGGCCGGATTGTGGTGTTAATCGCAAGGTACATATATGAATTGTCTACACGAAACGAATGCACATAGAATGCTGTATGAAAATGACTCATTTCAATTCTCTGTATTAGTAACTATCTACATATCATAAGGATGACATATTCAGTTGTAGATATCTTCTTTTGAACAAGACTTACAGATCTGATTCTACCGTGTGTGTTTGATATATACGTTCATCATTGTGAATATTAGAAGACAGACTAGAATCAGTAATCTTAGTGTCCATGTATATGCTTATTGGATCTGTGGACTTAACTGCTAGCGTTTATTCTGCTGTTCAAGTCAATCATGACATGAAATGTTGATGTTGCTTTTGCAGTTGATCGAATTGCTATCTGTCCGTGCACCTTCACCCGAAACTAAACTGAAGCTTCTCAAGGATATTGCAGAAGAGCATGAGCTTGATTGGGACCCCGCTGATACAGAATCTGAATTCTTCAAGTCACATGAAGATCTGCTCGTGAGTACTTCTCTCTGCTCAGCTTATAAATAAGGGGTTGTTGACTAGTAGAGTTGTACCCCGCAATTTGGTCTCTCTCCTAAATCTTCTTGTTTCTTCCCAGGACGGGCCAAAGCAATTTGGTGGCGGCTCTAAGCTTCCATTACCGGAGGAGGAACATCATAAAGGATCAGACTCTGTACATGTTCCAGCACAAAAGGATCAATCAGATTCTGATTCTGACTTTGAAACACTGGATTTTCCTGAGGTTCCGAATGTTGTTCTGCGGCCAAGTCCTGGTTCTGCCCCAACCGCACCATCTCCATTTTCCGAAAGCCCTGAAAACTTACAAGAATCGGCAAAACATGCTGGCTCTCATGATCATACATCTGAAGACTTGCTGGCAAAACATGCTGGCTATCATGAACATACTACATCTGTGAGTATGCCAGAGGAGAAAATAACCTCTAAGCCAGCGGAATCTCCTGATGATTCAAGCAGCAAGATGGCCGAGGATCAACGGTCTTCGCCATTCGTTTCTCCATCATCGCATGTCCCAGATTCCGATTCAGTGAAATGGAGCAATTATTCCCCACCATATGAGGCCTCAGAAACCTTCTCTGCAAAAGGGAACTGTTCTCCACCGGATGTACCTAGGAAAAAAGCCGACGTGGACTTACAGGACATCGTGGCGGCTGCTCAGACAGCGGCTGAGACTGCAGAACGTGCAGCAGCAGCGGCTCGCTCAGCTGCGAGTCTAGCACAGCTTAGAATTGCCGAGCTTACAATGAAGAACAACCAACCTCTTGAGAGCTCTTCTGAGAACCCTTTCCATGACAAAGAATCCCAGAAATCGCCAACCTGTGGAAAACCACGTTTCGATCATCAGAACTCCTCAAACAGCAGCTCTGGCGATCTTCTTCCATCACTCGACAGGCTCAACCTTGAACAGAATGAGCACCAGCCACAGAGATTGCCTTCAATGGAGGATGATCCCTACTTCTCTTACCCAAATCTGTTCACGTCGCAGAATCCTGATCGCTCACCCGATTATCATTCTTTTCCAGAGAATTCAAGACCTCCCCGTGATTCTTAACTCTGTATTAAGCAGTACTTCCCTGGATATGTTTCATATTTGTTTTCTTCACTCTTTTGACGGTTCTTGGACACTGTCCTTGTATCTTCCGAGTGATATACATATGTTGTACTGTACAAAACCTGTCTGAGAGAGAGTAATGTTTTACCTCAATCTATTTTAAAATATACATGTGTTTCTATTAATTGGGCATAAAATTATCTTTTGATGTTTTAACACATTCTATTTAAAATATACATGGGTTTCTATTAAATGGGTATAAAATTAAATAGACATAAAATTATATGGGTTAATTGGATATAAAATCCAATTAGATTAATTTAATTGGTTTTACCCATTTAAGCCATTAACCCATATATCATTTACTTTTCTCGCCGCCGTCCTGAATATCCGATTTTGATTCATATTTTACTCGATTTTTATCTGAATTTTAATCCGATTTCAACCAATTTTAACTTGATTTCTCATTCCCGAATTTCAATCCGGTTTCACTTAATAACTCGATTTCACCTAATTTCAACCCGATTTCATCCATTTTTAACTCGATTTCACCCAATTTTAACTCGATTTCACCCAATTTTAACTCGATTTCACAGAAATACAACCCAATTTCATCGAAATTCAACCTGATATCACCCAATTTTAACTCGATTTCACCCGATTCCAACCGATTTCACCCAATTTTAGCTTTATTTCACCGAATTTTAACTCGATTTCACCCAATTTTAACTCGATTTCATTCAATATCACCGAATCTCAACCCGACTTCACCCAATTTCACTGGATTTCACTCAATTTTAACCCAATATGAACTCGATTTCATCTCATTTCACCAAATTTCAATCCGACTTCATCCAATTTTGACTTGATTTCACCCAATTTTAAGTCAATTTCACCCAATTTTAACTCGATTTCACCCAATTTTACCGAGTTGAAATTTAGTGACCTTGGGTGAAATCGGACTGAAATTTGGTGATATTGGGTGAAATCGAGTTAAAATGGTGAAATCGGGTTAAATTTGGTGAAATTGGATTAAAATTGGGTGAAATTGAGTTGAAATTCGGTGAAATCGGATTAAAATTTGGTGAAATCGAGTTAAAATTGGGTAAAATGGGTTAAAACTCGGTGAAATTAGATGAAATCAAGTTAAAATTGGGTGAAATCAGATTCATAAATTATTGTTTTGAATACCGAAACATTGATTGTAATAACTAATGTATATATATATATATATATTTATAAATGTTAAATGATATATATATATAATGTTAATTATTTGTATAAAATCATTTATCTCGACTTATATAAATGGGATTGAATCCAAACCAATTATATTTTAAAATCCATTTTATTTTAATGGATTAGATACAACCCATTTGACATCCCTGAGAGATCTCTCAGTACTGAGAGATCATGTTTGCATCAAGATTTGCAGTTTCAGGAAGAATAAAGTTCTTGTCACAATAGCCTATATGCAGATAAGGTAAGAAATACATGACAAAGATGATCTTCCACGAGATTTCAGCTACTATTTCCTCATGAAAACAATGGAAAAGAAAGAGAAAAACCTAAAAATCTCAAAGAACTAAAAGATTCGGAGACCCTTTTTTTTCTTTTTGCCCCCTTGTATCTTTTCTTGTGTTAGATCGATACATAAAAATGTCTCATCTTGGACCAGACAGCTCAACAGCATGGAGATTTTCTGTCGAATCAACTATCCAATCCGAACCAGGATGCGGTGAGAGCTCTACTTCTTGTCTGAGAACCTCCACTTTCTGCCACTCTTCCCATTTCTCGGGGAGACCATCGCCTTCGAGCATTCTTACAGCTTCCGCCATTTTGGGTCTGTCCATGGGTGAGCTCTGTGTGCAGAGAAGAGCAACTTGTATAAGCTGTTCTACTTCTGATTCTGTGTACTTGTTCTGCAAATCAGGGTCCACGAGCATCTCCAGTTTCTTCTCCTTCAATAGGCCTTTCACCTGGAAGTAAATCCATGAACAGAGTACACACTTTAGACCTATTTTCTTTTTTAAATCTGAATATTCATCAAAGTTTCTCGCTTTTTATGTATCTTACCCAGTCAAGAAGCATAACATCATCGTCGTTCGCCAGTCTTGCCAGATCGAACGCTCTCTGACCCGTGATCAGCTCAAGAAGCATGATTCCGTATCCGAAAACGTCGGTCTTTTCCGATGATTTTCCGGTGGAGAGATATTCTGGAGCTATGTGCCCGATCGTCCCACGCACCGCTGTGGTCACATGTGTGTCTTTGTAATCCATCAGCTTGGCCAGCCCGAAATCACCAACGACAGCCTCAAATTCCTCATCCAAGAGAATGTTTGCCGCTTTCACATCGCGGTGAATGATTTTGGGGTCACAATGGTCGTGTAAGTAAGACAGACCCCTCGCCGATCCTAAAGCAATTCGCTTTCGCGTTGGCCAATCTAGAGGTGGCTGCGATGGAGGACGTTCTGCAGGAAGATAGTTGGCATTTGAGACCGCTTACTCAATGCACCACAAAGACCGATAACGTAAATGTTTGTACCTCTCAAGCACGACGCGACGCTTCCATTAGCCATGTAAGGGTAGACGAGCAGTCTCTCAGTCGGCGTCATACAGAAACCACGTAATCTTAGTAGATTCCTATGAACTGCCATGCTTATCATCTCCACCTCCGTCTGAAACTGAAGCTCACCACCGGGAGTACGCTCTTCTTTAAGTCTTTTTACAGCAACCAACGTACCATCAGCAAGACGACCTTTGTAGACCTTCCCGAACCCACCTCGGCCCAAGATGTTTTTGTTACTGAAACCATCCGTTGCGACTTGCAGTTCTCGCAGAGAGAACCGCTTGAGCTGCCCCAGATGAACTTCGGGGTCCTCCTCAGCTGTCATATAAAACCCAAAAGAAAATGAAAAAACTTTTCCATCCAACGAAGCACTTCGCTCCATTTTTCCCCTGCAAACGCTGACTGACACAGGTTACTAACCGGGTACATCAAAGAAGAATTCTTGAGGTTTTCTTCGGCGCCACCAAGCAAACGCTAAAGCAGGGGCAGCGAAAAGCAAAGCAGCGCCTGCAGCAACTCCTCCAGCAATTGCTCCAGTGGAACTATATCCGGCTGAAAAGTTTTGCATAACAAAAACGTAACAATTAACTTCATCTCGAAAAGATTGATGTAATAAAATTTTACAGAAAGTAATCAAAATCTCTCAAGCACATTATGGTGTTTATTCTGATGGAGAGTTCAAGACTACTGAAATGCTTACAGAAATTTAAAAATTTCCCGAGGAAGAATTTACCCACTTTGCCAAGTTGATTTGAAATTTCAGTGATTTACAATCTATTCGTTTTGTTACCTGGAGTAGGAACGGGAGG
Source organism: Gynandropsis gynandra (assembly GCA_036759665.1). Classification (NCBI taxonomy): domain Eukaryota; kingdom Viridiplantae; phylum Streptophyta; class Magnoliopsida; order Brassicales; family Cleomaceae; genus Gynandropsis; species Gynandropsis gynandra. Next base: position 26,014,074 of record CM071872.1, on the reverse strand, counting down.
GGGCGGTATAAATGGTGGTGGAGGAGAAAATGGAGGAGATCCAGGGCAGGGACGCCCCGTAACCGGGCCACAGAGATCCAAGTTATTAGCAAAACTGAACAGAAGAAACCAAATTCGTAAAATAAGCGATTCCACATGTGATGAAAATTCAATTAATGCCGAAGTAATGAACATATGTAATATGACTATGCTACATAGAATCTTCCAAAGATGTGGCTTTGTCATGGAAAATCTAATTCAAAACAACATAAGAAATGATACAATTACAACACATGAAGAACTCCATCAGAACAGCAATGGATTCGAGTATGTTTATTCCGCATTCCTTGTTAGCTTTCTTCAAGTTTTAACATGATGGTTTTCAAAATAAAGTTTAATCAATTAGGGTTCTTCAGAAAACATGAATTCCATCAGACCTAATAGGAGTGAAGAGCGAGAAGGAGCCATTGTCGGGAACAGATCCAGAGAGACGGTTATTTGATAGATCCCTGAATTCCACGAGAGAGTAAGAGAAACAATAGAGACTGAGTCTAATGAAGACTCTCAAAAGAACACGGGAAGTGAAATGAACTGAGCAATACTCACAATACTTGGAGGGTCGAGATATTGGTCAGCGACATGGGAATCGGTCCTGTAAGGCTGTTATTATTGAGCCGACTATCCTTGCAACAAATGTCCAAACCACACATAAGTATTCTCTCAAGACCCTCCAAATAAATATCATAGAGATCTTTTGCCCGATATCGATAGTCTATATTTTTTTAAGTATAAAATTCGAGGTAAACTTATAATCAACTGAATTCCATGACGAGAAGAGTAGTGTACGAGATTCTTACAGAAACCGCAGCTTTGAGAGCTTGCCCAAAGTGTCTGGAATAGGACCGGTGAAAGTGTTTAAATAAAGATCCAAACTCACTAGGTTTGTCAAGTTCCCAAGATCGCTCGGAATTGGTCCTGATATGTTATTACTGTAAAGTTCCCTGTCATAAACCATAACACAGTATTGAACAATATTTGAAAATATCAAACTTTTATGATATAAATGATGTAACTAATGACAGAAAAACGTTAACTCCCAACTAAAATGACCATAATATTTCTGTGGTTCATGGATATACCATCACTTCTGCGTCGAAAAAACTTACAGGTACTGCAAATTCTTGAGCAGGCCAAGCTGGGGAACCAATTGACCAGACAAAGCGGCATTTCCAAGATCCCTGTGAAACCAACAAACAAACAAGAAGAGAAGAACTTTAAGACAAAGAGCTTTCAAAACACTAAATCAATAACAATGGTGCAGTAGACAGATACTCACACTCTTATAACACTGTTGTCATTATTACAAGTTACATGAAACCAAGTGCACGGGTTGACAAGCGTAGGGTCCCAACTTTGCAAGACATTGCTCGGGTCAATCAAATTAGCTCTCAAACTGTGCAGTGCATCGCCTGCAAACACATACATAAGAGCATGCCTTTCAGGAAGAGTTAAACCACAGTGACGTTGTGAGTATAAATCCGACTCTGAGGGGACAGTGCAGATGGATGTTGGCCGTGATGGGTATCCTCGAGTTTTGTTTTTTACGCGTAAATAGCAGACAGATTACTTGTTACACGTCCCATTTGGATGATGTGATGAAATCCTCCGAAATCTAGCTTTAGGTATTCACATTTTACACATGGGAGGCAAATGAGCTCTACTATATCAACCAGAAACCAAAAACACTCATCTTTTTTCAGACTTTATTGGTTCCAATCATTCACGCGTCATTTAGGAACCAAACTCTGGAAAGAAGCTTTTATCATGTACCACTTAGTATTCTTTCTGTTCTTTCGTCCGAACATGTGTTGATTTCCGAAATCAGATGGATTACACGCAGATCTTTTGTAGTATGTTAAAGATGATCAGGCAATTATCAAGTTAGAGCTTCAGCTGATCTAAATGCTTTGACGTTAGATAATGACAAATCAAACTAAAACCGAGAATTAAAATCTGCAAAATCAAAATTTCAACACAAAGGCATTGCAAACACATTCTCAAAACAAACTTGAACACTTCAAACAGAACCAGATTCTGAAAATTCCTTGAAAACAGCGACAAATACCAAAAGAATCTCTACATGTGCGTACCAATCAGAGTGATAAAAAGGCCTAAAATGGACCAAATAAAAGGGAACAAGAACAGAAAAGAACTGACCTACCACAAGCTTCAAGCTTTTTAAGCTCCATTTTCTGACAAAACTACAGGGTCACCAAATCTCCCTCAGATCCAAGCAACACCTGGCACCGCCATGCCCGTGCAAGGAAAACCCTAGCTCCCAAATCACACCATTAACTCTCCAAAATCCATCTTTCAAAAGGAGAAATTACTCCTGATCTCTCTCATTAATGACTAACCCAGAAAAGAGCCAAAGAAACCAGTAGTAACAGCCACAACACAAGTAAAAAAGGCGTGAGATTTTTGGGGGTTTTTCAGACACCCAAAATAAAATTGCTTAAAAGGAAAAGAAAAAAAGGAAGAACTTTTATATCTCTTGAAAGGGATTCAAATGTAGTCGTGCCTTTTCAGAGCAAAAGGTTCCAACTTTCTATTTTTATTTTCATCTGTCTCTGTGTTCTCTTGGAACAGTTTTCTCTCTCTAAAGCCTATTCTCTCCGAGATGGCTCTCATCTCATTGCCTTCCTCTCTCTCCCTCTCTAACAAGCGTGCCGCTGGACGATAAAATTTTTAAATAAGTCCCAAAGTCATTACACTTCTTTAGGAAAAATATTAAAAAAAATAAAATTGACCAAAAAGAAGTTTGAAACTCTATTGATTTATGTACATTCTAACTCTACAGTTATCCATTAATTATTTTATAAAAGATATTGTATATAAAAATTAAGAAACTCATACATAACTAAGTAATTGATTTTTTTTGGTAAAAATTGCGATATTAGTTTTGTTTATAGGAAAATGTGAAACGTAAAAGCTGCCCGAACGGAGGCTGACCGTTGCCTGGGAGCAGCAAAAGGACGGGCTCTTGATCTCATAGATCGTGGAAAGTGACGGGGAGCTAGCTACTCCTCCTAAAACTCCGTTTTCGGTCAAAGCGTTTGTGGGACCCACTGATCTGCCACGTCGGATCCAACCCACACCAATTAAATGTCCACGTACCTACGTACCCATTGTACCTTTCAGTATGGTACATCCCGCGGTTCGAATCAGACATTTTAAAAGAAATAGAAAACATGGTTTCTATTATTAGGAACAAGGAGTATATGTAGTAACCGATTTCTCTGTACTCTTTGAATGTGAGCAGACAAGAGGAATCAAATTATTTTATAAAAATTATTTATTTTAAATTAATAATTAGCAGAAATTCAATAAGATTAAAATTAAATACACATGTGATCCATGCGACCCTTATAATCTATGTGATCTATGTGAGACTCGAAAATCGCTCAAAATTGTTCGAAAATCGCTCTCAACTTCGAAATCACTCGAAATTCATACTCTCAACTTCGAAATCGAATCTCTCTCCTTGCTCTCAACGTTTCAATAAAAAAATCAAACCGTATGTGTTTTCACAACACAAAAAATAAGAATATATTTGTCTTTTCTCCAAATTTTTTTCATTAGGTTTACGCGTGTATACGTGTGATGTGCGAACTATCAAGCGATAAAAATGTCTAATATCCACCTACCGCAAGAGTACGGATCGATGTAATAAAAGGGTCGAACTCTGGGGACTAATGCAACCTAAGCTAAGAATACGACTAAACTAAGACGGGTTGAATTGATAGTGATCTGGGACTAATTTCTAAAACATTAAAGTGAATTGTGACAGCGATGCAGAGACGTGAAAAACTTGATAATTAAGGACACTATGGGTTTCGGGTAACCGAGATTTGCAAGGATGCAATAAACAAAAGATCATGAACCTATCATATTATCTTGATTACGGGGAATTCATGCTCATAAATAAGGAATGGTTCTCTCGACACCTAAACCTCCTAACCATAACAACGCGTAATTCTATCTCCTTGTAGCGATTAACTCGCGATTACGGTAACGTTAAGCTCGCAATCCTAATTCCTAAATTAATTAACCGATCGATCAGATTCTCATTAATCGAACTTAATCAACAATCAACTATTTCGGATTCATAATCTAACCTCCCGGCTAAACACAGATTCCTAAATTACTGACCAGCCAGCACAAGTATGAACGTTTATGATGTTGACTGAAAAACCGAAATTCAAGATAACTTCGAAGGGTTTAAGCATTAACGCACAATTTCAAGCATCCATTGCAAATCTGATATCCCTAATCCATAGCTGGAAATCTACTCACACATGGTTTCTACTGTAAAACAAGAGAAATTAATCCTAAACATGATAAAGGATAAGAAATATGATTCATCGATCTTCCATATCTTGTTACTGAAGTCCAGATTGTTGTTTCTTTCCTTCTCTAGCTTCTCTTGAGCCTCTCCTTGTTTTTTTTTCAGTCTCTTTCCTACCCTTAGCCACCATCTGAATTCATTAGTCGCCCCTTTTCCTGTTTAATTTTCGTTCAAAGCCTAAAACAGATTGTTCCTAAAAGGGGGACCCGCTCGGGCTAGGTGCTCACCCCGCACGGGCTCATCGTGTATCACTCTACCCCGAGCGGGTTCCTTGCCTCCCCAGGTCGTACAATATTCGCTGGAAATGCAGCCCGCACGGGTTAAGATATCCACCCCGTGCGAGGTCATCATGTTTTGTCCAATCCGAGCGGGTTCTCTTCCAGCCCGAGGCGTGTGAAATTTTCTGGAGCTGCAGCCTGCGCAGGCTAGTGAGATAGCACGTGCGGGTTCATTTGATATCATGGAGCACGAGCGGGTTGATGTTCAGCACGGGTCGGGCTAAAACTTATGCCGAGGTAGCCTGCGTGGGGGCCTCTCCAAGCTTTTGCTCCTTTTTGCTCTATGCTCGGGTGTGCCGTTTGGTTCCGTGGCCTAAATTTGGTCCGAGTGGTTTGTAGCTTCCAGTATGTTCGGTTGAATCCAGGAATTGACATTCTAAAGCTCGGTTAGGCCTTGTCACCTTAAAACCTAAAAATCAACAAAAAAAGAGTATATAAAGAACGTTCGTGTCTGATTCAAAAATCTTGCTATGCAAACTATGCGAAAATGATATAAATGCCTAGCCTAAAACTAACACACACTATGTATTATCAACGTGAAACAAAGAAACTCTACAAGGATATCCTTGATATTCTTCCTATTCAATATTCAATATCCGATTAAAAAACGGAATATAATATTAAGTTGTTGATGGGTATTTTCTTTTAAATGTACATTTCGTTTTTCTTGACATTTCACATCAACATTTTTTAGTTTTTTTCATAATTCTCAATTAATTATGCAAAATTATATAAAAAATATTGTAACAATATATGTAAACCGTTGGCATTTTCTTACTTAGCATGGTGAATATATATAGAAATATTGTAATAAGAATAGGAAACTAAATCAATATAAATTAGGAAACTAAATCACTGTAAACTAGGAAGATATATTGACTAAATATATGTATATTCAAATATATCCCCTAATATGCCCACTCAAGTTGGAGCATGGAGGTCACAAATGCCTAACTTGGAACGTAGATAGATAAATAGATGATGACCCAACGCCTTGGTGAAAATGTCTGCAATCTGCTCCGCTGAGCGAACATAAGTTGTTGAGATGAGTCCATGCTTGAGTTCATCCCGAAGGAAGTGACAATTGACTTTGATGTGTTTGGTGCGCTCGTGAAAGACTGAGTTGTAGGCAATCTGAAGCGCGGCTTGATTGTCACAAAACATTTGAATTGGATGATCATGAGAAAATCCAAAACTTCGAAGAAGACCCTTGAGCCACTTCAGCTTGCAAACGAGAAGAGCCATAGAGCGATACTTGGCTTTGACCGACGAGCGAGAGACCGTTGCTTGTTTCTTGGATTTCCAAGAGATAGAAGACGAACCGAGAAAAACAATCTGACCTTCGATGGACCTCCGCAAAATACAACACGTAGCCCAGTCCAAATCATATTATCCATGAAAAGACATATCGGAATCTGCCTGTAACCATATGCCTTGACTCGAGGAACCCTTCGAATATCGAACCACCCGCGTAGCGGCCTGCTAATGATGTTCTCGTGGATTCTGTATAAATTGAGAAAGAATGTGGACAACAAAGCAAAGTTCAGGATGAGTGTGCGTTAAGTATAATAACCGGCCGACGAGATGCCTATACTGAGCTAGATCATGAAAAAGAGCTCCCATGGACTGCATGAGAGTCTGATTTTGCTCAAGAGGTGTGGCTGTCGGTTTAGAGTCAAGTAAATCGCAATCCAAAATGATGTCTGACGCGTACTTCCTATGTGATAAATAAAACCCTTGGCTGCCACGCGATACTTCAATTCCCAAAAAAAAAATTAATAGAACCAAGATCATATAGAAGCATTGCCACAAATAAGCCTTGAAACGTCAATCTTCGTAGGATCGTTGCCGCCAATAAGTAACTCATCTACATAGACGAAGACATGTAGACAAGAAGATCCACGAGATAAGGAAAAGAGAGTAATTAGACCAAGATTTTTTTAATCTATATTGGAGAAGGGATGTCGTAAGCTTACCAAACCAACAACATGGCGTTTATCGTAAACCATAAAATGACTTACGCAATCTACATACCAAAGATGCATCTGCAACCAGAAATCCTCGAACAATGGAAAGAGACAAAAAGAGATGGATCGTAGTGAGTTTGATATTCGGAGCAAAAATCTCGTCATAATCAACGCCATCCTTTTGATTATTCCCCAAGATGATCAGACATGCCTTGTGTCGTTCAATAGACCCGTCCAAATTATACTTGAGCGTAAACACCCACCGACATCCAATTGCTTTCTTTCCCACAGGAAGAGGCGTCATTGTCCAAGTCTTGTTCAGTTCCAGTGCTTGATGTTCCCTTTGCATTGTTGTTATCCATTCGGATGATCGAGAGGCTTCCGAGAATGAACATGGCTCAAGTTTTGTAGAAAAAGCTGCAAGAAAAACCTGTCGTGGAGCTGAAAAATTAGCACATGACACGTAATTTGCTATCGGGTAAAGGATGTTACCAGAGGATACCGAAGCGGAGACAGGTGAGGCGAGAATAGGTTCCTCAATATAGCGAGCCGAGAAAGTCACATAATCTTGGAGACAAACAAAAGGGATCTTAGGACGAAGTCTGCATTCCAGATTCATTGACTGCGAAACAAAAATATCTGGTAAAACAGAGGATCCAGTAGAGACAGACGGAGAAGGAGAGGGAGCAGGTATTGTCATGGTCTGTGGAGGACAAAATCTGATCCGGGAGCAAAATCTGTCAGAGAAGAACCAGACGAAACATTGGCCGAAACATTCTGGCCAGTTACTGGCATCAATTCAGCAATAAGACGCCCCTTGGCTGGTGAATCCCAGTCATCTACAACCTTGGAAACAGACGAAGGAGAAGAACCTGTTCCCGAGACTACAACATCATAGGGTGCAGAGAATAGAAAATCAGACTCATAGAAAACAACGTCGCGAGAGACGAAGAATTCTTGTTGTTTAAAGTCGTAGACTTTCCAACCTTTTCGGGAACAAGGGACACCAACTAATACAAATCTTCGTCCTCTTGGGTCAGACTTATCAACATGTGCTTTACCTTGGCGAGCAAAACATAAACAACTGAAGATGCAAAGTCGATCAAATGATGGAGTTTTACCGTGAAGTACTTCATAAGGTGTCTTGCCTTTGAGCAAGTTCAACAGGGTTCGGTTGATGAGAAAAGAAGCAGCCAAAATACACTATCCCCAAAAAATCTTAGGAAGACCGGCTTGGAATATGATAGTTCTCGCCATGTTGAGAATATATCAATGTTTTTGCCCAACACGTCTGTTTAGCTGTAGAGTTTACGCATATGACGTTTGATGTACGATCTCATTTTCTGCAAAAAAAATTGTAGCAAAGCAATGAATTCCCCATCATTGTCAAAACAAACAATTTTCACTTCCTTATTGAATTGTTTCCAAACCATAGAGCAAAATGTAGGTAGAATGCACTTTACTCCACTCTTATGTGATAATAAATAGACCTAAACAACGCGAGAAAATTCGTCAACAATCGTCAAAAAATAATATACACTCGTTGATGAAAGAATATTGTATGAACCCCGCATTTCACAATGGACCAAAGCAAAACACTCATCAACTTTATTATCACTTTCAGAGAATGAATGCGGGTTTGTTTCACCCAAAAAATAATAACACATGGATCCTTATTTTCTGACTTTATTTCAGTTCTAGAACAAAAGGTAAAAACTGTAATACTCGATCAAGGGGATGACTGAATCGACGATGCCACAACTCATGAGATGTAGAATGTGATACGTGATTCACCCTTTCCGGTGTAATGCCCTTGAAGAAGTAAACCTCATTCCGCTCTTCACTCGCTCCGACCGGAGTCCTCGTTGTACGATCCTATATGAGACATAAACGATAAATGAAAGTGACATGTCAAGGATGACACATATAAGACGTGTCACAAAGAAAAATGATCCCCAAATCAAATGGTTCCAGTTTTAGTCGCATGTGTTTTATGTTCATTGGGTAATCCAATGGTACACGACACTAAATCAGACACGGAGTCATGAAAAGCAACAAAACCAGTCATATGGTGCGATACACCCGAGTCGATAAAAAATTCCACATCGCACGGCTTACTAAAATGCTTGTCATCACTGGAGGGATTTGACTTCAGCTTAAGGAGATTCATAAGTGTTATCCATTGTTCGTCATTAAAACCAGGAAGATTGATACGATCAATGACTTGTTGTGACACAACACCAGATATCGGACACGAAGAAAAAACGACATTAGCTCGTGCATGGGTTGCACGTTCGGGAGAACGATCTCCACTAGAACATGTCCACAGTTCCTTCCACGCATCTGTGACCCTTCACTGCCTCCAGAATTACCGAAACCACGATATTTCTCCTCACACCAATTAGGGAACCCTATCAACTTGAAATAAGAACTCACGTCATGTCCGGGCTTCTTATGGTGAGTACACATAGTGTTTCTGTCTTTCACCTGGACTGTCGCTGTCGTCGCTACGGTCTAAACAACGAATCCGACTGTATCAACTTGGTCTTCCTTAATTCGCTTCATGGTGTGTTGCCTTTCTTCTTGGATCACCATCGAGTAGATTCGATTGATATTCAGAAGAGGCTCCATGGCCAAGATCGTCAAACAAATAGTTCGAAAACGCCTAAAATCAAGTCCAAGGAGAAACTGATGTGTTATTTCTTCCTTCTTATCTCGAATCAACCTGGCTGCTAATTCATCGCAGCTACATTGCCCGTAAGTACATACACGGAGGGGTTTGTATGCATCAAGTTCATCTCATAGTTTCTTCAGCTTCCCAAAATAGATTTGAATGCTCTGCCCCTGTTGCTTGCAGGTCGTCAGTTCGAATCTGATCTGATGTACCGAGGACCATTCCTGACTGAAAAACGATTTTTCAAGTCGAGCCATAGATCACAGATGTCTTCAACGATGGAAATTATGGACCGAAACTGAGGCTCAATTGTATTAAAGATCCACTCGACGACCATTGAGTTCATGGGCGGCATATTCAATGTTCGTTGGTGTCGGATGAGTGATGGTCCCATCAATAAACCTAAGTTCTCGCTCTGTGTTCAACACGTGCCTCACGTGTTTGGCACACTCTTCGTAATTGCACCGACATAATCACCGTACTCGACCCTTCAGAAGGATGGAGATAGTAAGGAGGATAAACGAAGATATCATGTGCTCTATTCATCCCCTGCCTTATGGCCGCAAGCTCGGCCAAATCACCATATTGGGCTCCTACCGCAGAAGCGCCAAAACTCTCGACGTTACTCATTGGCAAGTCAACAAAATTCTCACCGGAAAACGACTGACGGTGAAAGTAAAGAAAACACGAACAACGACGATATTATGACTCTGATACCATAACAATGTATATAAACCAATGACGTTTTCTTATTCAGGATGGTGAATATATATAAAAACATTAAAATAAGAATAGAAAACTAAATCACTATAAACTAATATACTGGTTCACTGTAAACTAAGAAGAGATATTAAATAAACATATGTATATTCAAATATATCTCTAATATATATTGAAGATAAATGGTATTGAAATTCACAAATCAACCTTACCATTGATTTTCCCTATTATAAAAAGTTCATATTCTTTTATAACCACATCAATTTGTAATTACTGTTTTAGATATTCAATTGATAAAGTTTAAATAGTATAAATCAGATACATTTGTAATAAATTGTAGATATATTTAATATGCAAAATAATATTGAATATAGAATGTGATTTGAATCCACAATCTCTATTTAACAATCTATTTTTTTATTAATTATGTTATCCGGTTGAATAATATAGTTCATGTCCAATTCATGCCTAACAAATTGCATTTCTCTAGAAAAAAATTGTTTTTTTTCTATTTTTTATACAAAATTTTATAAAAGATGATGAAAAATATAGAATATTCGTTTTCACTACTCAACAACAGAAAGAGTAGGTCTTTGACATAATTTCTAAAATAATTCAATGTCAACACTCAAAATCAAGCACGTCTTATATTTTAATACAAAAATGTATACAATTCATTTTATCTAAGTTATAACGTAAATAAATGTATTAGATCGAATTTCAAAATACTCTAACATCATTAGAACATTTTAAAACCATACGTATCATATGAAAATTTTGTGGCTTTCTCTCTTCTTCTTTTATCATTCTTAAGTATTTTTATGATAAATAATCAATATAAAATGGATGGATTTTGCAAGAAAAATATATTAAGAAAACCTTTAGAAACTTTGTAGATCAGATGTTTACGCATGGTAAGTTGGTAACGTCGTTATATATATATATATATATATAACGGTCAACAAAACTTTATAAAGAAACAAAATCTGAAAATATCTTATCCTTAAGACCAACACAGTTGTAGTTATCCCTATCTTTAATTGCCACATTTGTATACTCATGGTCATATTTTTTCTGAAAGTTTATATATACTAATAGAAATCTTGATTATTTATCACAATGGATGTATTAAAATATGCAAAAGACAAATATATATCTATCTATATATATATATTAAGTGACATTTGCGATCACTTAAAGGTCAACGGTCAACTACTAATGGTTCAATCCCATTTTAATCATATTTAAGGACGTGAGAAAATAGTGTGAGGTACTTATATATATATATATATAATGAGCAATATTTATTATTTATTATATATATACATATATATAATGAGCAATATTTATTATTTAATATTGTTCTCCTACCTATCATGCACTCACATTTCTGATAATCTGTTTTTCAAATTTGTTCACTTTTATCAGATCAACCGCTAAACAATTGGAGCCTTTTTCACTACTATGTCGAATAACCCAACCTTGGGCGGACATTTAATAAATTATTATTGTATAAAATATAATTCGTAGGTTTATTCGTAGAACTGTATGATTTTATAAATATATTTCGAATTTCACTTTTTTATTTTATAATATAATATAAATGTATAATGATTTAAACAATTTAAGGCAAGAACTAAAAGTTTTAATTTTTTTTTTAGAGATATATAATCGTGTAAAATTGTAAAAAATAAAAGAATTTGTTAGCATGTAATCTATGAGGAAGATTTTGTAGTAATAGTTATCAATATAATCTGTCCAAGATATGTTTAAAGAAATAATCGATATGTTTGAAAAAAATTAAAAACAAATAAGAAAACATACAAGTTTGAAAGTGAATGTTTCTACTATAAATATTTTTATGTCATCAAGTGTTTATTAGATGTCTGTATTTTAAAAGAAATAAACGTGTTTGGGATTAATTAAGTTTCTAAGGCACCTCATTCATAATTAGAGTAAATCGAATTAATTCATAGGGATCGATATGATTTAGCAATTATCGTCAATAATTGTTGAATATATAAAGATGACGAACACAAATGTTTTTCTTACGTTGATCTTGCTGGTAAGTTTACGATGTCAAAACTAAGAATTTGTTAACAAGTAGTCAATTAGATAAGAATACATTGTATATGAGTATAAATAATAATTAAATATTAAATTTGCATTTCAATACTTGTATGATCATTGAATATTTTTCCATAAATAATGTTTGTAATAGTTGATTATTCTATGGAACTTTATAATAAACGTTGATTTCGGGATTTTCTATCTACAGTATACATATAATTCTGATTATTGTTATATTAAATATGTATTTTAACAATTGATCAATTTCAACTAAAAAGTGTCAGAATATTATATTATATATATACTAGAATTGAACTCAATTATAAATTTTTAGTTTTCTATATTGAATACAATAGAGAAATCATATTTTAATCTTACAAAATCTGTGGAATCATATTATATAGAATGACATGTATTCTAATGTTAGAATGAGGATGTGCCTTTTATTTGAAGCGAAAATTGTTAGAAATCATTCAAAAAGTTAAAAGAGAAGCTAACGGAATCACGAATGTCAGTTTCACCACAAACGGGGATCTCATAGATTGTTTACACGGTTGCATCAAAGACGAGACTATGATGTGTGCTTATGCATCAAGACAATCATGTAAGCATGAGAAGAATTATCCAACTCATGATTTAGAGATGGTAGTTGTGGACGTCATACCCTATGGAGAGAAGGTATAGACTTTAAGAGACCACAAAAGTTTGAAGTACCTTTTCACGCAACTAGAGTTGAATTTATATCAGAGAAGGTGGGTGGAGTTTGTCGTGGACTATGAGGTAGACATCACATACCATCCAGTGAAAGCAAATGTTGTTGTAGATGCATTGAGCCGCAAAAGAGTTGAGGTTGCAGCTATGTAAGAATTTATTGATTTGATTAGTTAGATAAATGCTTTGATACTAGAGATAATGCAGACTGAGTCAAAGAGCGTGGGATTGCAAGCAATAGATCAGACTAGTCTATTGAGTAGAATTTGCATATCACAACTATCCAATGAAAGATTGCATAAGATTCATAGTAATCAGCAAGACCCGAAGTATAAATTGTACCATGTCATGGAAGACGGTCTGATGATGATCAGCTGTCGAGTTTATGTACCAAAGGGTCTAGGGATCAGAGAAGAGAAAATAAACCAAGCTCACCAATCCAAGTTTTTGATTCATCTGGGATCGACGAAGATGTATCAGAATGTTCGCCAGCTTTATCAATGGTCAGGGATGAAGAAGAACATCGCTCGATGGGTAGCAAAAATGTTCAATGTGTCAATTAATCAAAGTGGAGCAACAAGTACCAAGCAAAAAATTGCAAAGTCTTCCAATTCTCGAATGGAAATGGGACCATACTACCATGGATTATGTGACGGGTCTTCCAAGGACGCAAAGTGGCAAGGATGTTATTTGAGTGGTCATGGATTGGCTGACTAAATCGACTCATTTTATTCCGATAAAGAAGACTTTTAATGTGAAATATCTAGCAAGGATCTATATTGCGCAAATTATGAAGTTGCATGGGTTCCATCAAGCATTGTGTCAAATCGAGATTGGAGATTCACCTCACATCTTTGGCAGACGTTTCAAAAATATTTAGGAACCAACGTGCATATGAGCACCACATATCATCCTTATACATACAGACTATATGAGAGAACTATAAGATGCTTGAGGATCTATTTCGAGCATGTGCGTTAGAAAGGCATGGTAGTTGGGAGTTATTGAGTTCACATACAATAATAGCTATCATGCTAGCATTGGGATGACACCATATAAAACATTATACGGTGACCATGCCGTGCACCTTTTTTTATTGAGGTGAGGGAGAGATCTATCTTCCGAACGAAGATTGTTGAAGAGACTATGAAAAAGCTGAGAACTGATAAGATGAAAATGAAGACAGCTCAAGATCATCAAAAGAATTATATTGATATAAAAAAAGACGTTGAGTTTAACATCAGAGATATGGTATATTTATGCGTTCAATTGAGGCGAGGGAAATTGGGTGGGAGCAGAGTGAACTGTTAAGAAGAAAAGCCTCGTCCCGCTCTTCATGACCCGCATCCCGCTTCCTTCTCTGCATCCCGGGTCGCGTCCCGCTCTTCATGACCCGCGTCCCCCTCCTTTCTCTGTGTCCCGGGTCGCGTCCCGCTCGCTGAACTCAGGTCATGTCCCGCTCTCTGCGCTCAGGTCGCGTCCCGCTGCGTCTTGCATCCCGGGTCCAAGTCGCATCCTGCCACCCGCGACCTGCATCCCGCGACTTGTAACCTGGTCAAGCCAATATATGACCTCCGCGGTCTCCTATGCCTTGTTGATCACTCTAGCTCATGCATGTTACATCTAAACTTGTGCCTTGCATTTGTACTTGTATTTTTGTTTTTCACCCTTTTTACTTGTATAAATATGTACCTTTAGTTCTAAAGAAATGCATAATATAATAGTTATTCTTATTCTCTCTAATTATCTCGATCTTTCACTCGCTCTTAATCTTTCTATCTTGCTTCGTTGATTCATCTTTGTTTTACAAAATCTACATGGTATCAGAGCGGTGATCGAATCTCTAAAAATGTTTTGATCGATTTTGTTTTTTTAAATCTATTCTCTTTCAAATTTTGTTTTCGGTCAAACTTTTTAATCTCTCTTTGTTTTTTTTCCTTTATTTTTTTGGATCTCTTATCATGGACTCGACCAAAAGCATCTCAATCTCGTTCAGTGGAAACAATTATTCCATTTGGAGGAAGATTGCTAAGGCCAATCATAGCATGCGAGGTCTTTGGGGTTTTGTAACAGGATCGGATGTGAAATCGGTAGATTCAAGTGCCGGATCAGAAAAATGGGAACAAAATAATCTCACTGCCTTGGTTGTTTTACAAAATTCTCTCGAATCTCATATACTTCGTATATATGGGAACATAGAGTCTCCTAAGGAGCTTTGGGACGAGCTGAAAAAGTTTTTGACAATGAATCCAATCTTAACCATGTGTATGAAGTAAATAAAGACCTGAATAATCTAAGGCAAGAGGGAAATCCTTTTAACCAGGCCTTGGGTGATTTTAAGGAATTATGGTTTGAACTCGTTCTCTAAGGCCTCATACTATGGATCCTGTGGAAATTGCTCTAAGAGTAAACTAGGATTAGGTCTTTTGTCTTTTTTTCTCTCTCGACGACAAATACAATGACCTTATTCATCACATACTTCGCCAAAACGATTTTTCCTCGTTTAACGAAGTTTGTACGATGATTAAAAGAGAGGAAGGGGGAAACCATGTCTTTAAAGGAATGACCGAGGATGCTAATGTCTCTAAAAGCACCTCTGGGCAAGCCGCTTCTATCAAGCCTTTCAAAAATTATTTCTCTTGTGAGCATTGCAAAAAGAAAGGTCATACAAAGGATCGTTGGATCCTTCACCCCCATTTGAAGAACAAAAGCCGTGACGGTCAAGGTAAGGCTAATATGGCCTCTGAGTCCGAGTTTGTGACCAAGGCATACCTTGGACACCCTCATAGCAAAGTTCTAAGTATCATTTTTCATAATCTTAAATATAAACATGAAGCATGTGAAGCTTGTATCTTAGAAAAGCACGTAAAAAAAGTTTTTCCAAACTCTATTTCGGTTTATAAAACTGTTTTGAACTAATCCATTCAGATGTTTGGACAGCTCCATGTGTTTCTCATTATCAAAATAAATATTTTGTAAACTTCATCGATGAAAAATCAAAGTTTACATGGCTTTATACTCTCTCGTCTAAGAGTTGTGTTTTTGATGTGTTGGTAAAGTTTCATAAGCATGTTTTAACTCAAAATGATGCTAAAATAAAATGTCTAAGGACTGACAATGGTGGAGAGAATACTAGTCTTCAATTTTGCAGGTACCTTAAAGAACAAGGCATTACACAACAAACCTCGTGTCCCTATACCCCGCAACAAAATGGAGTGGTCGAGAGGAAGAACATGCACCTAATGGAAGTCTCGAGAACTATCATGTTCGATCGAGATGTTCTTAAAAGATTTTGGTCCGATGCGGTCATGACCGCATGTCACATCATTAATAGAATTCCAACAAAGGTTCTAAAGGACAAATCTCCTTATGAGGTATTAAAATCTACAAAATCTAACGTTGAGTACTATAGAACTTTCGGTTGTGTGTGTTTTGTTCTTGTTCCTGACTCACAGCAAAGCAAGTTGGAACCAAGGAGCACTAAAGCCATGTTCATCGGATACTCAGTAAATAAAAAAGGCTACAAGTGTTTCGATCTAAAAACACAACATGTAATGGTGTCTCGAGTTGTTATGTTCCTCGAAGACAAGAGCTTTCATGATAAATCTCCTGGGAAGAGATTAAAGGGATCTGAGAACGAAATGATATAGGTTTGTCCCATAAAAACCTAGTAAATACTATTTCGGCAACTAACAATGAAACAGGTCCCCTGCAAAGTGTACTTGTGCATCATGAAGACCAAAATGATCAAGAAATATCAGAAAATTAAGAACAAGAAAGTCATGAAGAGATCATATATTCTGAGAAAAATCATAAGGAGGAAACTAGGGCCTCAAATCATGAGAATGAAGATTAAGGCCATGATCATAACCAAAATGATGAGGACATCGATGAAGTTGAAGGAAGGATTCTAAATGAAATAGTGACTCGAAGAAGCACTAGAATAAGGCGACCAATCTCAGAATGGATTCACAATCCTATTCAATGGCGTGGCAACCAAACACCCTATTTCAATGGCGTGGCAACCGAACATCCTATTCAAAACTTTTTCTCTTTGGAATTTATCTCTACTGATCATAAAGCTTTTCTTAGTAAAATTAACAGGGATATCGAGCCACAAACATATAGAGAAGACAAGGGAATCCAAAATGGGAGAAAGCCATGGCTGAGGAGCTAGCAGCCTTAGAAAAGAATAAAACATGGGACTTTGTCCCTCTTCCTAAAGAAAAGAAGCCCACTGGAAGCAAATGGGTATACAAAATCAAATATAGAAGCAATGGTGAGGTAGAACGTTACAAGGCTCGCCTTGTAGTGGAAGGGTATAATCAGAAGTATGGGAAAGATTATACTGAGACTTTTGCTCCTATTGCTAAACTTCATTCTGTTCGCATTATCTTTTCTATTGCTATTAACCTTAATTGGAGTTTGTGGCAGATGGATGTTAAAATCGCTTTCTTTCAACGGGAAATAAATGAAGAGATCTATGTGAAACCTCCCCGGGCCTCCAAACCGAAAAATGAATTGTATGCAAACTAAAGGGAGATCTCTATGGACTTAGTCCCCATGAGCTTGGTACACTAGGCTTTATGATGTTGTTCAAAAGTATGATTTTAAGAGGAGTGGGGTTGATCATTTCATGTTCATTATTCGAAACAATTTCGGTATCATCGTTCTTTTAGTTTATGTTGATGATATCATCATAACAGGTGATGATAATAAAGGAATAGAAAGTGTTAAACGTTTTCTAAAAGACACATTTGATATAAAGGATCTAGGTGAACTTTTTTGGAATTGAAGTAACTAGATCTAATGATAATTTATTTCTTTCTCAAAGAAAATATGCTTTGGACCTTTTGAATGAAACATGTAAACTCGGATCTAAGCCGACCAAGACCCCATCGAAGAAAAATACGAAGACTTCGTGAGGGGAAACAATTTTATGATATAGAACAATACAAGCGCCTTGTCGGTAAGCTAATATACCTCATAATAACAAGACCTGGCTTGTGTTATGCTGTGAATCAGGTCAGCCAGCATATGCATACTCCAAAGGAACAACATTGGAAAATGGTGGACCGAATCCTTCGATACATCAAGAACGCTCCAAGAAAAGGTATACTAATGAGTAAAAACAACGACACTAGTCTAATTGGGTATTGTGATGCAGATTGGATGTGGTTTTGTACCTTTTCCGGGGGGAACCTTGTCACTTAGAGAAGCAAAAAGCAATCGGTGTTCCCTCGTTCCAGCGCTGAGGCCGAGTATCGAGCTATGGCAAATACAACATGTGAGCTCATTTGGATCTGGGCTCTCCTCAAAGATCTTGGCCTCGAACCTTCGCAGACCACGGTGCTTCATTGCGATAATCAGGTGGCAATTCATATTGTGTCCAACTCGATGTTCCACAAACAGACAAAACATATTGAAGTTGACTGTCACTTTGTTCGAAAGAAGCTCGAAGCTGGCGTCATTGAATTCATATACACAAGAAGCGCAGATCAATTGGCCGATGTCTTCACCAAAGCCACAACTGAAAAAGTCTGCAAAGATCTCCATTATCGGATCGGCCTCGTTGATATCTTTAGTCCTAAGGCATCGCATTCAAGCTTAGTCGATCGTCCCTCAAGCTCATAAGTTGTTGTACTCTTTTTCCTTCGTCAGCTTTTTGTCCCACCCCGAAAAGGTTTTAATGAGTCTTCACTTATGTTGCTTTTGAACACTTAAGCTTGAGGGGGAATGTTAAGAAGAAAGGTCGTGTCTCGCTCTTCATAACCCGCATCCCGCTCCCTTCTCCGTGTCTCGGGTTGTGTCCTACTCTTCATGACCCACGTCCTGCTCCTTTCTCCGCGTCTCGGATTACGTTGCGCTAAGATCGTGTCCTGTTCTCTGCACCAAGGTAGCTTCTTGTTCTCTGCGCTCAGGTTGCGTTCTGTTGTGTCCTGCATCCTGTGTCTCGGGTCGTGTCCCGCTACCTGCGACCTGCGACCCGGTGTGTCCTGCGTCCCGTGTCTCGGGTCACGTCCCGCGACCTTTGACCTGGTCAAGCCAATTTTATGACCTCTGCGGTCTCTTATGCCTTGTTGACTGCTCCTGCTCATGCATGTTACATCTAAACTTGTGCCTTGCATTTGTACTTGTATTTTTCTTGTTTGCACCCTTTCTACTTGTATAAATAGGTACCTTTAGTTCTAAAAAATGCATAAGAGAATCAATATTCGTATTCTCTTTAATTCTCTCGATCTTTCACTTGCTCTTAATCTTTCTATCTTGCTTCCACTGATTCATATTTGTTTAAAAAATCTACATAAGCTATCACCACGGTTCATGGGGTCGTCCAATGTGATTGAGCGAATTGGACTAGTCGTCTATTGGTTGAGCTGCCCTCATCTTTAAAGGGGATACATGATGTGTTTCATGTATCTTTATTGCGTAAGTGTTTAACAATACCAGATAAGATACTTATTTAGCCATCAATAACTTTAAAGAAAGACTTAACACATATAATAATGTTTGGTGCATTGTGGACCACCAAGTAAAACAATAAAGACGTAAGCATATTCTGATCATAAAGGTTATGTGGCAATATCATATAGTAGAAGGAGGGACACGAGAATAGAAAGAGAAGATTATGCACAAGTATCCATGATTGTTTGAAGTTGAGTAATGGTTCTTCTATACATTAGATGCAAATGTAAGTGTAAGAATCAATGACATTGAATTCGATGATGAATTTTGTTGTAATGGGAGAGAATTGTGAGGCCTAAGATGTGGCCCAACTATTTTAATTAACCTAAAATTAGTTAATTAAATATATAAATAAATAAAATATTCGCACGACCGAGTGAAGAATAGGGGAGAAGAAGAAAAAAAAGGAAAAGGAGAAAAGATAAAAAAAAAGGAAAAAGAAAGATTCGCCAATTTACGTTGTGTTCTATTCGTGGGTGAATTATAATCGAGATTTCGGTATAGATCTGAATTTTTCCTTATCATTATTTCCTCAATTTAAATATATCTATATAATTGATATTTATTGTTTGATCGAATCTATACTAGGGGATAGTGAAGTACAAATCGGCCTGGGCAGCCGCCTAGGCGCTCGGCGGCAAGAGACCGCCCAAAAAACTCGAAAATCACCTGTATTAGGCGGTCGTTGACTAGTCGCCATGGAATCGTCGCCTGGGCGGCTGACTAGTTGAAAAAAACTGTCGCCCATACGGTTTTCTAAAAAAAGTTTCAAAACGACGTCGTTTTGGGAAATGGGAAAAAACCCTGAAAGGCTGAGACAACCCTCCTTCCTTCTTCTTGTTGCCCGTTTGATGCGTTATCAAAGTGAAACAAATAACCTAAACTACCCGCAAGTGCACAGCACATGTGTAGTACTTCAGGTGTCGATCCCATAGAGACTATGCAACTCAACTTAAACTCAAACTACGAATCAAACTTGCTAACGAACGAAATATGATTTTAAGAATGAAATACTAAAAGCAAATAAACAAACTAGTTCTTAAGAATGAGACAAACGTTCCAGGAAACTAGTTTCACCACAGACTACCGAAACCAACAATCAGTCTATCTATCATGCAATCCCAGTCAAGTTATCTAAGGCAGACGATCCTAATATGATATCTACCCTCTCTCGAGGTATAGACACGTGATATAGTCAAGCTATCCCCTACTTTCCTGGCTGACACCTTGAACTAAACTTATAAGATCCGTGATTCATTCGTTTTACCCTCAACCGCTGTTACCCTACTTTCGTGGCCTAACCTCGATTGTTCTAAACCTGATCTTCTAGGACTAGAATTCTCCTTTCGGTCCTTCTCTTAACCCCTAACACATGCATTTACTTGGAATTCGTAAACACAAGTCATTCAAGCTCTCAGATAAAGAATAGATAAACGAAAACGGGAAGATGAATTCAAAGATAAATCAAAAGTGGTTCTGGAATAGCCATGGGCTAATCCCTTCTCCTAGAACAAACAAACTACTCGCTCATGCGTCCGTAAACAATTATAAACGAAATAGAAGGACTAAGGAACATGAAAACTAAAAGAAACCGAAGTGTCAAGTTGATCCCTAATGCTCCTCGTAAGTCTCCTTCGCAAGAACCTTCTTCCTCTCTCCATCGATCAAGAACTGAATAATGAATGAATGAATTTCGATCTCTGGCCCCTTTTTCCTCCTTTAAAGTCGTTTTCCTTCTTGTATGAGTCCCCGGACAGGGTATTTCTCGCCCGACTCGTGCTCAATTTGCTACCCAAAATCGTCGTAACAAATGCACGCTCGGACTAGGGAGTTACCCGCGCGGGTAGTGATTATTCCATGCCAATTCTCGTTCCGTTTGTCCCGTGATGATCCTCAATGTTGGGACTTTGTTTCGTGCACGTCCTTTAGCTCCGAAATGAACCGAATATGCATAAAAACCTGTAAGAACATGAAAACACGAAAACAAGTAAAACGGATACGAAATCATACGTAAAGCATCGCATATATATCATAAACATCTCTCAAATCGTGCAAGAAATACGTATAAAAACGAGATGATCAAAATCCCCCAGACTTGAATGTTTACTTGTCCCTAAGCAAACGTAAACGTGGAACACGTGGGGTGTACAAAATCCGAGAATCCCCCCTTCTCCTAGAAGTACCGCTAAAGCGAACCTAACCGATCAACTAGCACGTCAACAGCAAATTCAGCCTAATTAAGTTTTCGAACTTCGTCCTAGGTTCACCAAGGCTACCCATGAGATAGTAAATCAAAAGGAAAACTAAACAAGCCACCGTAACTCTCTTCACCAAACAAGACTTCGGACAATGCCAAACCTAGAACAACCGAGGATATTTGTTTCTTTTTCGAACTTCTTTCTTTCTTTATTCCTTTTTTTATTTTTTTTCTTTCTTTTTTTATTTTCTTTTTATGACTTATTTTTCGTTTCTTTTTTTCTTTTTCTTTGCATACACACTAGGCTTATAAGACGTCGGATTTGAAGGGATCCAGCCTCTACTTAGATCCAGACTACCGATGACGGTATACTCATGCATCTCGTTTAAGAGTGCAGCGGAGTAGGCGGCGTTTTATTTGTGCCATGCCCTTAGGACGTAGAAATATTATCGCCAATCCACCACTTAGACCCGAGCCATCGAAAGAGTATCAGGGTCGATGCACTCATATCGATTTTAGGTCATGCGTTTTAGGCATTATTTCTATCGACAACGGAGTGTTAGTGTGCGCTCTTAATCTGTAAATAAGCTCGATCTCATACGATCTAGTAATCCTCATAGAAAAGTGAAGTAAAGCATCGTCTACACGAAGTATGACCATCTGGATAGAGAGAATAAACGATAAAATAGCCTAGCAACCTCGTCTAAACCCCCCACAAGCAACACTAGGATCCCAAAGAACTATGACCTATTGTTTTTCAGTCGACTAATAAGCTCTAACGCTTAGGGAAAACCTAGCTCAAACATGCAAAATTTCACGGAAAAAGCCAACTTCTTAAGCATCCTAGGTTCAGGGTTTATCTCAAAACGTGGCACCGGACAAGTGCCTGGGACGACTCTGACTCACGAAAAAAAAGAAAACAAACTAAAAACCACAAAAATAACCTAAAAACTACAAAGTCAAAGGGAAGATAAAAGAAAATGAAACGAAATCACCTGACAAACGTGAGCTGCTCCCCCAGACTTGAGTTGAACGGCGTCCTCAACGTGAAGCTCCGATGGAGGGTAAGGGAAGTGAAGCACGTTTGTGGTGGTATATTTTTTTTTTGTGTTTTTTTTTGTGTTTTTTGTTTTTTTAACGAAATGCAAAATTAACCAAGTCTTAAACTAAAAACTAAGAAAAATAAAAGCAAACAGCTGGGTTGCCTCCCAGAAAGCGCTTATTTAACGTCTTTAAACTTTGACGTCTTCATTCCTCATGCGTGCGCGACTGGTGGATCGGAAAGGGAAATGGAGTTTCCACTTTCGATCGGTTGAGCAGCTTGGTAGAGTTTTAGCCGTTGTCCATTAGCTTTGAATGTGTCACCCATCTCGCTCAAAAGTTCCAGTTCTCCATATGTGAAGACTTCTCGTATCTGAAAAGGACCAGACCAATGGGACGGTAGTGTGCCCGAGAAAAGCCTAGGACGAGAATTGAAAAGTAGAACTAAATCACATTGTTGGAAGTCATGAGGTAGGATCTTCTTATTGTGTCATCCCTTAGTCATTACATATTTCTTTGGCACATCATGCACGGGATTCACTCGTTCGCTGCCCGAGGTTGGATAAAAGGTATCTGCATTGAAAAGTTTTATGACATCTTTTTCCATTACCTCGTGCAAGTGCGGGTGCAGCCTCCTTTGAGTTTCGGTGGAAGGTTCGTGGCTGTCCTCCGTATAATTTCCGTGCATACACATTGAAGAGCTAACTCTTCTACGCTTCTTTACGCGTGTGGGTTGTCTTCTCATCTCATCTGCACTCAAGTTAGCATTCAAAACAGCAGGATATGTTTTATCGCGTTCAACATACTCATACCAAAAAGAAGATGGTGGAGGCTCGGGCTCGAGTCTGAACGTCTTCTCCACTGCGAAACCAGCATGCATTTCGTGTGCAATCTCCTCACGTGGGACGTCTGCTAGTGCTTCAATAGCACTCATGAATTTCGTGTACACCTCAGCTCCTTCGTCCGTAAATCCTGCATTATCCCAAACTCGTGTTAAATATCGTACAAGAGGATCAGAAGCACTTACGTGATCAAGCGTGTCTTTCGCTAACTCGTCCAGCGAATCGACTGTAAAGATAGACTCCTTGGATAAGGGTTCGTTCATGGGGCTGGACAGGTTGAATTTGATCATCTTATCTCCGACACGTAAGGAAAGCTTTCCTTGTTGTACGTCTATCAAGGCACCTGCAATAGCTAAGAACGGTCTACCAAGAATAATAAGTGTCCTAGCATCTTCCATTACCTATCCAAAAGTTTTCGCAACTCAATCATGTATGATGGAATCATTAAAGATTTGATGTTTTCGAACTCTACCTTTAACTTACTATAGGCTCGGGAGACAAAGGGAAGATGTGTACGAACGAGATATCCAGCAACAAGAAGAAGGAAAAGGATTGAATAGAGGACCTCCCGAACATTTGGGCGATCCCAGATGTGTCGATATCAATGATGACTCATTATTTCGATGAATCATTTCTTCGGACAAAAGAAGATTATGTAAAGACTTACTCGAAATCTCATTTATCAGACTTATTTGTGGAAGGCACAATTTTTTTCTGAAGAATACGCCATGATATATCCGATCCATGCATAATATTATGAAAAATGGATACAAATTTTTTACTGCTACTTAGTGTCCGCAATAGGTCAAAAAGTATCTAAAAATATCAAATATAGATATTTGTACACTGTCGAAGTAAGGAACCATGGCACATATGTTTGGAATAGATTCCATTTTGAGAGAGTTAAAAAAGCAATATGTCATTGAAAGGTTCTACCCATTTGCCTTTTGTCAACGCATTTCTTTAGGCAAAGAATCCGTTTTTTCCTCTTTTCCACTACAATAAATTCAAGGATTATGGACTGAAGAATCAGTCCCTAATCCGTCCGGAAAGGCATTTAGGGACTAGCACGCGCCGTCCGCAAACGAGCGTCGGTAATCAGTTCCAGTCCGCAAACCGTCCGCAATTTCGAACGTAAAAGATAGTCCAAAAACCGTCGCAAATTTCCGGACGGAACATGCCGTCGGGAAATTTCCGGACGGAGCTACGCCGTAGGGAAATTTCCGGACGGAGCT
The DNA here is from genome assembly GCA_036759665.1 of Gynandropsis gynandra. NCBI lineage: Eukaryota > Viridiplantae > Streptophyta > Magnoliopsida > Brassicales > Cleomaceae > Gynandropsis > Gynandropsis gynandra. The sequence continues at coordinate 25,989,487 of CM071872.1, read as the reverse complement.
TTACCGTCGGGAACAATTTTTTAAAAAAAAATTAAAACGTGAAATTTAAAAAAAACTGAAATTAAAAAAAACATTTATACAATAATATTTAAATTATTCGTTTACAAATT
>CM071872.1:25959242-25978953 GCA_036759665.1 Gynandropsis gynandra | reverse complement strand
AAATGGCATGCATTTTCCATCGAAACTACAATCAAAATTTACAATTTATAAAAGAGTTCATGAATAGAAACCAAAAAATCAAAAGTAAAAGAAACAAAACCTTAGAAACCACAATCAAAACCAAATTAATTGCGATTGTGGACCTCATTTTTTGTGTCGTAGATAGAGTTGGGCAAATTTTGTAGAGTTTCCTTGAACATGTAAAAGAGATCCTATTTGGTAGTGATTTTGTCCGTGGATTCTGAAAGTAGCTATCAAAGCGAAACACAGCTCCAACTCGAAATCAAATGGCATGCATTTTCCATCGAAACTACAATCAAAATTTACAATTTATAAAAGAGTTCATGAATAGAAACCAAAAAATCAAAAGTAAAAGAAACAAAACCTTAGAAACCACAATCAAAACCAAATTAATTGCGATTGTGGACCTCATTTTTTGTGTCGTAGATAGAGTTGGGTAAATTTCGTAGAGTTTCCTTGAACATGTAAAAGAGATCCTATTTGGTAGTGATTTTGTCCGTGGATTCTGAAAGTATAAGGACCTTAGAGGTTGCAGAATGGTCGATTTTTTCACCAATTGATGTAAATGTCAAAATAGAATTATAAGCCCTGATGTTTGTCTAAAGGGCAAAGGAATTGCTATATAGATCTTCTGAGAGAACATGTGGTTCTGAAACTTTTAGTTATTAATAATATATTAATATCTGTTTAAGTATAATAAATTTATAAACATTTTAAATATTTATATTTGCATAATATATTTATGAATAATATATTAATATTTAATTAAGTATAATAAATTTAAAAACATTTTAAAGATTTATATTTGCATAATATATATCGATTTTTTCTATTTTTATGTAAAGATTTTATAGATATTAATAAGATATTAAAAGAGATATTTAAAAATTTTAAGTCATTTAATTATATTAATGATCAATATAATTATAATCAATAAAAAAATTAGTTTAAAAAAAAAAAGACTTGCTTAGGTGGCTTCACCACAAACATTCTTTTGAAAGAACTTTTATATATATAATTTTATTTAAATATATAGTTATGAATAATATATTTATATTTGATTAAGTATTAATATGTAATTAAGTCTTTTTTTAACTAATTTAATAAGATATTTAAAAATTTAAGTCATTTAATTACATTAATGATCAATATAATTATATTCAATAAAAAATTAGGTTAAAAAAAAGACTTACTCACTATAAACCTTCTTTTGCAAGAACTTTTATATATAATTTTTATTTAAATATATAGTTATGAATAATATATTAATATTTGATTAAGTATAATAAATTTAAAAACATTTTAAATATTTGTATTTGTATAATATATATAGATTTTTTCTATTTTATGTAAAGATTTTATAGATATTAATAAGATAATAAAAGAGATATTTAAAAATTTTAAGTCATTTAATTACATTAATGATCAATATAATTATATTCAATAAAAAAATTAGTTTTAAAAAAAGACTTGCTTAGGTGACTTCACCACAAGCATTCTTTTGCAAGAACTTTTATATATATAATTTGAAACCACACCAAACCACCATACATCCAATATCTTTAACTAACATTTTGCTAGAGAAATAATTGCTATAAAGACTGTTACAATTATATTCAATAATATGCATTAAAGCCAAATTTAAGATTACATTTATTATTAGAAATAATATTTTTACTATGAAAAGCAATACGTATAAATCAAAGTTTGTCACAAAATAGCTACCCTTTAATCTCCCATGTAAATTAATTGTATTATAAAATAATAATATTATGTGAATGTCTTTTGAGTTTTCCAACTCTTCATATTCTCTATTTACTCTCCCACTTTATTTCTATTTAATTCTATGAATTATGACTACCTTATCTCTTAATCTATTTGTTTGTCTCTTCATCTATCCTTGTAAGCCTATAAATAGAGGCAATTTCATTTGTAAATGTACACTTGAGAAATCTTCTTGAATAAAGAATTATCTTGCTCTACCTCTTGCTCTCTCATCTTACATATTGTTCAAGTTTATTTTGCAACATTAAAAAATTTAATATCTATATAAAACTCCCAAACTTGTTAATCTTCATCTTTATCATTTTATTCTTCTTTTTTCCATATTTATTCTTTTTTTTCTACTTTAATTTTCTAAGTTATAAATAATTAATCACTTTCATTTATAAGACTTTATATTTGACACATTTAAAAAGGAATAAAATCTAGCAAATAAAAAAAAACTATCTTTTCCATTTCATTGTTTTTTTTTATTTTAAAAGAGACATTGATTCTTGTAGTAGGGTTGAGTTGAGAGGCCAGATTTTGGGCCCTAAACTTATATTTTATTTAGTGGGTCTCCTCTCACTCCTAATCTGAGCATCAGAGCTTAAGCTATCTCCTTGAATGTTTATGAAAGCAAATTAACTTATAAATCCTTTTTAACTCTTTCCACTAAATTTGTCTAAAAAACAAAGCATATTCATATTTGAACTTTTAAATCACATACATTTTTTTCAAAATTTCTTAATTTTAATTTTTCAATTCTTTTATTCGAATAGGTTATTGATTTAACAATGTTCAATTGGCTTAAATGGACACACTATACAACAACGTTTAAGAGATGCAATGAATTAGTGGGAAAGACCGTGAATAATTCACTCAATTGATAATTCAATAAAAATAAATTACCCATTTAGACCCATGATAATACGATAAAAATAAAACAGTATAAAAATGCAGTTTTTTAATAATCAAAACATATACGATATAATAAAAATGATTTGTTTTTAAAACCCTAATGGACTTAATAAATCTCTAGACTTGTTTTTTCTTTATAATTTCCGTCGTTAATCACTTGCATTACCATAAAACACATACTAAAAACGAAGTATTTGTCCCCTAAAAATGAATCGAAGCATCGAGGTTTGTTGTTAACAAGATAGAGCGTCAAACCCAAAGACCTTAAGAAGTGAAAAGATGTGCAAGTAAGAAGATTTTCTTCTACTTTATCTTTTGCTCTTGCTTCGAGAACTCAACTCAAAACGTGTCGAAATAAAAGATAGAACCGACAAAACCCAACACCAACTCATCATCTCTCTTCTTATCTTCTTCTTCTTCACATGAGCAGAACAGAGGAAACTTCCGCCGGTTGCGTCGTCGGGGTATGCTCCACTGTCTCCCAAGCTTGCCGTTTCCTCAGGATTTTACTCTCTTTCCTCAGCCGCGGCAGCAGCAGCAGCAGCAGCAGTAGTGGTTCCACAGCAGGCCACAACGACGACCGCAATCGCTCATTGAACTGATGCTGCTTAGGCAGACATGTTCATGTCCATTCAACTGAAGAAACAGTGTGTATCTATGCATACATACCACGCATGTTTATATCTCCGAGATTGAAAACTAAAAGGTGGGTTTCAGTGAAGGCTCAAAAAGGAAGAATTTTACTTACTTTAAAGTATTCAAACTCTGTACATATCTAAAGATATCAATATCATGAAACACTAAAAAGTTGCATGATTCCTATACTTACCAAAGATTAGAGAATTGAATCTGGGAAACTCCAACTGTAGATATAAACACCCAAAAGATGGCACACAAAGCACCGAGAATAGACAAGAAAAGAAAACCTCTGTTTCTGCTAAGTTTCTTCGCAGTGGCAGCGTTATTAGTCACAGAGGTTTCATTTGCTTTTGCTGTGAACCTGATGTGGCCGAAGCTAGACATACGCACAAAGGTCCGGTGGTTCAGAGGACCCTCACATGCAGATGCTGGAGTGGACGGTATGGATTCCATGAATGCCCACAAAGCATTAGAGAACTGGCTTGTAGTTCCCTGACGATTTTGGCCTCCTTGATTTAGGCTACTTGGGGCCGTGGGAGGATCATGTATCACACCTATGCAAATATGAATATCAGCAAATTGTAACGGTCTACCTTATTACATAATGCGTGTTTGATAAGTCTGGAATTTCTGCATTAAAGAAAAAGTCTTGGTTCGAGTCCCTGGGGCATGCAGAAATGAAACTAGCCCTAAAAATCACCAGTGAGTGTTCTGAGACACGCTTGAGACTAGGTACCTGATGAAGGTGAAGCAAATGCTTCGGAATAAAACTGTTGTTCGTCAAAGTGTTCATGTGGCCTCAAATCACCGACCAATTGATTTTGAGTAACTGCACTGGAATCTGCGAGGTTGTTCAGCTGGCTTTGTTGTGTCTGCTGCTGGAACTGAGGATTTGGGTAATGCTGCCTCTGGTCAGTTGCATTGTTAGCAAAAGAATTCATAGAAGACAGACATGGAGCTGTTTCCTGAGAAAAATTTTCCATATCAAAAGACACATCGATATCATGGAACAACTGGTCAAACTCGCTCCAACCATTTAACTCGTCGGTTTTTAAGGGCTGCAAAGGTTGCTCAATGGCAGAAGAATCCAGATCAGGAATAAGAAGATCATCCATTTCTATGTAATCCTCTCCTTCAAACACTATAGGTGCAGCTTCTAAGGTCTTGGGGGGAGCCGATGTGACATCTGCAGTCTCAAATGAGTTTGCAGACACAAGAGAGTCAAAACTCATGCGCCTGTTGTCTGGTTGACTCTGTGGCATGAACTCTCCAATTTGCTTGGACATGAGAATCTCTCCAGAACCGGAATTCACCAACGTGCTTTGAATATCTTTTTCACTGTTTACCTGTGAAGAGAAAGTTTTAAATATCGGGAGAGATACACTCTTAGGTTGGATAATATACTGTTACACTCAGGTGATACTACAAAGCTTAGTCATTTATCGCATTTATGAGAGAAGAAGCTGACCTCAGGTACGGCATAAAGAAGATTGTTGACTTGTCTTGAGGAAACTGGAGGTGCATCCGCAATTGCTTTGAAGAGTTCCTCGATATCCTCCTGAGTAAGTACACCCTCATCCACAAGAGCAGCACCGTTAGACTGAACAGCAACATGAACAGGCTCAGCAACATTACTTGTGTCTTCCTTATCATCATCAACCCATTCTTCTTCTTGGAATGGAGCACCATATTGCTCACCATTTTTAGGACCAGCCCCACTTTTTTTGTACAGCTTGTAAAGAGCATAATAATCCTGAAGAGGAAAAAAAAGCTGAATCAGTTATAGGGCAAAAACTGATGAGTAAGACATGAACATTAAGCATTACCAGTGAATATCCTAATACCTTCGTATTCTGACATTTTTCGAGTTCCTTCTCATCCATTGTGTACTCGTGCATCACCCAGTCAGTTCGTTCACCATTAGGTGCCCGGCCTCGGTAGAAAACAAGAGTCTTCTTGATCCCCACAGCTCGAGAATTATACATGATGATTCGATCCTTTCCAGTAGCTTTCCAATACCCCTTTTCAGTGGCTCTACTTGATCTAGCTCCATTGGGATACTTCCTACCCCTTGGAGTGAAAAAGAACCACTGTCGGTCTCCTGACTTCAACAGGGACTGGCCTGCTCAAAATTATCAGGTGTGTTAGCGAACTGATTTGAACACATCTCAATGCTTGGATAAATAACTAAGAACGTTACAATATAAATTTATGTGCCTCATAAGATTCAGGAAAAAGAAAAAGCTAGAAAACAAGGAACATATGCATACTGACGAGTGAAACGTTTTGATCATAACCCCAAACAACCACTGCTAAGCACAAAATTATGTTGAACCAGTAAAGGAATCCTCACATATAGACAACAATAGCTGTTAGATCCAATATTACATACTACTCTTCTTGGCAACGTTTCTTGTAGAGGCCAAAACTCAAAAACAGCAAACAGAGATGAAGGCTAATCTCGAAGAGGCCAAAAACCCACGAATTTTCATCAAAATAAATGACTGGAAATAGTAGAAATATAAGAATCCGATACGATTGTTACTCTCTCGCAACAACTCAACAGATCATCAACAACACATTAATTGAACAGGGAGGTATCAGGAGAAAAAACAGGATGCAACTTCCATTAAAATTCAAGATCAAGAAAGGAAAACCCCGGAAAACCTAGTCAAAGAGAGCAAAAGCGGATCACGCATCGAATAAAGCAGGCAATGAAATTACCAGGCAATTCCTCGGGATCCCATTTGTATACATCAACTACACCGATTACATTGACCCTGAGCCTTCTCCTACAGATCTTCCTCTTCAAATAATAAACCACCAGCTCCTCATCAGTAGGGTGAAACCGAAACCCAGGCGCACAAAACCTCCCGCCTTTGAAACACAATCCGGGAGATGAATCAACCATACTCGTCCTCAACCGACTCCGATACCTCAAAGACAATCTACGAATGATCCCGTAAAATAAATCAAATGGGTAAACGATACCGGATTTCAGAACCGTTTACTCTACTCGTCAGAGAGAAAAAGAAGCCAAACTACATGATAAGAAACGCTTGCCTCGAGCAAGCGAGAGAGATTTCGAACCCTCGGGGATGTGATCGACCAGAGAAAGAAGATTGAGAGAGGAAGAAAGGTTTGACGAGTCAACAAAATGTAATCTTGGGTATTTGATGCTTCTATTGGACGCAGGAAATTTCCGCGAAAACTACCGTTGACTTAACATTTTGGAAACCTAACAGTAATGGGCCCTAAATTAATAGCTTAAGCCCAGTCCATAATTATTGTCAGACCTATTCAAATCTAAAGTTTTATTGCAATTATGATTGTTATAATAGAAAAAGGTATATTACACCCAACTATTCTACTTTATCTAAATTCTCCCTTTAACTATTTGATACAGTCAATTTCTCTGTCATCTTACAAAATTTATCCGATTTTCCCTTTAACTATACCAATTCAGCCAATTCCCCCTCCGTTATATAATCAGTATATTGGCGTTAATCGACCCGATTTTGATTTGATTTCGATCCGGTTTAACCGAATTTAACCCGATTTTGACTCAATTTTGACTTGGTTTAACCGGATTTAACCGAATTTAATTCGATTTAACCGAATTTAACCCGATTTTACCCAAAATTAACCCAATTTCACCCAAATTAACCCGATTTAACCGAATTTAACCCGATTTAACCGAAATTAACCCGATTTTACCCAATTTTAACCCAATTTCACCCAAATTAACCCAATTTCATCAAATTTAATTCGATTTCCATCCAAATTTAACCCGATTTTATCCAATTTTAACCCAATTTCACCTAAATTAACCCGATTACCGCCAAAATTTAATCAAATTTCATCCAATTTAACCGATTTACTCACTTTTAACCCGATTTACTCTTTTTAATTCGATTTAACCCGATTTTTTATTTACCTCAATTTTATTCAAAGTAATATAATACCAACCCGATTTTATCCTATGTAATATAATTTCAACCCATTTTCACCCAAATTAACCCGATTTCATCAAATTTATTCCGATTTCCATCCAAATATAACCCGATTTTTATCCAATTTTAACCCAATTTCACCCAAATTAACCCGATTATCGCCCAAATTTAATCCAATTTCACCCAATTTAACCGATTTACTCACTTTTAACCTGATTTACTCTTTTTTAATTCGATTTAACCCGATTTTCGATTTACCTCAAGTTCATCCAAAGTAATATAATTCCAACCCGATTTTACCCAATTTAATATAATTCCAACCCATTTTCACTCAAATTAACCCGATTTCATCAAATTTAATCCGATTTTATCCAATTTTAACCCAATTTCACCTAAATTAACCCGATTATCGTCCAAATTTAACCCAATTTCACCCAATTTAACCGATTTACTCACTTTTAACCCGATTTACTCTTTTTTTAATTCGATTTAATCGGATTTTCGATTTACCTCAATTTTATCCAATGTAATATAATTCCAAGTTTAAGAATTCACTCGATTTAACCTATTTTAATATAATACCAACCCGATTTTGGTTAAATTTGGGCGATAATCGGGTTAAATTTGGACGATAATCGGGTTAATTTGGGTGAAATTGGGTTAAAATTGGATAAAATCAGATTAAATTTGATGAAATCGGGTTAATTTGGGTGAAAATGGGTTGGAATTATATTAATTTGGGTAAAATCGGGTTAGAATTATATTACTTTGGATGAAATTGAGGTAAATCAAAAACCGGGTTAAATCGAATTAAAAAAGAGTAAATCAGGTTAAAAGTGAATAAATCGGTTAAATTGGGTGAAATTGGATTAAATTTGGGCCATAATCGGGTTAATTTGGGTGAAATTGGGTTAAAATTGGATAAAAATCGGGTTAAATTTGGATGGAAATCGGAATAAATTTGATGAAATCGGGTGAATTTGGGTGAAAATGGGTTGAAATTATATTACATAGGGTAAAATCGGGTTGGTATTATATTACTTTGAATAAAATTGAGGTAAATAAAAAAATCGGGTTAAATCGAATTAAAAAAGAGTAAATCGGGTTAAAAGTGAGTAAATCGGTTAAACTGGGTGAAATTGGGTTAAATTTGGACGATAATCGGGTTAATTTAGGTGAAATTGGGTTAAAATTGGATAAAATCGGGTTAAATTTGGATGGAAATCGAATTAAATTTGATGAAATCGGGTTAATTTGGGTGAAATTGGGTTAAAATTGGGTAAAATCGGGTTAATTTCGGTTAAATCGGGTTAAATTCGGTTAAATCGGGTCAATTTGGGTGAAATTGGGTTAATTTTGGGTAAAATTGGGTTAAATTCAGTTAAATCGAATTAAATTCGGTTAAATCCGGTTAAACCAGGTCAAAATTGAGTCAAAATCAGGTTAAATTCGGTTAAATTCGGTTAACGCCAATATACTGATTATATAACGGAGGGGAAATTGGCTGAATTGGTATAGTTAAGGTGGAAATCGGATGGATTTTGTAAGATGAGGGGAAAATTGGATGTGTCAGATAGTTGATGGGGGAATTTGAACAAAGTAGAATAGTTGGGGGTGTAATATGCCTTTTTCCCGTTATAATACTAATTCCCAATATTGTGTATTTTTCAAAACAATTAGTTTTAAAAATAAATAAAAATATGTGATATATTAAAATTAGTGTTGTAAATTTCGTTCTCCATTTTTACTAAATTAGTAGATAATTAAGAATTTTTCGTATTTGTTTTTTTTACTAAATTTAAAATATTAATAATAAAATTTTAAAACACAACGAATCATATATAAAATATAAAATCATACAATTTTATAAACCACAACATAAATATAACGTTAATAAAATCATATAAAAATATAATACTCGATCTTTGATTATATGTTCCAACTTTCCATATGATCTGCAATATATGTCAATTAAATCACAAAATTTTTTCTGAATCAATATCATTATCATCATTAAGATCTTTAAAACTCAAATCTATATATTAAAAAGGCAAGTTTTTTATGGCTTCTGAGAGTTTCTGGCATCTCAGCCCTCCACCTCAACCACCACCAACATTTATTCCATCTTCTCCCCACTCTTCCACGATCTGCACTCTCTCACCCATCACCCACGATGTCTTAACTCGCCCTCGACTTCGCAATAATTTTGCGCTTTTTACCGCTGCCCGTTCGCTATCTCTTCCCTCTGTCACCATAGCGATTATCATGAAACCCTCCGCTTTCATCCAACTAGTCTACGTTCGAATATCCTTTGTTTTTCCTCCTTCGTTCGCCTCTCGCAACCACCAATTCCCCAAAGATTGGAATGGGAACTACCATGTTTTTCTCACAAACCCTCATGGTGCTTCAGCTCGCATGCAACTCTCTCTCTCTCTCTCTGTAATTCGAGATATGTTTCCTTTGATTGCCAACCTCAAATATCTTAATTTCGATGGGTTTCTAAATATGTTATCAGGGTTTAGTACTAATCGAACGCAGTCTTCTCCATCGCTTACCCAGTTGAGCGATTATCACGAAACCCTTTGATTTCATTCAACTGGTCTAAGTTTGGAAATCTTTTGTTTTTTGCTCCTTCCATGGCGCATCAGGGTTCTGATCATGCGCTTTCGGATCATCAGATAGTTTTTGCATTTATTTGCTTCTAAGAAGTGTCAAAGGGAGAAGGAAAGATGTAATATATACTGATGGGATTAAGGGTCGATCCTAATCAACGGCCTTTAAGGCATTTTGGGCACAAAGAAAGGAGAGAAGGGAGTTTCAGCCTGATCTTAGAGAGCAACAGGTTTAACTCTTTCTTTTGGAAGTATCAATCTGAAATTTTGGATTTTAGGTAACTTCAATTTCATTTCAGGTTGATCCTGGGAAGATTCAGGATGCTTCTTTTCTTAATGTTGTCGTTAAGGTAAAACCTTTTCTTCCTCTTTTTGATTTTAGGTGTCAAAGTAGAGATTTTTACTTCTGTTTGTAATGGATCTTGTTTTTTCTGTTTTGGTTTATTGTACTCATACAGCACCTGATTACTCCTTACCATGGCAGAAGCAAAGATAGTATACAAGTACAAGGAGGCAAGCTTTTAAAGAGATAAGAGTATACGTTTGTTGTTCAATGTCAATTTTAATGTATTTACACTAATAAACTATATGTATATGTTGTATCATTACAGTGCTTTTATGATAGGAGATGGTAAACTCTTGACAAATGCCCATTGTGTGGAACATGATACACAGGTTTCCCACAATCCTACTTTTTACTTTATTGTTCTTATGTTCATTGCTTTAACCTAATTTCTTATCAGGTGAAAGTTAAGAGGAGAGGTGATGATAGAAAATATGTTGCTAAGGTCTACCATTTTTTACCTCAATAATTACTTTGCAGATTCTTGTTTGTTTATGTGGCTAAGGTCTACCCTTTTTACCTCAGTAATTATTTTGCAGAGTTCTGTTTGTTTATGTGGGTATGATCTTTGGAACTTGTTTTAATTCCTTGAGGAGCTCTAATTCGAAACGTATTTACCACGTAGGGCCTAAAGTTCGAGTATCTTTATGATGTACATGTTTTATCTAGATTCCAATATAGTTTAATTTCCAATATAGTTCTTCAATTGATTATATATTTTAATTTGTACAAATTTTTATTTTTGCAGATCACAGTAAAAATTTACATGAGAGGGATGAAGGGGAGCTATTAAGAAGAGGTCAACCTTTATGCATTTATGAACCTTATTATGGTGAAGGAACTTGGCTTTTTCTCCATCAATATCCGCTCTATCGAGGGGTTGGTTTGGTGAGTTTGCTTCTGTATTCTAATGTCTCAACAATGTAGTTTTATTTTACAGCAACAACAAGATTCCATACTGACTTTGAATGCAATCTTTTACAGTCATCAAAAGGACGAAGGCCAAGGATGGATGATGTCGATGCTCCAGCACGTCTCACACTTCTAAACAAGTTTCCCTGGCTATAACAGTGATATGGAGGAATAGGTTCAAAAATTTTATTTTCTAGATTGCGTTTCAGTTGAAGAAGTAGTTTCTTTTTCTCAAATAAAAAATCAGTTTGATCAACGGGAGGTTTCTGAACAAAATATTTTACTGATAAGCTGTAAAACCGAAACAAGTGTAATTTATTTTTCTGATTGATGATGTGTTTGGTTACGAATTTAAGAGTTATATTACCTTTTCTGGTCTAATGAATCGTATTTTCTTAATTGAATCTTATCCAGTTAAAATAAGTAGATCTCGATATTAACATGCTTGGCAATGGGAAATTACGGATTGGGGTGATCTTCTCTTTTCTATGGTTTATTTGATTATCTTTTGCTATTTAAGCTAAAGGGACATCACAGTTGGATAGAGAGAAAGAAGAATGTAGGAGTTAACTAAAGCATTCTGAGTTTTAGAAATTCAATCTTCTTGGTATTTGCTTATCATTTATATGTAATGTGCTCTATTGATGTCAGGGTCATTTCTAGAATCAAGAAATTTGTGAAAGAATATAATCGTTTCTTGAGGGCAAGATGATGTCAAGAGTAGTGATATATAATCGTTTCCAACTTTTGGAGTCGAGCTTGTCAAGAGAAGCTTGGAAAATCAACTTAGTACCATGATGATGGGAAATTAATCATTGATCATATATAATTTTTTTGTATTTTATTTTGAATAATGATTTATTATATACAATCTAATAAATAATTATACTTTTTTATAACGATAAAAATTTTAATTTAAATATAATATCGTATTATAAAAATCAATATAAATACCCGCGCATCGCTGGATATTGCCTAGTTTGTAGTAACTCATGAAGTATCATCATTTATTCTATCATCATCATCTACATCTTATTCGAAAGGCCATGATTAAATGCGTGTAGAATCACTAATAAATAGCACATCAAATTTTGTATTTGCATGGAATTAGACAAATATTTGATCTTTTAGTCGACTAATATTAAATCGCTTATTTTTTTCGTATAAGTCTAAAAACAAATAGATCAATTGAAATATAACGACTTAAAAACATCAATATGAATAATCGGAGTTTTCAAAGCACAAATTCATGCAATGGTACTCCAATTCCGTTCACAATTAGATGTTTTTCATCATAAGTCTACGTCTCCTAACATCACTCTCCACATAGACACTTCATTTGATCAGAATTCAACACATACAATTATATATTCCCATGCAACATATTATGAATTACGTTTCTTAACTACATAAGATGTCATTCTTGCAGTCGAAGATTTAATGATTGAGGTTAAAGATGAATCCATAATGTTCACAATCAACAAAATAAATAAATGATGCATCGAGTTAATCTTCGCAATCAACTAACATTCGATAAACCTTAACATAATTCTAAATCCCCGACTCGTCACAAAACCTAAGCTAACATGGTTCTATGCTTCATAAAATTCCAATAAAAACTAACATTTAATAAACCATAAACATTAAACCCACCATATTCCCAATACTAACATTCGATTATTTACTAACCTATTGATTTCATAAGCAATCAATTAACAATGCATTAATGAGGACCAATTCAGAGAGAGGAATATAGATCAAAATCCGAGAAAACGAAGAGCGAGGCAAAGACGAAGGCGCACGAACGGCGGGCGAGGACGAAAGCCAAGGCGAGCGAAGGAGAATGAAGGCTAAGGCAAAGACGAGCGGGGACGAAGGCTAAGACGAAGGCGAACAAGGAAAAATGTCATGAAGGCACAGAGTGAAGGTGAACGACGAGGAATGAAGGTGATAGGAGAGGTGTGAAAACGAATAGTTGAATTCGAGAGGCAAGGCGATAAAGGTTGCATCGCGTGACATGTTTAGAGATGAGGTCAGAGGCTCAAACGACGCCATTTTGGGCTCTCCCAAAACACCATCGTTTCAAGCGAATCTTTTTTTTCATAAAAATAAAACCTTCTAGATGATAGTTTTTTATTAGTTGGTCGTTCAAACGTCTATCAATCGATGGTCGTCTAATATATGCGGTATCTTTGATTTTTTCATAAAAACAATAAACAATGCATCCAAATAAATCTTTTCATAATATGTAATAATTTCACATACTAATATTACTATTTATCTATAAACATAAATATGTTATATTTTTTATTATATTTTTCCTTATATTATCAAATTATATACAAATAAAATTGTATATAATCTAGTAACTATAGATACAATCTAGTCATTATATTAAATACATATTAACCTCAATTGGTGAGATGTAGATATATTAACGATTTTAAAGTTTTATACATTTTGAATTATACTAATATAAAATATTAAACAAAATTTGAAAAATATGCATAGGAAATTTAAATTAACAGTATATACAAATTATAATTCCATTTAATCATCAATTGATTTTGAATCTAGAATCTGTAATTTTCAATCTATATATTGTTACAGGCTATGATACAATTCATTCGTTCCTAATTAGTTTTAATCTATAAACATAAAAATTTTAATCATATATTGTGATGTATTTCGAGATAGAAAGATAAGAAACACCACATAAAAAATATTTAAAAAACTCACATAACAAAAATTATAAACTTAAAATATAAAAAATTATAAATCAACCTAATAATTATCAATTGGATAACATAACATGGTGTCTTGACGGACCGGGTTACGAAGATCTTGACGGAACACGTGGCAAAGATCTAACGGCTAATAAAATCTTTAGTTGTGATAATTAAATTTTCGTAAAAAAAAAACAAAAATATCTCATTTTCTCGGCACCATACATCCGCTCCTCCCGGAAAATTTTGAAATCGTAGAGAGAAAAAGAGAGAGATTCCGCTGGAAAGAGTATTCGATTTTCTGGGAAATCCCACTGTCCGGGCAGCTTTCCTGTTCCTCAATTTCAGTTGGTTTCAATTCGAACCTGAAATTGTGCGAAACGTTTCAGATCTGAATTGACATTGTTGATTTCTTTCCTTTCTCAGAGGATTCTCTAGCGTCGCCATGATCGATCTTGATATCTGTGAGTCTACTACTATTCTCACCGCTTTCTTTCATCTCCTCACACTTCGATATTTTCCTCATTTGGACTTCGGTTGTCCCATCTCCTTTGTTTCCCGAGACGGCTGAGTAGTACGATTTCCCACATTTTTGTATAGTCAGACTTGCCTGATCCACAAGCTCAGTCGTCTTCTATCTCGGTCTCTCAAGAAGAGGAAGCCGATCGAATGTTTTGGAATTTTGTATTATTCTCAGTTATGTTGGCTTAACTTAGATACTCCATGTTACTTGACACTGATTACTGCTGCAATGTCTCAGGGAATTACGGAGCTTTTGGATCGAATCCAGGCCTTACGTTCTGGATATAGCCATTTTGGCCTCGAGACTGGATTCTGAGGTTCTTTATCTTCTGGGTTTCGTTCAAGCGTTAAAATGGTGTTTTGGGAAGGATATGTAAGCGATGAAACCATGGGGACATTTGCCCCTATTGTAGTCTACTGGTTATATGGTGGGTTTTATCAGCTATTACCATCTCTGGATAAGTACAGACTACATACAAAGATGGAAGAGGAGGAGAAGAATTTGGTGCCTCTCTCATCCGTGGTCAAGGGTGTTTTGCTTCAACAGCTCGTTCAAGCTACTGTTGCCCAAGGCCTCTTCTTGGTTTGTTTAAGAACTTTTTGACCTACGATGAGATTTAGGATCACTCTATGATCAAAGTAAAAGATTCAAAAAGCGTCGTTACTTCTTTCAATTTGTTAGCTCATGTCTTTGCAAATTGCTTAAACTTTGATAATGTGCTTGGGTTTTAACTGGATGTTCATCCTACACTATCTTTAGTTCCATGGAAACAGCTTTTGCTTCTGAAAATGTCTAAGATCAGTAATTTGCTTCCTTTTTTATTCAGCAGTGTTTCATGCTGAGATTTTAAGGCTTGTAATTCTGGTAATTCACTGAAACGATTTTGTTTTCTATGTTTTGCTACAGCTCACATCGGCACACATATCAGGGAAGATGGAGCAGCCATCTATTCTTGTCCAAATCCTACAGATAATCATAGCAATGTTTGTCATGGATACATGGCAGTACTTTGTCCATCGTTACATGCACCAGAACAAGTTTCTCTACCGCCATGTCCATTCCCAACATCATAGGCTAGTTGTTCCCTATGCAATTGGTGCCCTTTATAATCACCCACTTGAAGGTCTCCTTCTGGATACATTTGGTGGAGCGATTTCATTCCTCATCTCGGGGATGACAGCAAGGACGGCCGTTATCTTCTTCTGCTTTGCTGTGATAAAAACCGTTGACGACCATTGTGGACTCTGGTTGCCAGGCAACATCTTTCACCTTTTGTTTCAGAACAACAGTGCCTACCATGACATCCACCATCAGCTTCAGGGTACTAAGTACAACTATTCTCAGCCATTCTTCTCAATATGGGACCGGCTTCTTGGAACTCACATGCCATATGATCTGGTGAAGCGGGTTGATGGAGGGTTTGAGGCCAGATTGAAGAAAGATTAACTAAAGTTGTTTAAAGTCAGATAATTCCACTCTTGCTTCATCTGAACAACTCTGTTCGAGAGAGGGAGGGTCCGACCCAAAGCGTGTTTTTCTGCCTGCACAAGGCTTCATATTCGAGGTTGGCTTTTCATCTGACTCTTTGTTGTGCTAAAGGTGAGCCTAGCCTCCAGATGATTAGCTTGTTCACTGTTAGGCTGTTTTGATGAGTTTTTCTTTGCGCCAACCTCACCATTTGGCTTATTGTTTTATGCCACTTCGGGTTGTGTTGTGTTATGCTGAGACCATTTGAATTTGTTCAAAGGCTTGTCCGAGTTTGTGCATCGAAGGATACAATTGTGTTTGTTTGCCATTTATAATGAAACTTCAGTTCGGTCTGATCGTGCCTTTGTGTTTAATTGCAACTGCTACGAATGCGTTTCAATAAACAAATGAATGCCTTTTACTCAAAACTATATTTGTCACCAGTAATCTCGGCAAGAACAAGAACCATCTTTGAACTTATGAAAACGAACACGATCCCGCACAATGATCTCTGTGTTATAAATCTTCGAAACATGCTTGAAAACGACGTGACAGTCCCCGCATATCCTCAAGTTCTTTATCACTCCTCGCTGTGGAAACACAAAGCGTTCTCTTTTTCTTCATCTCCTATGTCGTGCAGCACCAAGCTGGTCTCAGCCATGTAACCAAACTCCCTGATCTTGAACCTGATCTCGTCAATCTTTCTGTAAATATCCCTCCACCTTTCATGGCTCTTGTCGCCATTGTAGAACTTATGAATTGTTCCCTGAGCTTCTATATAGCTGAAACCAGGAATTTTCTTCACGTCCCTAGTCTTCATGGCATTCCTCACTTTCCGGACGTCGTTCCACCGTCCCTGCGCTGCATAAACATTCGACAGCAACACGAAATCTCCGTCATTGTCTGAACCCATTTCCAGTAATTTCTTCGACGCAGTTTCAGCCATTTCTACGTTTTTATAAATTTGTGAAGAATGGAGAAGGCTCTGCCAAAGAATCGGATCTGGAACCATTGGCATTGAAGATATTATGTTGTGAGCCTCTCTTAGCCGCCCTGCACGTCCCAGGAGATCAACTACACAGCCGTAGTGCTTCATGTTAAGCTCCACTCCATTGTGCGTGATCTTGTTGAATATGGAAAGGCCGTAATCCACCAGTCCCGCATGATTACACGCGGACAGAGCTGCTAAGTATGAGACGTCATCAGGTCTAATGCTATTGCGATGCATTTGCTCGAACATCTCTAGCGCTTTCTGTGCTTCTCCGTGCATTGCAAATGCCATGATCATGGTGTTCCATGTTACCACACTCTTTTTGCAGGTGATTTGGTCGAAGACTCCAAAAGCTTTATCAACGAACCCACATTTTGCGTACATATCGACAATCGCATTGCAGACTATCACGTTTTGATCGAAGTTTGCATCTTTAACATACCCATGAATCTTTTCCCCTTCCTTGATCGCACCAAGGTGAGAACAAGCGGCGAGCGCACCGAGAACAGTTACTTCGTTAGGGCTTATTTTCTCAGCTTGCATTCGGCTGTACAGTTCCAATGCTTCATGAGCTCGGTTCCCCGAAGCTAAACCAGCGATCAACGCGTTCCATGACGCGATATCTCTAACCGGCATTTCATCGAACAACTTCTGCGCACTACTGTGATCTCCATTTTTCGAGTATGCATCAAGCAGCGTTGTACAGAGAAGCGCGTCTGCGATCAAACCACGTCGACTGCTCTGCGAGTGAAGCTGCGCCGTCTCGGCGGAGCATAACGCACGCGCGCAGGCCTTCAACGAAAAGGAGCATGTGAGCGCGTCGATTCTACACCGAGACGACGTCGAAGCGCGCAACATGGAACAGAACCACGCGATGGCGCGTGACGGATGAGGACTCGCGGCGAGGCCGCGGATGATGGCGTTCCAGTCATTGGTGACAGGCTCGTGGACTTGTCGAAAGATCGCGATGGCGAAGCTGAGATCGCCGGCCGGCGAGACGGCGCAGAGATCGAGCAGGCGCGACCGTAGAGGGCAAAATTGGAAATAACCAATTGTCAGCAGGTGGGCTTGGACCTGCTTAATATGACCGAGGGTTTTGCATCTCTGTATCAGTGTCTCGATGTAAACGTGAGCCATTCCATAGACTCTACACGGAAACAGTGTGAAGTTGGGTTTTATACAGAATAAGTTTGGGAGAAATAAACAGATTCGTTTATTGGACCGAAAATCTCATATACTTTTCCTATATGTGTCTTGTTGTGCAGGTAGATTGGGACATTCAAATATGGGATTTTCTCATTTGTAAGCTTGGTCACAACATCGCCTTCGCAGATACGGAGAAATGTTGAAACCTCTAGAATCAAGAAAGAAGCCTTGTCACAATGGAATTAAGACAAACTGTTTATAAGGAAATTTTGAAGAAGCTGAGCAGCGGAGGAGCAACCTGCTGGCGACGGAGCGACAGAGAGGAGCTGTCGCAGACACGAATTCAAACCCTAAATGTGTCGAAGCTTCTGAAGCACTTCGAAGACTTAGGGTTACTGAAAAAGCCGCTCGGGTTGCCGGGTTGGATGCTGAAGAGAGCCGGGTTGGAGAAGCCCATCACGAAGCCCACACGAGAGTCCAGCTCAGCAACGAAGACGGCCCAGCACACCAGAAGCCCACGGTTGAAGCCCATGCAGGAAAATGACAAAGTGGTCAAATGGAGAAAAATAAAAACGAGGAGGTTATTTTGGGTATTTACTTAGAGACCAAGGGAATATTTTCTCACGAGGAGACAAGAGGAATATTTTCAGTTAGGGTATTGTTAGCAAAATAACCACATGAGGTTGAGCAGCCCTAATGTTTTTAACGGATATATATATATATGTATTTTGAAGCAGTAATATCAAGTATTGCATTATTCACAATCTGTTCATCATTATTCACCACCAAAAATAGAGAGAAACACTAGCAAAGGAGAGTATACTGATTACAACTTGGGATTTCATCATTTTCATTTCAAGTTTGCACAATCTAAAGGATAAGATAAATGTATAGCTCATGACTTATTCAAATTATCATTCATGAGCTGTAACAACACTAGAACTACAATTGGTATCAGAGCTTCTCGGATCTAAGGCCGAGAGGGAGCACCACGCACAAGCACAAGGAGAGCACGAAGCAAGCACAACAACCAGCACAAGATCACACGGCACAAACAACACACGAAGATGCAGAACATACAACAGGTCCCTATTTTTGAAGGAAAAAGCTATAATCTATGGCTTATCAAAATGAAGGCGCTGCTACGGTCGAAGCAGCTTTGGAAGGTGGTTACAGAGGGTTTACCACAAAAACCAGCTACTGGAGGAGGACCCATGACTGAGGAGATTCAGAAAAGTATCCTAGCATGGGAAGATCTAGAGGAGATTTTTGCCGCACACATTTCTGTGTGTGAGACTTCGAAGGAGGCTTGGGACCTTCTCAAGGAAAGGTTCCAAGGTGACCCAAAAACGGCGATGATAAAGCTCCAACGCTTGAGAGCAAGTTATTACACATTAAGGCAAGGAGAGAAAGAAACTATAAAGGATTTTGCTAACAAGGTAACGGAGTTAGCAAACGAGATGAGGGCGTATGGAGATGATATGAAGGAGGACACGTTGGTGTCTAAAATTCTATGCTCGCTGCAGGAGCGCTTTGATCCCTACGTAGGGGTCATAGAACAGACCAAAGATCTCACCACACTCACGGTGGGAGAGCTGGTCATCTCGCTTCAATCTCAAGAAGCGAGACTTGAAGATAGGCATGGCGGTAACTTGGAAGGGGCGTTTCAGGCCAAGTTTAAGGGACTCAAGGTCGG
>CM071872.1:25934019-25958732 GCA_036759665.1 Gynandropsis gynandra | reverse complement strand
CGCGGGTGCCATTGTGGTTAAGGATTTGTGAGGCCTGTGTTAAGGGGAAGCAACATAGGCTGGAGTTTCCGAAAACATCAGATTACAAAGCAGAAGGGATATTGGGTTTGATCCACACTGACCTATGTGGACCAATGAGTACGCCATCGTTAGATGGGAGTGTCTATCTGCTTACATTTACAGATGACTACTCGCATATGACGTGGGTGTATTTTCTACGGTTGAAATCTGATGTGCTCGGAATATTCAGGAAATTCGTGGTACAAGTTGAGAATCAAACCGAGAAAAAGATTAAGAAATTACGGTCTGACAGAGGAATGGAGTTTAACTCGAAAGAGTTCTCTGATTTTTTGGCTGAAAGGGGGATTGTTAGAGAGTTGAGTGTGGCCTACATGCCACATCAAAATGGGGTTGCGGAACGGAGAAACCGGACTCTAATGGAAATGACTCGTAGTATGTTGAAGGATAAGGGGCTGCCTAATAAGTTTTGGGCAGAGGGAGTGTTTACCTCAGCGTACATACAAAATAGACTGCCTACAAGGGCTCTAAAGGACAAGACCCCCCTAGAGGCTTGGAGTGGACACAAGCCGTCTGTTGGACATCTAAGAGTGTTCGGGTGCATCTGTTATAAGATGATCCCTACACAAAAGAGGAAGAAGCTTGATGATAAATCTGAGACGTGTATATTTGTTGGGTACAGTAGCCTTAGCAAAGGCTATCGGGTGTATGTGATTCAAACCGGGAAAGTTGAAGTGTCGAGAGACGTGGTTTTTGATGAAGAGAAATGTTGGGATTGGGAGACTAAGGTTGAGAAACCTACAGTTGAGGCACCATTAAAGTTACTTGACTCCCAAGGAATTACAAATCAAGAGGGAGTGCCTACTACAGTTGAAGTGGGTAGCTCGTCGGGACACGGGGGTAGTGGTGGTGATCAATCAACACCACCGATGACACCACTACGACTCTCATTGTCTAATACGCCTACGACACAACAAGTGAGTACCGGGAGTTCAGGTGAGTCATCAAGGGAGATTCATAGAACGCGTAGATTGAGTGATATCTACGCAATGGATGAGGATTCGGATGATCAAGAAGCAGAGGAGGGTTGCTACCTAGCTATGGTGGAACCTACGAACTATGAGGAGGCTATGAAGCATCCGAATTGGAAGAGTGACATGGATGAGGAAAAGAGAATGTTGGAGAAGAATGAGACATGGTATTTGACAGAACGACCCGCGAATCAGAAAGTGATCGGGGTTAAATGGATTTACAAACTCAAGACGGATGAGATGGGGAAGATACAAAAGTATAAAGCAAGGTTAGTGGCTCGGGGTTTCACTCAGACTTACGGGCTTGACTACGGTGAGACTTTCGCCCCGGTATCAAGGCACGACACCATACGTACCTTGATAGCCGTGGCAGCTCAGAAGGGCTGGACTTTACATCAAATGGATGTAAAGTCAGCATTTTTAAACGGTGAAATTGAAGAGGAAGTTTATGTTGATCAGCCACCGGGCTATGAGGTAAAGGATTCTGAGCACATGGTTTTAAAATTAAGGAAGGCTTTATACGGTTTGAAACAGGCACCGAGGGCCTGGTACATTGCGATGCGGCAATGTACGTTCGAGTTGAAGGAGGTAACATTTTAGTTATATGCCTTTATGTTGATGATATTATATTATCGGGGAATTGCATTGAATTGATTAAGAAGTTTAAGTTCAAACTCAACTCGGAGTTTGAAAATGAGTGACTGGGGATGCTTAGATACTTTCTTGGATTCGAGGTTAATTACCTCACAGACGGGATATTTTTAAGCCAAGCAAAGTATGCATCCAAACTTCTTTCGAAGTTTGGAATGCAGGATTGTAAAGGGATAAAGACACCTATTTTCCTAAGTTCTAAGCACGAAGTAGACGGCGAAGAACTTACCGACTGCACGCGGTACCGAAGCATTGTCGGGGGGATCCTGTACCTCGCATCCACCCGTCCCGACTTAGCGTTTGCAACCTCGTACCTGTCAAGGAAAAATGCAAAACCGACAGTACGAAGTTTGAATAATGCTAAGAGAGTCCTAAGGTACATTCGCGAAACAACAAATTACGGTTTATTTTTCAGGCAAGTGGAACAGGCAGAACTAGTGGGGTTTGCGGACTCGGACCTAGCTGGTAACACGGATGATATGCGAAGCACAACGGGATTCTGTTTCACGATAGGAAGTTCAATGTTCACATGGGAGACACAAAAGCAAACCGTGGTAGCACAGTCAACGGCCGAAGCCGAGTATATGGCCCTAAGCTCGGCTACTAATCACGCGACGTGGCTACAACGGTTGTTCGGGGAGCTAGGGTTTGATATGACCTACGGTATACCTATCTACAGCGATAGCACGGCGGCTATCGCAATCGCTAAAAACCCTATCGACCACAAGCGCACAAAGCATATTAAAATTAAATTTCATGTCGTACGGGAGGCTCAGAAGGAAGGAAGGATAAACTTACGGCATGTGCGAGGGGAAGACCAGCTCGCGGATCTACTGACAAAGCCGCTACCGGCGGAATGGTTCGCTATGCTGCGGGAGAGGATCGGTGTTGCAACCCGGCCGCTCAGGAGGGAGACTGAAGAAGCTGAGCAGCGGAGGAGCAACCTGCTGGCGACGGAGCGACATAGAGGAGCTGTCGCAGACACGAACTCAAACCCTAAGTGTGTCGAAGCTTCTGAAGCACTTCGAAGACTTAGGGTTACTGAAGAAACCGCTCGGGTTGCCGGGTTGGATGCTGAAGAGAGCCGGGTTGGAGAAGCCCATCACGAAGCCCACGCGAGAGTCCAGCTCAGCAACGAAGACGGCCCAGCACACCAGAAGCCCACGGTTGAAGCCCATGCAGGAAAATGACAAAGTGGTCAAATGGAGAAAAATAAAAACGAGGAGGTTATTTTGGGTATTTACTTAGAGACCAAGGGAATATTTTCTTGTTTAATTTGTTAGCAGGAGAGTGCTTATGGTTGGGCATTTTAACAACCTAAAAATCATATATATGTAAGGGGCAAACGGATATTAATTAAGTAATTGCATTATTCACAAAAATCATCATCTTCTTCACCACCAAAATTGAGAGAAACACTAGTGAGGAGAGTATACTGATTACAACTTGGGATTTCATCATTTTCATTTCAAGTTTGCACAATCTAAAGGATAAGATAAATGTATAGCTCATGACTTATTCAAATTATCATTCATGAGCTGTAACAACACTAGAACTACAAATTTGCTTATATTATCTTTCTTTTACTTTGTAGAGAATCACCGAGCCAGAACTCATCAATAAGATTATGTCTGTGTAGCTTTTTCTTACAATAAAAAACTACTTTGTTCAGACACTTATACTGTAAAAGTTGTCATTATTTTCCGCTTATGTTTTCACGCATAAAACAACAAAGATAAAGATACAGCTTCCAATGTCAGGAGCGATTAATCTCTCAGAAGATAAACTTAAACTATTCAGGGTTTGTTCATCAAATGAGAACCGTAGAAAAAAGAGTCCAACTTTATCCCTTTTGATCATCAATTTTCGACCTACTAATGTAGGAATTAGTTCATCAGTGTGTAAAGACTCCGAAAAAAAAAACTTAAACTTTTCCTTCTAAACAAAAACATAAAGACCGAGAAAGAGACTTAGTAAACAGATATAAGAGACCAAAAGGATAAAACCTCACCGACGACTTCGCTCGGAGGTCCTTCGTCGAAATGACCGCTGCCACTGAACCGCCCGCCTCTCCTGCCTTTTACATGACAACCAACGAAATCTCCATAAGAAATCCATGGGCTTACCTGATCCTATAACCGGTGCCGACTCGATCGCCATTGACGACTCCATTGCCTTCTCAGTTTCTGTCATTCCTATCGGTCCCATTTGGAAACCGCAACAGTGCATCATACCCGAACCATCTCTAGGATAGGCCAGGGATTCATGATTCGAATTGTCTAAATGAGGTTGTTGTCCATCGTGGCCCCAATCTTTTCCACGATTCTCACTGAATCAGAATGCGTCGAAGAAAGAGATATCCTCTCTCTTTTCTGAAGCGTGTGGTTCAGGACTGAGAATTTGGAAGAGGATAGGAAAAGTCATTCAAATTTGATTGTTTGGAAGAGGAAGAGGTACCCGAAACCTGAAAGAAACTGAAGATGGGTGCATGAGAGGATAGTCAGTGAGAGGAAACTGAAAAATAATTTGTGGTGGGAGAGGAATAGTTGGTGGAATAAAGAGTGGAAGGTGGAATATTGACTTTTTTTTAAGAATGTTGACGTGAAATGCTTATGTGGATGGCTGAGGAATGACTGAGGAGCAAGGGATTTTTTAAGTTTTTAATATATAGATTAGGAAAAGCCCAAACTATTATATCTGGGGCTGTTTTTAACGTTAATTTGATCAAGTTGTACTATTCCATATAATATATCACCGTGAGAAAATTGCACTTTATCTAGGGCTGTTTTGAATGCATATTATCTGGGGCTCGTATCAGCGTGTTTTTGAACGATGCACTGCTATATGTCTCATGAATTCACACTTATGTTTTTAATTTAAGAGAAACCAAAGAAATCGAGGTCCTGTCTTTTAAAGATAGTTTTGATAGTAAAACTCGGGAAAAACGAAGAAAAACGTCAAGGGACAAAAGGAAAAAGGGCAAAAGAAGATATTTATCTGCATAATTCATCAAAGTTTGATTGCAGTTGTTTTTCTGTTTAGGAATATTCTCGTAGCCAACAATTTATTGCAACAAAGAAGCATATACACATCCACATGATCCACACTTTTTTTTACTGGATTTTTTTTTCTTTTGATATGTACACAAAACAGAATCTTATGAAAAATATATATGGAAGATATCTATTTTATATAAGTAAAGAAAGATTCATAAGTTGTATCTTGATCTTGCAAATACTATCAGATAAGTGTAAAAGAATACATATCACTGTAATCCAATCATAGGAAAAGTCAATTCGAAAAGAATATCATTTTAAGGCAATATACAACTGTTAAATTCAAGAAAATCAATAATCTCATAAGTTGTATCATGGATATTTGAAACACTATCAGGTTCATAAAGTGTAAAAGAATTAATAGTACTGTAATCCAATAACCGAAAAAATATTTGAAACACGTGCTTATGCCGCCGTTGGAGAAGTAAACCCGAGACAAAAGGATAGAAGCTTGGAAGGCTATGAGCATCGACATGCTGCTCAGAACCTGAAGAATCCAATGTGAGATCGGCTTTGATTTGTAAGCTTTCCGAGCCATCTTCCTCGCATTGCATATCCAATATGACCATGAAAATGTAAAAGATCTTTGTTCCAAGGTGTCGTCCATTCTTATGTCCTGAACATAACACACCAATGATCAAAGAACGACCAGCTATCAATGTTGAAGGACATGGCGAAAAGGCAACAGAGAGGCTCAAAGAATCTGCAAGTTTCTCATAAAGAAGCAAAAAATCATCGTTGGAAATATGAAGAACTATCTCATGCAGACTGGTTAAAGGTAGAATTGGAAAATTACATCTATGTATTTATGGTCCCCTGCAAGTTGTATGCAATGAAAAATCAATTAAGAGACGTGGATATTCAGGATAACATTCTGTTATCATAAATTTTTATGATATCAGAAGAAATCCTTTTTAACATGAATAAAGACAGAAAGTAAGAAGACAAAGACTCACCTGGTAGGCAACCGCTCAAGCCTTTCTCTGCAAATTTGTTAATGATGGTGTACACTTTTGGTGCAATCTCATCTGTCTGTTGGCACAAGCTTAGGATCTGATACCTCATGGCCAAGTTGCATCATCAAGGGCATACGATTAATGAGAGAAAATTGTGAGAACTTTAAGTTTCTTGTAGTCTCTCGAATTCTAAATTTAGACGGATAAATTGTATAATAGTGAAGTTGACGAAATTTTGATTATCCCGTGATCCACTATTGAAATCTTTGAAAGGAGCCAATTAAGCATACCTTTCACTATTGATATGATAATAGAACATAAATCTAAAGCCTGAAATGTGATCATATTTAGTACCTGTTCAGGGGCTCCCTTGATAGCACGAAACCATTTACCAGCAGAATCAATATATGTTTTTACAGTACGTTTGTCGATAGGATCGAATGGCAAGAAATGAACTCCTTTGATGTTAGCACGTGCTTACAGATAAATGACCGTCTTTTCGGAATGCCAATGACCTCCAAAGAAAATGAAAAACTACAATAGATTTCAAGAAATACCACGTTCTACCTCCATGGGATCTGCAAGCATGCTAACAAATGCTGCATCAATAGCGTCCTGATTTTGTAGCCAAGAGGCCCAGCCTGCAAGCAACAAACCATGTCCTTGTTCATGTAAGTGTCAAAAACCTGCATTAGATGGATGAGGACATCACGATCAACTACAAAGAAGATAAAAAAACAACAGATACCAAGGATTCCTGAATTTATTTCATAGACATTCTAAAGAAACGGGAAAATAATGAGTTAATCAATGTTGAATATGTCGTATCAGGTAATAAGCACTCCATAAGACTTTTTTAGTTGGCATAATTTGGTAGCTACAGAGTTGCGATGTGATCTTCCAATCGAAATGAGAAGACAATATCACTTCCTCGATTGGAGGACTTCTCTCTAAACAGGAGTACCCACAACAACAAAGGTAAAAAGGGTAGAAACTTCAGCAATGATTAATAATAATATGATCTAAATCAAAGAATTAAAACAAACAAAAATACCAATAGACAGAAGCTTCCGGAACTGAGTAGTGGATTCTAGCTGCAACGCAGTGTCATCTGATCAAACCCCAACAACCATAGTCGGCAAGCTTTCCAACTACAAGTATGCAAACACAGAATCGGCAAATAATAAAACATAAAAGTCAAGGTTTTAAGAAAAGTCCTAAACCGTAATCTAAATCCCCAATCAGAGTTTTAAAATCAGACCCAAAATGAAACCCTAAACCACACCAATCCCACACAAAAACACGAGAACCCGACAACAAATAAGATCTATGAAACCCACAATTACCTTCTTCTCGGCGGCGGTGGCCTGAGGAGCGACAGTGGGAGGGAAGTCCTGAAGAGCTGGCATACCTTCGCGGTGACCTTCATCCTGTCTGATTTTACATGAGGATTTCGGCTCAAATGATAAGGAGAAGAGAGACATGAGGCTTCGAAGGAGAGGAGGACTTGGAGGGCTTAGTTGAAGAGCGAGGGAGTGGGATAATTTAAATTAAAAACTTAGTGTGAAGGATTTAAAAAAATCAATTTTTTTTAATTTTTAATTTTAAAAGGATGATGTGGAGGGATGAGAAATGTTAGTAATATTTTAAAATTTTATTAAATTTTATTTTAAATAAATATATAACAGTTTTTGTTGTTTATTATTTATTTATTTACATATATAATAATTAAAATATTTTCTAAATTAATATAAATATTTTGTGTTTCATTAAAATATTAATATTACTAATATATAATTCATTTAAAGTAATTTATGAATGTTAATTAATGTAGAATAAAATACAAAAAAAAAACTTTGATGATGTGGAAGATTGAGAGAAGAGAATGTATGAAAAAACCTTCAAATTGTTGAACTTCAAATAAATATATAATAATTTTTGTTGTTTATTATTTAATAATTTTTTATTTATTTACATATATAATAATTAAAATATTTTCTAAATTAATATAAATATTTTATGTTTCATTAAAATATTAATATTATTAATATATAATTCATTTAAAATAATTTATGAATGATAATTAATATAGAATAAAAAATACGGAGAATCCACCACAAACATCCAAATTATTGAACTTTGCTCCTAATCAATAAAACGTAAGACATTTCTTTGATGGAACATAGAAACGGCACAAAGTTGGAGCTCTTCAACGGAATCGTGAAACTGGGCGGTTCCATTGGATAGTCGGATCGGATCTCAGTTTCGGGTTCCCGCGCTGTTTCTGTATTTCCCACTCTCGTTTAGTTCCACCTTTAATTCAGTCCACGAGCAGAGCCAACGAGCCGTCACGGTGGTTTGAAATCTAGGAAGCTCCTGAGATGGAGGACGCGACGGTTATCACGGTTGCGGAGCTCGTCCGTGGTGGTCAGGCCGTAACCGGCGCATCATCGCTCTACTTTTCAGCTTTTCGACCGAGTTCGCATTCGTCTTCTGTATCAGACGGTTGTAATCGTCAATCACGCGCAGGAGGTGTCAATTTTGAAGCGAGCTCTAAGGTTTTGAAGCCGATGACCCATCCGGTGATCCTCGTCGGGACAGTGGCTCTTCCGTTGGAAACCCTAGAATGCCCGAACCGGTACTGCTTCCGATTCTCGGATGGTGACTGGACGTTGTGTTGTGACATCCTTGGACTCGAAATTGGTGCAATTGAGAAGAAAATATGCGTTCTTGCTTGGAATTTTCTTCCTATGGAGCACGGAGGTGGGTTTTTGGAGATCATCAAGTGGAAGCTTCTGGTTACCGGTGAGTCACTAGTCCGGTGCTCAAGTGTAGATTCATTTCCGTTGGTTCCTTGTTCGCATTCTCGACAACAAGGTGATTCAAAGTCCCGTTATGGCGTCCATGGTGTGATTGAATCCATCAGTCCCGTGTCCATTGTTCCTTGTTCCAGTCAGTGTAGCGCTAAGGCAGAGGATTTCAGTGATCCTGTAAACCTTCGTGGATTTTTAGTAAGCCTCATGGCTTGCGAGTGTGAACTAGGTACCTCGAGAGCCATATGGAAATCCGAGGGCCATGTTCACTCTTTTGCTAAACCTGTCTTCATTTATTTTTGCGGTTCCATGGCTGCGTGTTGGCACCCCATGATAACAAAGCTGGTCGACAGCATCGTTGTTCTATCGGGCATGAAAAAGAAATTGGTTTATATAAGTAAAAGTGATTACGTGTTGACGTTTGTGACAACTGAGAGCACTTTTCTTCATTCACCCGGGTTCTCCAAGAAACGTGTAGGATCTAGAACTGTTACCGAGAAGAGAGGAAACTGCCGATCCTATCTTGGAATTGTCAAAGGTGTCTACATGGGAGGGAAGCTTGTTGAACTGGATGAAGATGTCTGGCTTTTACTAACAGATATGATACATAACCGGCCCCACAGTTTTCGAGTTGGTTGTCTTGTAAGAACTTTCTCTTGGTTCATTTTTGTAATTGGATAAGCTCTTCTGTTTGGGTGTAGTATCTGATTAGTTCTCTCTCTATGTGGGTCTATAGCTCTTTGAACATGTGGCTTCTTTGCTGCAGATTTATGTTAGAAATGTGCATTTTGTGAATACCAAATTTCCCTGGGGAAAAGTGCTTATACTTGGGGCGTGCTTCAAGACCAGTATCACTGTAGAAGCTTTTTCTCCTTTTGAGACGATGTGAGGATTGCTATAATCCTTTTGAATCCTGGATGATATTGCTTATACCTGGCAACTCATCTGATGTGTTTTGCAGTTGTCATGTAGATTCCCATACCCCGAGTGCTATGAGTCAGTTAATTGAGTCGTTGTCATTTCCTGCAAGATTTTGGTACTTTTCGCTCTGGTCATTTCACTGATTTCCTTTTATCGAGTTCAATACGTTTGTAAGTAATCTATATCAGGTTCATGACTGATAAAGTTGTGATTGTTTTGTTTGCAGGGCATTACTCGTCATGTCATGCTTCCAAAACTTCACTGGAATATTGTCTGAGAAGGAAGCCTTTGGATCATATCAGGTAATTCACATATTGCTGCCATGACAGAACAGATGTTATTCCTTGTGTTTTTTCCTGGCCTTTTTGTTCTCCTGTGTTGTAGATCTATGACTTTCATCAATTTTGCGAGGTGTCATCAGAAGGATAAAATGACAAAGATATATGCCGAGTCACGTATACCATCATCTATGTTTCAACCTAGGGTAAATTGGTAATTCAAAGTGCGACGGATAAGTGTAACTTTATACTTTCGCTGGCTTTGTGTCTATGTTAATGAGATTTGATTTTTCTTCTCTTGTAAATTTACAGCTTGGGCTTTTTCCAGAATTCTGCATGCATGAATCATGTGGATGCAACAGCAAAGCTCATGATTGTAGCTTAAAATTGGTGAGCCTGTGGATTCTTCTAGATCATGATTAGATTAGCGTCCGTTGTAATCTGTTTGGTTGGCATGTTGAGTAGTTTTGTGAATCTTGTTAGCTCTTATGAGACTAATTTCACCCACTCTTTTACTACGCGTAGGTGGTGCCAGTCTCAAGTTTCATCCAACATTACAAGGTGATGCTGAATGAATTGCTTTTGCCTTTGAAGAAAGATGATGTGTTTGGTACAAGTAATTGCTTTAGCCATCCATCATCAGTTTGTAAGATATATGGTCGCTCAACCACAAAGATTCTCAGAAGTGAGGATATTGGCATCATTTTGCTCGGAAAATTAAAGGTAGTTTAACTTACAGTGTAAAAACAAATTGGTGTTGGAACTACAACCATTTCTACTTTATCTCGTGGATGGCTTTAAAAAAATATCTAGAAGCCTGAAGCTACATGAGTTTTTACACATCTGTTTACCCGTTGTTCGTGTTTGGAATATTGAGGTATCAGCTTGTTATACACTTGAAGGTTTTATGTCCTATATGGATCAAGATTTTTACCTAGAGTGTGGAATATGTTCTGCAACTTTACTCCATAATTAGGTTTTTGGTCACCTACTCAGTTTATGAGAAAGTTATATCCTGTAGATTGTCTGTGACTTTATTCTATACAGGTTTCATCTTCTTCTGGAAGAATTCAATTGCATGACGGAGCTGCCCATATTGATGTTCGTGTGCCAGACTTTTCTAGTAATATGAGTGTGAGCAAGATACATGAGGTAAGTTAATTGTGTGCTATAACCGTATTTTGTTCTTCCACCTGAAAAGTTTGGAGGTTATTGATCTCCTGACTCTCCTTATGTTGTGTATAAATTTATAACCTGTTGTTTTATCTTAGGTTGCTGATTACTGTGTCATTATAGAGGGCACACCTGAAATTATGCTTCATCTGCAGTCTCCTGGAAAGCCATTTTCCTGCAGAAGTATAGTGAATTGCACTCTGTCGACCATGGAAAGCACCTTGCCGATGTTTATATCTTTGCGCTTTGATGTTGCAAGTTGCAGAAATGTTCTCTTTCATCCTTCGTTGGTCTCGAAACCTGTTCTCAATGAGCTCAAAAGTGGAAAATTTCATATATTCAGGGTGACACACAAATTTCCAAATCTGCAAAACGTATGGTTTTATTTTTTAAAGTAATGGCATCAGCAGTGTGATTCGTATTTATTAGTTTGTTAGAGAAATAAAAAGTCACTATGCATACTATAGTTGAGGTTATTGTAGTCATTAACTGGTAATTGGATTTTGATTTTGTGTCAGGGCGATCCAGTCATGCGAAAGAGTTCCAGTGTTTTCATAGAGGCTGTACTCTTACCATGGGATCTCATTTGGACTGTGACTGAAGGAGACATAGACCCAAGAGAATTTTATGAAGGCAGGATTTCCCAAGAGAAAAATAAAAATACTGGAGATAAACCACAGAGCGAACGGATATCATTTGTGCCAAATATTGCACATGAAGCACATGAAATTTCTTGCCAGGTGATCATCAGATCTGCTAGTAATATTAGTTTGGTA
This sequence comes from Gynandropsis gynandra, assembly GCA_036759665.1. NCBI lineage: Eukaryota > Viridiplantae > Streptophyta > Magnoliopsida > Brassicales > Cleomaceae > Gynandropsis > Gynandropsis gynandra. The sequence continues at coordinate 25,947,059 of CM071872.1, read as the reverse complement.
ACATCAGGAACCCTATGCAATGCAAACGACAACAAAAGCAGTAACAAACATAATATTAAGAGGGTGCTATTGGAATGCATTTCTGAGTGGGAAAAGTATAATGTGAGTTTTATTTTCTTATTATTTGATACCTGTAAGACCTTCATGCTGTGTGTAGAAAAATGATATGAGCTTGTGTTGTTGAATTTTAATCTCAGCGGCTGCAAATTGGTGGTTACTATTTGATGAAGCATAGCACAGAAGATTCTTTTTGTTTTGGACGATCTGGCATTTTCAACAATGACAAAATTATTTTTAGACCGGAAACACCTGTCTGGAGTCTGGCCTTTTCCTTTGGCGAAGTTCTCACTGACGGCAGATCAATGGATGATTTTCCATCGGCCAATGGACGAAAAGGCTTTTTGACAACTCAACCAATGGACCAACAGAATTCTTCGCTCCCAGAACCTTCTTCAGACGTTTCACTTCATCTCTCTTATGATGTGAAAAGATTCTTTTCTGTATATCTCAAGGACTTGGAAAACCTTAATAAGCCAGTAGCAATGGGGGCAGAAGCATCTAATGTTTCATCTTCTGCTCAGGGTGCAACGACCACACATGTGTGGCCTTCTCTAGCATTTGTCTCAAACAACTTGTTTCCCGAGGGAAATTTAACATCTCTTAAAGGCGATGTAGTGACAATTGATGCAGATGAGGCTCGTGTCGGAGACGTTTCGGTTGGCTATTGCATTCATGTTCTTGTCGATCTACGAAATGTGTGTGCACATTGTACTCATTTTTTTCTCCGTCTCATCTTGGTGGTGGACTGTATCTTGTAGCTCTTACTTGACATTTTTTTAACAGGTGAAGATTTTTGGTTCATTGAGCAGGCATTCATACCTCACTGGATTTGGTCCTGGCGTTAATGCAACATTCTACCGGATTCTTGAAACAAGGTATTTGCAGTCTGGAAGCAGCTATTGCTCATTTAGCTTTTGGTTAACAGCAAAACATTCTCAGTGAACGCATTATTCTTTTTCTTTTGTAGGGAGAAAAACCAGTTTCTGCTGTCACCGGCATCTTTCATCAAAATAAACTCACTAGAAGCAAATAATAAACCAGTCACAGAGGATCCGACTAGTGTAGCAGTGTCATGTGCGCCCAGCATTACATCCCATGAAAGCGGTCCTGCTGGTTCAATTACTGATTTATTCTTAGAAACCAAGGAACATCAGGCGATGAACTTGGTCTGCAAGGTATGTTTTGGTGGATAATCAGGATTTTCCTTTTCCTCTTTAGGAACCTACTTACTTTTAGACTTACGGTTTTGCGCTTAATAATGCATTAGGTTCTCTGTGTTCATCTTCTGATTCTCCAAAGGAGTTTGGACAGTTCCTCAGAGAATCAATCTGGGGAAATCATTGACATTCCGCTTGCTGGATTTGTGATCGGTAAGTATCCTTATTTATTTGGGAATCTTGATATGGCATAGAATAAGTTTTTAACCGTAGGAAGGACGATGCCAAATAACTGCATATATCCAAAGTTTACCAAGAAAAGCTGCATCTAATAGTAAAGTTCAGTATACAATTTACTGCGTATACAAGATGAATCTACTCTTGTTACGTCCCAGAGTAGAGTGGCCATATCTCAGTTCTCCAACGTCAAATTAATGCTTAGCTTTACAATATACACACATTTCACATCAAAGTGCTTCTCTCTCTCCTTTCCTGGTTCAGATGATGGATCATCAACTTGTTTATGCTGGACAAGCGGGAAAAGTGCATATGCATTTCTAAGGCTGCATGAGAAACTCCCCGATAAATCTATGTACGGTGAAGCATGGTTTAGAGGAGAAGGTAGCCGGAGCACCCTATTGTACCATCTCGAAGGACTTGTTCGGAAGCACAACAGAGTTGTGATAAAGAACAAGGGATTACAGATTGATACATTTTTTCAAGACATCACAATATCTGTCGGCTCAAATCAGCCTCTCACCTATTCAGAGGATAGATTCCTCAAATTCTTCATGATACATGTCATTAGAGGCCCTGTTTGGGTACTTCTGACCCCTTTACTTCCTCCATTTGGTGTTTTCGTTATCCTTGCGTATAAGAAAATTAGATGGTGCTACTGATCCATGTTTACATTCGCTCCCACGCTGACTGTCACTGTGCATGAGGCAATGTATCAGGTGACTCCATCTTGGTTTTGTCTGCTCTCACACTTATGCTTCTTTTCTTTCCTTGTGCTATTGCTTTAACAGACAGTTGCCGTGAGGTCAATGAACACGGAAACAATCAAGCGCCTTGAGAGAGAGATGTGTGTGGACATGGAGACGGCAAAGCTTTCGTTGCACAATATTTGGGGATTCGAAGTTTCTCGAGCGGATCAGTTGGCCCGAGCAAAGACCTTACTTCAGGGTCTGCTAAACAGGTGACACTCCATACGAGCACAAACTTGTTTACCTATAATAATAATACTAATAATAATCAATCTAGTAAATTCAAGTTTTATGCAATGACTCCCCCAAGCATCCACATCACTTGCTTCAGCTCCCCTGGAACATCATTCGGCTTATGCATAGGAGATACTGATTAGCTCTAAGTTCCAAGGGGCAGCGGAAATTTGTTTAGTTTTAAGACCATATCTCATCTTTCCTATTTTGTCTTCCTCTTTGGACGTTTTTTGTTTGTTTTAAAATCTCATTCTGACATCATATTATATTCAAATAAGTTGTTTTTTTCATTTTTTTTGTTCCGTGCTGCTCATTCCTTTTTCCCATGACCTTAGAAATTGTACATTTAACCGGTGCCTTTGTAATTCTAGATTTAAACGTTTTTGTTTCAAATTGTAAATAAATGATCTATTGAAAATATCTCATACACGTGTAAACCATGATAAGGAGGGCTTAAAATGATGGTTAGTAATGGATATTCAGATTTGATTTTGAATAATGACTCCCAAACTTTATTGGTTAAAATCTACTGAAATTTCTGTGTTTTTGAACCAACCTAAGCTAAATGCACTCAACAGCAACATGTTTGGTTAAAAGTTTGCCGCCCCGGTGATGTTATCTCTTCCCACAACCGCTACAGCTACCACAACTGCGACAGCTGATGATGCATAAAGCTGTAACTCTCAATTATATGATGCCTTTCCCTTTCAAAGACGAGTTCTCCCTCAATTTAGGTTTCTGCAGAAGTTCACGGCTAAATTTTGCAGACGCGGCAGCTAAAAGTGTTATGTATTTTCTATAATATTTTGATAGTTTAGGGTTAAGTTGTAGATATTAAAAGTTAATAATTATTTAATAAATGAAAAACGAGTTTTCGTTATCATATTTTACAATCGCAAAATCAAAACCCTAATAACCGTCAAAAGAAAAAGAACGAAGAACGAAAAAAAATTTTTCGTTATTCCCGAATTCCGCACCAACGGTTGAAAAGCAGATCCGATCTCGGCGTGGATACGCGTAGAGGGCTTGCATTATGAAATCTTACATCCGATAATTACACGTTCAACGTTAACAGGTATATTCGAAATTGTTTTTAAATCTATAATTCGTTAAAATCTCAGAAAACCAATCCGAATACGACTAGTTCTAACTATTCGGTTGATAAAAACCAGTTAACTGTTTCTAACAGTTCCATCAACAGAACAGGTTTAAGTTGTTTTCAAAAGATTAACTACCTTTGTGGCTTTAGCTTGAGTTCCACGCTTCTTCTTTTTCTTTTTCTCTTCGCAAGTCTACTGAGTTTTTTTTTCTTGAAGTTACCGGCCCGTGAAGAATATCTGAACGTTTTCTTAAGCCCAAACGGGCAGATTTCTTTCCCATTTTCCTTGGGAAAAATTATTTACAAATTTCGCCCAACCGGCGAAAGAGGCAAGTAGTTTATGGAACATCATTTGCTTTGGTTCTCTCAGACCAGCTGACTGTGAGCCGACGAGCTGATCGGAGATCGCTATTTTTCTTTTCCCCGGAGATGGGAGGAAAACCAGACCCCGTCAACGGAAGCGCCAAATCTTCGGCAATGGCAGCGAAGTCGAGCCCAGATCTGTTGAGCAGCTTCTCTCTCAAATCCCTAAAACTGAAGACGAAGCAGCAAGAGCTTCTGATCCGTGTCTCCGTCCTCTGTCTCATCTACGTCTTGGCCTTCATCACTCGCCTCTTCAGTGTTCTTCGCTACGAGTCCATGATCCACGAGTTCGATCCATATTTTAATTACCGCACGACGCTTTTCCTTACTGAGAAAGGCTTTTACGAGTTCTGGAACTGGTTTGATTCGGAGAGTTGGTACCCACTCGGTCGGATCATCGGCGGCACGCTTTATCCAGGTCTGATGGTCACCGCCGCACTGATTTACTGGACTCTACGGTTTCTCCGCTTCTTCGTCCACATCCGTGAGGTTTGCGTTTTGACGGCTCCGTTTTTCGCGTCGAACACAACCATCGTCGCATATTTCTTCGGAAAAGAGATCTGGGATTCAGGAGCTGGACTTGTTGCTGCTGCTCTGATCGCCATTTGTCCTGGCTACATCTCTCGGTCCGTCGCTGGTTCGTACGATAACGAGGGTGTCGCCATTTTCGCTCTGTTGTTCACTTTTTACCTGTTTGTAAAGGCGGTGAATACTGGGTCCTTGGCCTGGTCTCTTGCCTCTGCACTTGGCTACTTCTACATGGTTTCGGCTTGGGGAGGCTATGTGTTTATCATTAATCTTATTCCACTTTACGTCTTGGTGCTGTTGATCACGGGAAGGTATTCCATGAGGCTGTACATTGCGTATAACTCTATGTACATCTTGGGAATGTTGCTCGCCATGCAGATTCGCTTCGTTGGTTTTCAACATGTTCAATCTGGGGAGCATATGGCCGCCATGGGCGTCTTCTTTTTGATGCAGGTTCGTCATCTGATCAACTTCTTTAGTCTTGGATTCTTTCGTGTGGCTCTAATTTAATTGCTCCTCCAATACTTGTTTAGAAAGTAGAATTTTCTATCGTTTTTCAGCCCAGTTTGGAATATTCTGTGTTTGTAGAATGATTTTTTCCCATCGCCACGTAAATGAATTTTGCTTAACCTTTGACTTTGTTGAGAACATTTGTTATGATCTATGCCTTAAAATTGATGTTTAACACATCATGCTTTGATCTCTAATGAACTTTGATCTTCTTATACAGGTGTTTTACTTCCTCGACTGGGTGAAGTATCTCCTCAATGACACAAAGAAGTTCCAAACTTTTTTAAGCATAACCGTGACATCGGCCATTCTGGTCGGCAGTATTGCTCTGGGTGTAGGAACAGCGTCTGGCTACATTTCGCCATGGACTGGCCGATTTTACTCATTGCTTGACCCGACATATGCAAAGGATCACATACCCATCATTGCATCTGTCTCTGAGCATCAGCCTACAGCCTGGTCTTCTTTCATGTTTGACTACCACATTTTACTCTTCCTTTTCCCTGCCGGGCTTTACTTCTGTTTCAAACGCTTGTCAGACGCCACCATATTTATTGTCATGTATGGTCTCACTAGCTTGTACTTTGCTGGTGTCATGGTTCGGCTTATTTTAGTTGCCACCCCAGCAGTTTGCCTTATCAGTGCCATTGCTGTCTCTGCCACTGTGAAGAATTTGACTTCATTGCTTAGGACAAAACAGAAGGTTGCCCAGATTGGATCCACCAAAGTAGCCAGTAGCTCAAAGGCTTCTTCAAAGGTGAGATCTTTGTCGTCACTGGTCCGAGACCTTCTTTTAGGCTGCCTTTAGTCATAACGTTTTCATTTTGTTTTGAAAATTTCTTTACTATAGTAAAAAAAGAAAGTTTTATACCTGTCTCCTATGGCCTTTTTAGGTCTCACTTGATCAGTCACAACCTTTCCAAAAGAATGGTGCTATTGCACTTCTTCTTGGTGTATTTTACTTGCTCAGTCGATATGTTATCCACTGCACATGGGTGACATCAGAAGCATATTCATCTCCCTCGATCGTCCTCGCTGCAAGAGGTGCTCATGGGAACAGAGTCATCTTCGATGATTACCGTGAGGCTTACTACTGGCTACGGCAAAATACTCCTCAGGATGCTAAGATTATGTCGTGGTGGGATTATGGGTACCAAATCACTGCCATGGGAAATAGAACTGTTATAGTCGATAACAACACATGGAACAACACTCACATTGCAACTGTTGGGCGTGCCATGTCGTCTTATGAAGACGAAGCGTATGAAATTATAAGGGCTCTTGATGTGGACTATGTATTGGTCGTCTTTGGTGGAGTTACCGGTTATTCTTCAGATGACATAAACAAGTAAGACTTTTTCCTGCTCGTGTGTAGTACACTTGTTTCTCTTTTTTGTTTCGTGGTGAACATCTTGTTATGATTGCATAACGGCTAACAATGGAATTGGTTGATGGCATATACCTAGTCGGATACCTACCACTGTAACATATCTGATTGAGGGGACCATATTATTTTCTTAGTCTTTCAGTTAATGGGTGAGCTGTCGGATGACTTGTTAGATAATATTTACTGATATCATCTCTATTTGGTTAGGTTCTTATGGATGGTGAGAATCGGAGGTGGGGTATTCCCTGTGATCAAGGAACCCGATTACCTTGTGAACGGAGAGTATCGAGTTGACAAAGGCGCAGCGCCGAAGATGCTCAACTGTCTCATGTAAGTTCCTTTGCAATATTGAACAGAAATCCGGAATATTGAACTGAAGATGATGTTGTTCCATCAGTGTGGATTCGTCTTAAATTTGTTCTCCGTCGGGTAGGTACAAGTTGTGCTACTACAGGTTCGGCGAGCTTGTTACAGAATATGGGAAGCCCCCCGGGTATGATTGTTATTACTTTCTGTTTGGGTAAGAAGATTGAAGGGAGATGAAGTGAAAATGGAATATCTGTGCAGGTATGATAGGGCGAGAGGAGTGGAGATAGGGAACAAAGACATCAAACTAGAACACTTGGAAGAGGCATTCACAACATCCAATTGGATTGTCCGAATCTACAGAGTTAAACCTCCAAAGAATAGGTTGTGATTTCATGCTATCTTCAGCTTCCTCTTGTAGTAATAGTCGAGGAACTAACGACTCAGACCAGTTTTGTATCTCTAGTTTCTGGTTCTGTTTCTCAACCTATGCGTTGGTCATACATGTTTTGTTTTGTATGGATGGATTCCGCATTAATTTGAATTTTTAGTATTCAGTGAATTACTTTTAAATCTATATAGTGTAGGGGGTGGGTTCTCTTTTTACAACCCTTTTGATATGATAGGCCCGGCTACTTTTCCAATCTTGACAAATAATTAAAAGAATTTTTTAATAACTTTTTGAATTTGTTTCAAAATAGAAAAAAGTATACATATTTTAAAATATTTATCATGAAATTGATTATTCGTATACATATTTTAAAATATTTATCATGAAATTGATTATTCTTTTAAAATATGAATTGATGTGTAAGTTTTAAAATATTACATAAATTATATTCTAATTTTATGAAAAATTTTACGATATTTGTATTTATCAACTAATTTGTAAATAATTTCATGTATAAAACTATCGTAATTATTTGAGCAATAAATAAAACTGTTTATTTATTTTTAAAAAAGTATAATAATTTTTGTATATATTTTTTTGTTTCGTAATTTTATATAAAAAAAACAAAAATCATCGTTGATAAAATATTGAAGAATTCATATTCGATTCGTATTCGAATATCCGTTGACATAAATACAAATAAAAATATTAGAAATCAGATATTTGACAAATGCAAATACAAATACAAATACAAATACAAATAGTAGACTCAATTATCCGAACTATTCATAATCGGTAATTACTAAATACAAATAGTAGACACACATTGTAACAATAATAGATGTATTTTCTGACATTTCATTTCATTTCGTTGTGTAGTATGGATCTTGAAGGATCTAATGAGTGGTTAGTTATTCATTTTGATTATGGGAGATTTTATTAGAAAATCTAAATGAGAAATCAACAAAGTGGTTTTTAGAAAAGGATGAAGTTTATACAATATCGTTGAATTAAATTTTGTGAAATGTGAAATATAATAATCTTGTTGATCACATCAGTAGGAAAATTGATATGGATAAATCTGTGAAGAAGATAAGATTGAGCTTTGTCTCGATGATTGTAAGACCTAAGAGTCTTTCATACATCTTAGATGATGAAAATGTTATTGGCTTTTTGTTGAAAGTTGACAAGGATGGATACAGATATGTCCTACATGTTGAGATCATTGACAGAATCCAAGAAATAGTATTTGATGAAAATGAACAATGTGTTGAAACTGGAGCTGAAGTTGAAAATGAAGTTGGTGTTGAAGTTCGGCCTGTCGTTGAAACTAAACTTGATGCAACTAAAAATGAAGGTGAAAAATACAAAACGTGTTGAAGCCGACAATGAAGTATCCCTTGATGATTTAACGATTGTTGGTTCCTCACGTTTTTATTGGAACGATGGGTTAGACATTTATGTGGATCAAGAATTTTAATGCAAAGACGACGTTGTTTTGCTTCTTAAAAAGGCTAAATGCAGGAAATGCTTTGGATTTAACATAGTGAAGTCGACGAATACATTATTCTCCGCCACATACAAATAAAGAGATTTCGAGTGCAAATGGTCATTACGTGTGGCTAGGCGCAATCTTTTAGATGCTTTCTCAGTGGGGGTACACAACAAGACGTATACATGCTCTCCGGGTGAGTCGAGTAATAATGTTGGCACACCAAAAATTTTTCAACCCCTTTTGAAAGAACGATACACCAAATCCAAAAAATATTACAATGACGGTGCATAGATGTTTTGGTGTAAAATTATAGTATTCTACATCATGGAGATGAAAGAACTTGGATGAGTTTAAAGAACTTGGATGAGTATAATGGAGATAAAAGAAATTGGATGGCATATGTAAGGAAAATTAATATTTTCTCTGACCAATCTCATTAGATCGTTTCGGATGAGTTACGAGAATTGATGGTGTTTCCTCCAGAAAAAAGAATCAGTCATAGGAAGAAGATTCAATTAACTCGTATACCATCTACTGGAGAACCACAACAAAAAGGACGTAGAAGAGTTCGTCAACGATTGAATGTCGAAGAAAGTTTAAGTATGGTTGTATAAGTATTGTTAACGTTCAATATTGTATTTGTATAAGCATAGTTAATGTTCAAGTATTGTATTTGTATAAATATTGTTAATGTTCAAATATTGTATTGTATAAGTATTGTCAACATCCTAAAAACTAGCACGAACGTTGTACAACCACGTTGTGTACAACGTTCATCCTAAAAACTCAAACGAACGTTGTACAACTACAATGTTCATACAATGTGTGTTCAATGTGTGTGTACAACGTGTACTGTGCTCATTTTTAAACCCCTTCAAATTGTACTTATGGGATTCAAAAACATCCATAAGTTGTTCAAAATGATAAATTTAACCATAAAGATGTTCAATCAACATTAAATATATGAAAATACGGAATCACATTTTATAAAATCGAGTTGTACCCTAGTTGTACCTTTGATTTTTTTTTTGTTGAATCTTAGTCATCAATTGACCTAATGTGTTATTCCACATTTGTATCAAAACAGATTTTATAATTCGATAGTTATTATTTTTAATCATCAACCATAAGCTAAGACACACAAGACATAGTATGAGGTTTATGTACAAGTTACATGTTTCAGTTTGTTGCTAAAAACAATTATAATGTATCATTTTTACTAAAGTAAACGTGTATTATGATGAAACAAGTCAAAATAAACGTGGATGCAAACGTCAGTGATATTTTGGTCACATAGTTCGTCCAAAGGCAGCCCGAACAACTCATATTCTATGAATTTTATGCATAGAGGTCCACATTGGTTTTCCCTGTAACAAATCAAAACATATTAGTAAACTCATTAAATAAGATATAACATATATATAATTACAAAACTTAGTCATACGGTACATTTTGGACGAAGTTTTTGATGTGCTGGATTTTCACGGTTTATCCTTCAATTGGGCAAACCCTGGCATACCAGATTTATGAGCATATAAGGAATACCACATACATCTGGCTCCATATTTGTGTCCATCTGTCATTTGTTATAGATTTTCCTCGACATATAAAACAGAAGGAGCTCATCGTCATCCAACACCACCTTTACACCAATCCAATGGATTTATTTATCTGTTACAGGGTTTAGGATATTTATGATGAAATACAACACATCTACATCGTTCCACATTTTCCTAAAGTTGAGAGCATACTCTTCGAGCATCTCTGAAAAGTCACCAAGAAGGAATTGAGAGAATACTTCATCGGCGGTGAATGCTCTCTAGTTCATATGATTGTGGACCTTGGACTGATCTTTCCTTAGCAACACAAGGCATTCATCAATATGCTATAGATGATGAAAACGGTATTAGTACAACGTGTGAAAATTGACGTTGTACAACGTGTGTACAACGGTGGTACAACATGTGGCATAATGTGCTTGTATAACATGTGGTACAACGTGTACCACACATATTGTGCCACGAATGTCATACCACAGAAGTTTTACCACGTCTGTAAAATGATTGTAAAATGTGTTTGTACCATGTTGTACAAACACATTGTATCGCACGTTGTACCACGAACTTTGTACAACGTTTGTAAAAAATAAAAAAGAGGAGAGGAAGAAACAAAAAAGAGGAAAGAAAATAAATGGTACATACCTTGGAAAAAACCTCTATGGTTTGGGTCACTTGAATTAAAAAAAATAGTAATCTCGAGTTTCCCCCAATTTAGATTTCTAACCATAAACTTTTTCAATGACGAACTTTGAGACATGATTTTAGATCTTCGCGTCGTACTTAATCAAATTTGGTTGTTGCACATGTTTATAGAAATAAATCTTAGATCTGTTGCAAATCTTCAAATGCACTGTGATGGGAAAAGCTTCAAATACCTTTTTATGGATGTTAGAGCGGCTATAAGATGATGGAAATACATACGTAAAGTGGTTGTTATCGATGCAACATTTCTGATAGGAGTGTACAAAGGAACATTGATTGTGGCGACCACGTAAGATGGTGAACATCACCAATATCCTCTTGCATGGGGAATAGTCGACAAAGAGAAGGACGAATCATCGACGTGGTTTATGTCAAAGTTGAAAGAGGTGATATCGGATGGACGAAATGTCGTTGTGATATTTGATCGCTATAAAAGCTTGATAAAAGCAGTCACACAAGTGTATAAACAAGCTGATCAGAGTTTTTGTGCGCGTCATATATCGCAAAATATAAAGAGATACGTCAATTAAGGGAAAGGTAGAAAGACTTCAAAGGGTGATACTGTGGTGAAAATGTTCTTCAAATGTACAGCAATATACACAGTGAACGAATTTGAAGTGCTATTGAATGATTTGAAGGCCATGTACAAATATGATCTTTGTGACTGTTGTGACCTTTGTAACCATTTTGACCTTTGTGCAGGTATCCTAATGTTGCAGAGTATTTGGAGAAAGATGAACTTGATCGCGTTAAGTTGGCAAGATGCAAATTTAAGGGTGAAAGGTACAACATATAACCACCAATGGGGCCGAGTCAATAAATTCAATGTTAAAGAAGTAAAAAAAGTTTTCGATCCTAGGGCTTTTAGATATTTTTTTGGGAAAGACAATGGAATGGTTCAATAGGTATAGGTTGGGACCATCTAATGGTGATGAATTCTCAAAAGTTAACACCTTATGTTGAGAAAATGTTACATGAATGGTTTGGACAGACATCCAAGTTTGAGATTATTGAATTGAACAATGATCAGGCTGAGTGATGAGTATGAGGTGAGAAATGAGATGAGTATTTGTAGTGAGTCTTCAAAAAAGAATGTGCGACTGCAGAATGTTTGATGTGGATAAGTATCGAGGCAGTCATGCAATTGCGACTGCACATAAGGTTGGTAAGGGTGATAAGATACCAAAACTATGTTCAACATACTACCTTCGGGAGACATGGCATTTGGTTTACCTAAAAAACGTGTATCCGGTTCCTGATTACAATGATTGGAACATTCCTCCTCAATATTCTGAAGTTATAGTTCTACCTCCTATGCTGGCTAAGAAAAGGCAAAGTGGAAGGTCTAAAGAGAATCGTTATCCTGGACCCGGTGAGGCTTGGAGAAATACTCCATCTTCGTTGAGACAAACTCCATTCGTCAAGACAAATGGATTCAAATGCCAGCTTCACTGACATTGTTTGGAATGTGACAATCGAGATAACACCAACTTCAAAAAAAAAAGAAAGGTTTTGATAACACGTAAGGTGTATCGATTTTAGGCTAGATATTAGTGTCATTTTCGCATATATTTCTTAGTTAGAGTTACATTTCCAATATGATTTTTCTTTACATACGCCCGTTTTGTTGGTTTTCAGGTTTTAAGGCGACAAGGCCTAAACGAGCATAAAAAGGCGAATTCCTGAGTAAAACCACACATTTGAAGACATAATTCACTCGGAGCTAAAATCAAGCCTCGGAACTCAAAGGAACACCCGAGCAACGAGCGAAAAAGAGCAAAAACAAGGATAGAAGAGTGCCCGCTCGGGCACTGAGGTCTACCCGCTCGGGCAAAACCTACGGGGTTTATTTGCAACACCTTGCACGACCCGGGCACGAAGACAACATGATCGGGTAGTGATACCCGATCGGGCGTAAACAAGGTACCCGCTCGAGCAGTTAATTGTTCCTGAAAATCCCCGAGAGTTTACATGACTCGGGCTGTTCAACCACGCGATCGGGTGCTGATGCCTGATCGGGCAGGACGGAGTACACGACCGGGCGCGCCTCTGCACGATCGGGTAAAAGGTGTACCCGAGCAGGCCGCCTTTCTCGCAACAAACTAGATCTTGAATTCAAACGAGCTAATTAATAGACCAGAACGGATCGAGACGCGAGGGGGCGACGCCTAGGGCAAGGAAAGGCTTGAAAATCATCAGGAAAGGCTTGGGAGACGCTGGAGAAGGAGAGAAGCATCAATCCACACATCGGTAACACAATAGG
>CM071872.1:25916005-25926317 GCA_036759665.1 Gynandropsis gynandra | reverse complement strand
CCGAGCGGGCCGCCTTTCTCGCAACAAACTAGATCTTGAATTCAAACGAGCTAATTAATAGACCAGAACGGATCGAGACGCGAGGGGGCGACGCCTAGGGCAAGGAAAGGCTTGAAAATCATCAGGAAAGGCTTGGGAGATGCTGGAGAAGGAGAGAAGCATCAATCCACACATCGGTAACACAATAGGAAAGATCGAGGCATCGAGTTTCCTAGGGTTTATCATGTTTAGGGTTGTGTTATTTCCTTTGTCTGTAATCTCCATGAGTGAGTAGATTCCCAACTATGGGTTACAGATATCGGATTGTAGCGGATGTGCAAACTTATGCGTTAATGCTTAGATCTATTGTATTTATCTTGATATTCGGTTCTACAATCAACACCGTAAACGTCTACACTAGTGCTGCCCGCTCAGTAACATAGGAATTCGTATTTTGCTGGAAGGTTAAAGTATGAATCCGGAACCGTTGAGTTGTAGGTTAAGTTCGATTAATGAGAATCTGATCGGTTGGTTAATCGACTTAGGAATTAAGATTGCGCTCGTAAAGCTGCCATAGTATGGGTTAATCGCTGCTGGAAGGTAGGGTTGCACGTACTCATGGTTAGGAGGTCTAGGCTCGGAAGAATCATTCCTCACCTTAGAGGATGAATTTCCCATTATCAAGATAATTCGATAGGTTTATGATCTTTAGTTATTAAATCCATATGATTCTCGGTATCCGGACACCCATAGTGTTCGTCATAGTCAAGTCTTCCCCAACCTTTAATCGTTGCTACCATTTAGTTTAGTTTTCTAGATAGTTACACCACGCCATTGCTTACTTCTCATCGTCTTAGTTTAGTGATATTCTTAAGATAAGGCTGCATTAGTCCCTAGAGTTCGACCCTGGTACTACGCGATCCGTATACTTGCGGTGAAGTGGTCTAGGAAATATATTTAGCTTGATATTTCCGACATCAGGTTTGTTAGTGTGTAATATTATATTATTTGTATTGTGAGTTTTTAATATTCTATTGTTTGTATTATTTAGACTAAACCTTGGTGACTTTCATCAGTGTAATTCGACTAATTCTTCAATTTCACATCTATTTTTCCTCATTGACGTTTAGCATTATTGTGACTTTGTGACTCAAGCGCCCATGCGACCCCTGCGACCCTTGCGACCATTGCGAACATTGTGACAATTGCGACCCTTGCGACCATTGCGACCTTTGTGGCCATTGTGACCCTTGCGATCATGGGACTCATGTGACTCAAATGACCCTTGCGACTAGTCGTTTCGATGTCAGACTCCTGGCTTTTCCAATGCCAGTTATGCCTTTTTTCGAATGTCACACTCATGACCCTTGCGACTCGTTATACCGATGTTAGAATCTTTTCTTTTCGACACTCTCGGTCTATCCATCGCCATTACCGCTATATTAAAAGGTTCAACAAATTCTCTAAGTCACCATCACACCCATTTGAGATGAGATTGAATCGAGAGAATCCCATCTCTCTCCTCTCTTCGTCTAAGTCTTTAACCCTAAATTCTCTAAAAAATATTTGTTACCTTTGTGACCTTCATCACAAAGTTCACATGGTGGACACAGGGCATTGCGATGTCTATGATGAGGATATCACAAAGAAAGCAAGCCTCGAACGGAAGGACGAAACTGATGGGTTGAATGGGCAAGACAATCACGCGGATGCACAGGACACTTATGAGGGCGTGTGGGACGCTGACGGGTACGCGTGTGAAGCTTATGAGAATGCAGATATGCGGACCATTGACGAGACTTGTGGACTAATGGTCGCGTCCGATATTCGCGGGCCGACTAACTCGGAGATGAGACTTTGTACGAAAACACCTAAATGGAGGCCTTCCCAAAGTCCAAATTCCATGAAACAAAGACCATTGGAACCATAACTCAAAGAGCTTTCAGTTGAGTACCGGATCACTACCGGAACGTCACTTTTCCGGCGACATTCCGGCGACGTTTCCGACGAGACCTCTAGTGCACATTTAGAGCCAAATTTCGAGGTTTCAAGCATGATGAAGGGACCTTGGACTAGATCTAAGGCTAGGAGGCTACAAGAGAAGATTCAAGATATCTTAGAAGCCCAAGAGATTGAACAACAAGATCATTTGAAGGGTTTAAAACCCCACAAGCCCATGGACCACACAAAGACCCATCAAGAGGAAGTGTCTTGGATTTGTGTCATTCAAATTTAAATTTGAATTCAAATTGTACCAAGAATACCTATAATTTAGGGCTTATTTCGTGCATTTCCAGTATGAATAAAATCTAGGAAGATTAGTGTTCAATAAGAGTCTTAGATTTTTGAATAGGAGTGTAATGTGGGAAGTTTGTTTTGGCATTCTTTCTTTTAAAGGAGGCACGCATGAATAATAAAAACAAGTCATTTTCGAACCAATTACAGACCAAAGGAGCTTAGCTCATTGTTCTTGAGATTGAGTGATTCATCTTACACAAATCGTTCAAGTCCGGTACTTGCTCGATTCAACTTATCAAGTAACGAACCACAGTTGCTTGTGGCGTCTTCTATCGTCCTAAGAGTTCTAGAGGTGCATATGCTCAAGGGTTTTGGATGGTCTCACTGAGATTTGGGCCAACGTTCTTCAGCACGTATCCGTCTACGGGTTCAAAGGCATCCATCCACACAACCGAGTGAAACGCACGATCCAATTGCGCATCAGTCTATGTGTTACTCAAGGTCTTGGTAATCGTCAGACTCGATCTCTATGCAAATACACACAAGTCCTTATAACGTGGATGGAGGAAATTGTGTTGTATCTGCATTACATAAGGTCTTGGTAATCAACAGACTCAGACATCGTGTTGTATCCGCGGTACTTAAGGTCACGGCTGGAGGTCAACTTGGAGATGGCGTTGAGTCACACATGACTCTCTTTACAGTGGAGGGTTTTGATGTGTCTCTAAACTCAGAAAATTTGAATTTTGTGACCTTTGAGACTTTATGTAACCTTTTTCTTTCTTTATTTTAAACTTTTTTGAACTTTTGCCAATTTCTTTTTCTTTCATTTTTAACCTTTGTGATCTTTGTCAATCATTATAAATAAATGCATATTTAAACGTTGAAAATATCTTATTTTGCATCTATTGTTCGTAATTATGTGAAATCCATAAAATTGTCGACCCTCAATTGGAACAAGTTAGAATAAAGTTTAAAAGAGAACTCATTTAACTCATGCGACCCAATATGACCCTTGTACGATCCTCAATTGGATTAAATTAGAATCAAGTTTAAACGGGAACCCATCCGACTCATGCGACCCAATATGACCCTAGTGCGACCCTTAATTCGATTTAATTAGAATCAAGTTTAAACGAGAACCCATCCAAATCATGCGACCCAATATGACACTTGTGCGACCTTTAATTGGATTAAATTAGAATCAAGTTTAAACGTGAACCCATCCGAATCATACGACCACATATGAGCTTTGTAAGACCCTCAATTGGATTAAATTAAAATCATGTTTAAACGGGAACCCATCCAAAACATACGACCACATATGAACCTTGCGGGACCCTCAATCAGATTAAATTAGAATCAAGTGTTAACGGGAACCCATCTGACCCAATGCGACCACATATGACCCTTGTGCGACTCATGCGACCCATGTTACTCATGTGACTCATGCGACCCATGCGACTATTGTGACTCATCGTTTCGATGTCAGACTCCTGTCTTTCGACCCATGTGACCCTTCCGACCCATGTGACCCATCGTTTCACTGTCAGACTCTTATCTTCCGACCCATGTGATCATTATGACCCATGTGACTCATCGTTTCGATGTCAGACTCCTGTCTTCTGACCATGTGACTCGTCGTTTCCCTGTCAGACTCATGTTGTTCCGACCCATGTCTATAAGTCAACATCTACGTCTCCACTCTTAGTTTGTGTCTCTGATATGATCATGGACAACATCGAGGATCCGGATCATGAAGAGGGCGCCTCAATATTACAAGAAGGACCCATGACCCGAGCTAAGACAAGAAAGGAGGACGTGACCCGTGTCGTGGCAAGCGAAGAGGACGCGACCCGTGCTGAATCGAAGGGAAAGGACGTGACCCGTCCTAAGGAGAGCAAGAAGGACGTTGGTCCAGTGACCCGTGCTACGGCTATAGAGGAGGATGCCTTAACCATACCTGCAGGTCCCGTGACTGGAGCTACGCTCAAGGAAGGTATCATCGGAATTCTCACGACCGTGAAAATTCAAGACGAGTGCTCGAGTCAACAAGGAAGTTCCAACATTCGAGTCATACTACAAGCTGAAGCACATCTCGCAACGATCAACAATTAGGGTAAATGTTTCGTGTGTGCTATTTTCCTACCGTTGGTTTTATCCCACGTGGTTTTCCAATGGCGGGTTTTTAACGAGGCCACGACTCACTTTCGTTTCCCTAATTGTTTACCCGAGAGTTTATACGTTGATCGTATCGAAGTATTTTATCTTACGTTTATTTTCATTTTGAATTTTTGTTCATTTAAGTTACAAGCCTTGCATGCATTTATTTCATCATTGAAGTCTTGCATGACTTCTTCTCCTTCATATGGTCGACCATGCCCTGTAGAACTCACCTTGGTTTTTCAATTTGAATTTTGAATTTCTCTTTGAGAATTTCTCCATTGTTGGTGTGTCATATCCAACAATTGTTGGTGCGTAATATCCAACACTCGTTCGTTTTTCGTAGGTGTGTCATATCCTCGAAGACGAGCTCGGTAAATCGAGAGACTTATGCAGTTTTCGTGTGACCTATCGTTCCACACGCCTTGTGTAAGGAGTCTTCCGGCTCGACTGCAGCAAGGGTTATCCATCACACCTTCGTTCTAGAGTGTCATTCCAACGATTTTCACGTCAAGTCTTTAACCCCAAATTCTATGAAAAATCTTTGTGACCTTCGTGACGAAGGTGACATGGTGGACATAGGGCATCGTGCTATCAATGTGTTACTCAAGGTCTTGGTAATCAGCAGATTCAGTCTCTATGTAGTCACTCACGAGTTGCATTGGTGACCTAGGTGACGGTGTTGGGTCACTCTTGAAATTTAACTAGAAGATGAAGTACATGGCAGAAGATAACTCTAGACTGCAATACCAAACAAGAAAAATCAGAAGACTGGAGGACGGAGTACATGGCAGAATATAACTCTCTGCTAATGAACTATCTCTCTAGTGAAAATAGAATGCGTGCAGAGTCTTTGCATCATTCTTCTGTTATCAACATTAAGAATCATCGTAGACAATTATATCATTAATATCAACATTTGAACAAATGTGAAATGTATTATTTTGATTGGTTTTTTACTTTCATCTTTTTAAATCCATAAATTCGTCGAGTTTGCATCTATCGATCCATATATGCGTCCAAGCGACCCATGCAAATGTCATTATCAAAATATTTGAGTTGTATATGTCTAATGAAGAATCAATGTAGACAATAATATCAATAATATTTACATTTGAACAAATATTAAATGTATTTTTTTAAAATTTTCTTAAACTCATTCGACGGGTTCTTAAAACACTACTATCACTTTCGAAACGTTCGTTCTACCCTTCTTAGGACGCATGGGTCAAAATCCATTTTAACCATTGATTGACATTGTAAATGTATTATTTTGATTTGTTTTTGTCATTTAATCCTTATAAATCCATAAATTCATCAAGTTAGCATCTATTGATCCATATATGCGACCAAGCGATCCATGTGACCCATGCGACCCTCAACTGGCATTAATTAGTTTGACGTTGTAAATGTATTATTTTGATTGGTTTTTGTCATTTAATCCTTATAAATCTATAAATTTGTCGAGTTAGCATATATTGATCCATATGCGACCAAACAACCCATGCGACCCTAAATTGAATTAATTAGTTTGACGTCATAAATGTATTATTTTGATTGGTTTTTGTCCTTTTATCCTTTCAAATCCATAAATTCATCGAGTTCGCATCTATTGGTCCATATGTGTGACCAAGCAAGCCATGCGACCCTGTAAATGTATTATTTTCATAATGCGACCAAGCGATCCATGCGACACTGTAAATGTATTATTTTCACCATGCATCCCATGCGACCAATAAATTAGTTTGGCATTGTAAATGTATTATTTTCACCAAACTTCCCGCTGAACATTTCACTAAAGTTTAAAAAAACATAACAATGTGGTCAAATTTGGTCACAACCTTTCTCTTTTGTCGAATCAATGTTAGGGTCATGTCTTTTCGAATTCCAGCCGTTCCCTTTTTCGAATAACGACACACACTCATCTTTCGCTCTAACACTCACAATCTCTCGGCTTCAAAAATACCACATTTCCGTCATTTCGTCCAAATCATTCTTTCGAGCTATTTGATGTACTACCTTGTAATCTCCTTCATCTATCTCTATGTTGGTATGTTACATGTAGAGAATGTATAAATTTGATTTTTATTTTTCCTTTTTTATTGCAAGACATTCCAAGGAAATTTTGATAAGCATATTGACAGGAAAACGAGGGACGACAACACGGTAGCGCTTAAATCGGATGTGTCTTACAAAACATGGGAAGTCAAGTTGGATGGCTCCATATTAACTGATGGATGGAAAGATTTCTCCAAGGACCATGAGTTTCTTATTGGGAATTTTGTAGTTTTTTGTCACGAAGGTGACATGGTTTTTGTCGTTACCGATTTCGGAGAAGATATGTGTAATTTGAATTATGCATTATCATCATCATCAAACGAAAGCATGGTCATACACTTTTACTCAGACAATTTTCACGGCAACCGCAACACGTTCAAATCAGGTCGTAGATGCATTGGTAAGTGACCTCAATCCGATTCATCATATATCACGTCAGTTATTTATTCAATTTTTAATCATTTCTACTCATGTAACTTGGGTGATGTCATAGACCCTTCCGATAGGGGTTGCGAGGTCGAGCGGTCTTAGGGTAGACGATGTAAGATAATGTTGATAAACGATCAACAAATAGTGTGGCCGGTAGATTTGAGGCCCGTGAGTCATTGTGGCACTAGCATCAGAAGGAGTTGGATAAAGTTTGTCACGAAAATGGACAAAATGAGGGATGTTCCCTCACATTCGAACTGGTCTCCAACTGAGCAACACTTATGCTTCGGTATGTCCTTCCAACAAGGTCTAACAACAACATGGTTTGATTTCAGTTGTATTTTGATTGGTTTGAACTTCCCTTGAACAACAACATTTCCTTGAACCTGAACTTCATGTTTGTATTTGGTTGGTTTTTAACTATTAGTCTGGAGTTACTATTATTTTTAGTATCGATATTATTGTGGATTTACTATTATTTTGGATTTACTATTATTGCGACCATTGAAACCTTGTACCCTTGCGACCATTGCGATCCTTGTACCCCTGCGATCCTTGTGACCATTGCGACCCGTGGACCCCTGCGACCCTTGTACCCGTGCGATCCTCTTACCCATTTGCGACCCTTGCGACCATTGCGACCCGTGTACCCCAACGACCCTCTCACCCTTGCGACCCTTTGACCCCTTTACGATCCTTGGACCCTTACGACCCTTGTACCCCTGTGCGACCCTTGGACCCCTGCGATCCTTGTACCTTTACGATCCTTGTACCTCTACTACCCTTGTCTCTCTGTGACCCTTGTACCCCTCCGACCCTTGGACCTCTGCGACCCTTTGACCCCTTGTGACCCTTGGACCTCTGCGACCCTTTGACCCCTTTACCACCCTTGGACCCCTATGACTCATGTACCCCCTGTGTGACCCTTGGACCCCTGCGACCCTTGTACCTCTGCGATCTTTGTACCCCTACGACCCTTGGACCTCTATGGCCCTTTTACCCCTTTGTGACCCTCGGACCTCTGGACCCTTTGACCCCTCTGCGACCCTTTGACCCCTTTGCGACCCTTTGACCCCTTTGCGACCCTTGGACTCCTGTGACCCTTGTACCCTTGCGACCCTTTAACCCCTTTGCGGACCTTGGACCCCTATGACCCTTGTACCCCTGCGACCCTTTGACACCTTTGCGACTGATGCGTTATCAAAGTTAAACAAATAACCTAAACTACCCGCAAGTGCACGACACATGTGTAGTACTTTAGGTGTCGATCCCACAAGGACTACGCAACACAACCTAAACTCAAACTACGAATCAAACTTGCTAACGAACGAAATATGGTTTTAAAAATGAAATACTAAAAACAAATAAACAAACTAGTTCTTAACAACGAGACAAACGTTCCACTAATCCAGTTTCACCACAGGACTACCGAAACCAACAATCAACCTATCTATCATGCAATCCTAGTCAAGCTATCTAAGGCAGACGATCCTAATATGATATATACCCTCTCTCCAGGCATAGACATGTGATCTAGTCAAGTTACCCCCTACTTTCCTGGCTGACACCTTGAACTAAACCCATAAGACCTATGATTCATCCGTTTTACCCTCAATCGATGCTACCCTACTTTCGTGGCCTAACCTCGGTTGTTCTAAACCTAATCTTCTAGGACTATAATTCTCCTTTGGATCCTTCTCCTAATCCCTAACACATGCATCTACGTGGTCATCGCAAACACAAGTAAATTAAGCACTCAGATAAAGAATAGATAAACGAAAACAGGAAGATGCATTCAAAGATAAATCAAAAGTTGTTCCGAGATAGCCATGGGCTAATTCCTTCTCCTAGAACAAACAAACTACTCGCTCATGCGTCCGTAAACAAACATAAATGAAATAGAATGTCTAAGGAACATGAAAACCAAACGAAACCGAAGTCTTGAGTTGATCTCCAATGCTCCTTGTAAGTCTCCTTCGCAAGAACCTTCTCCTTCTCTCTACTCTCCCTCCCCGATCAAGAACTCGAAACTTGGTGAATGAGCTCGACCTCTCACTCCTCTCCTCTTCTTTCCTTCCTCTTTTCTTTCCTTTTCTCCCTCTTTTTCCTTCTGGACGTTCAGTTCTTCCTTATGTTGCAGCAGCCACCGATTGTTGTCTTTTCATGAGTTTCCATTATTGAATAAGTTGGGTGACGTTTCCAATAGTTCCTCCAGCGAAATATGACTTATTCCTCTTCTCTAAAGTCGTTTTCCTTATTGTATAAGTCCCCAACAAACTCCCATTTGTTTTAAGTCAAATTAACTTATTTGGAGTTACAGGTGACGGTCGCGACCCGCGCGGGCAGGGTAAGTGACCCGCTCGGGTACAGCACAGAAGATCGCGTAAGAATGCGATGGAAAAGAGGCTGCCCGCTCGGGCTCAAGAGCTGCCCGCTCGGGTTTATGGTCTGCCCGCTCGGGCTCATGTGCTGCCCGCTTGGGCTCAAGCCCCGGGCGTGGTATTTATTGCTCGAATCGTGCTCAATTCGCTGGACAAAATCGCTGTAACAAATGCCCGCTCGGGTTAGGGAGTTACCCGTGCGGGTAGTGGCTATTCCATGCCGATTCTCATCCCGTTTGTCCCATGATGATCCTCAATGTTGGTACTTTGTCTCGTGCACGTCCTTTGGCTCCAAAATGAACCGAATACGCATAAAAACCTGTAAGAACATGAAAACACGAAAACAAGTAAAACAGATAAGGAATCATATGTAAAGCATCACATATATATCATAAACATCTCTAAAATCGTGCAAGAAATAGGTATGAAAACGAGATGATCAAAATCCCCCAGACTTGAATGTTTGCTTGTCCCTAAGCAAATGTAAACGTGGAACACATGGGGTGTAAAAATCCGAGAATTCCCCCTTCTCCTAGAAATACTGCTAAAACGAACCTAACCGATCAACTAGCACGTCGAGAACAAATTCAGCCTAATTAAGTTTTTAGTCTTCATCCTAGGTTCACCCATGCTACTCACGAGAAAGTAAATCAAAGGAAAACTAGACAAGCCACCGTAACTCTCTCCACCAAACAACACTTCAGACAATGTTAAACCTAGAACAACCGAGGATACTTGTTTCTTTTCCGAGCTTCTTTCTTTCTTTATTCCTTTTTTTTTCTTTCTCTTTTTTTTCTTTCTTTTTATTTTCTTTTTATGTCCTCTTTTTTTCTTTTCTTTTTTTTTTATTTTTCTTCGCATACACACTAGGCTTTTAGGACGTCGGATTTGAAGGGATCTAGCCTCTACTTAGACCCAGACTACCGATGACGGTATACTCATGCATCTCGTTCAAGAGTGCAGCGGAGTAGGCGGCGTTTTATTTGTGCCATGCCCTTAGGACGTAGAAAGATGATCGCCAACCCACCACTTAGACCCGAGCCATCGAAAGAGTATCAAGGTCG
>CM071872.1:25902410-25914201 GCA_036759665.1 Gynandropsis gynandra | reverse complement strand
AATAATAGGTGTCCTAGCATCTTCCTTTATTTCAAGTACAACAAAATCAGTGGGAATGCAAAGCTTACCTACCATGGTGGGAAACTTTCTCAAAATTCCCACCGGATATCTTACCGAATGATCCGCGAGGCGTAGACACATCTTTGTAGGTTTGAGGTTCCCGAAGTCCATCCGCTTGAAGACTGAGTGTGGCATGATGCTCACGCTTGCCCCTAAATCGCACAAAGCATTATCATTATCAATATTACCTATTGTGCATGGAATGTAGAAGCTTCCGGGGTCCTTCAACTTTGGTGGCAGCTTGTTCTGAAGAACTGCACTGCATTCCTCGGTGAGTGCTACTGTCTCGTTCTCTTCGATATTCCTCTCTTTGGAAAGTACCTATTTGATGAGTTTGGCGTGATTAGGCATCTTTTGGAGGGCTTCCACGAATGGGATGTTGATTTCAAGCTTCTTGAGACCCTATACAAATCTGCCCACTCGTTCTTCATTCTTACTGCTCACCAAACGTTGAGGAAACGGTATCGGAGGTTTGTATGTCGGAGGAGCAACGTATTGTTTGTCTAAATCTGGTTCAACTCCTTCCATAATTGCGATCTTACCTTATCCTCATTTCATGGACATTCCAGCAGCATGCTCTCGCTCTCTCGAGGGCGAATCCTCGATCATATCAGTGATGCACACAGAAATACCATTCACATACTCTCTCGGGTTCAATTCGGGTTTACCTGGAAGCTGTCCGGGATTCCGAGAGGATGAGGCAGCTTGCTGTGCTACGGAGTTCTCTAAACTCTCCACGTGATTGCTCAAAGATTCCATTTGAGTTTTGAGCTCGTTGATCGCTGTCCCCACATCCGCATTGAATTTGGTTTCAGTCGATGTTTGCTGCCTTTGCTCCTTGATAAATTCGAGCAATGCCGCCTCAAGGTTGGACGAAGAGGCTTGAGGAGGTTGAGGAGCTTGCAGAACTTGCTGAGCATGCTGAGATTGCTGGTTATTTTGCGGGTATAGCTGTTGTGGTTGCTGAAACCCCGAATATTTCATTGGTTGAGTCGTACGGTATGACAAGTTCGGGTGGTTCCTCCAATTCTTGTTGTAGGTATTCCCGAATTGAGTGTTTCCTTGCTATTGGGCATAATTCATGTATTCCATATTCTCTTGCAGCGTGCATTGATAAGCCACGTGTTCTGTATCTCCACAACTCACACAGTACATGGCGTTCGCTGCGTTGCCCGTTGCTCTGCCCTGATTTGGCTCGTATAGGCGATGAGTGCTGTTAGGCATACCTCTCGGTGTTGACCAAATGGTGTGGTTCATGGCAAGGTTATCGATCAGCTCGTATGCCTCCTCGACACTCAGATCCATAAATGATCCTCTAGCAGCGTTATCCAATGTCGTTTGGTGTTCATCTGAAATTCCGTTGTAAAAGGTTTGGATAACGTACCACTGCTCGAGACCATGGTGTGGACACATCTGTAGGAGATCCTTAAATCTGCCTCACGCTTCAAACAAAGTTTCTCCATCTCTGCATCTAAACGTTGTGAGTTCCCCCCTCATCTGAATCGTCTTGCTCGGAGGAAAGAATCGTGAGAGGAACAATGTGTAGAGCTGATCCCAATTCGTGATTGAACCAGCGGGGAGCGATTGCAGCCAAGTTTTCGCTCTTCCCCCAATTGAGAAGGGGAAGAGACGCAATAAGATCGCGTCCTTTGAGACTCCGTGTATCTTGAATGTACCGGAAAGCTCAAGGAAGTCTCTGAGGCGCTGATGGGGATCCTCGTGATTTCCACCCATAAATTGCTTCTAATAAAGCATGTTGATCATTGTCAGCTTAATTTCGAACTGTTCTCTAGCAACAACAGGCATCCTTATGGCTGTTTGCACATTTTTCATGTTCGGCACGTAATCTCTGAGGCAACGTGGTGGAGGAGCCTGTGGTTCTCGCGGTTGAGGCACGAGTTGCTGTTGCTGCATATGTCCAATGTCGTTCTGATTATCCATATCTCGTTGATCTGACGGCTCTTCGAAGGACAAATAAAGAACGATTTAGGTAGAAAGAACGAAAGAAAAGAAAACAAAAACAAAAACAAACAAGAAAGACTCTAGACTCGAATCTAAGACGTCTTGACAATAGTCCCCGACAATGGCGCCAAAAACTTGATGCGTTATCAAAGTTAAACAAATAACCTAAACTACCTGTCGATCCCACAGGGACTACGCAACACAACCTAAACTCAAACTACGAATCAAACTTGCTAACGAACGAAATATGGTTTTAAGAATGAAATACTAAAAACAAATAAACAAACTAGTTCTTAACAATGAGAGAAACGTTCCAGGAATCCAGTTTCACCACAGGACTACCGAAACCAACAATCAACCTATCTATCATGCAATCCTAGTCAAGTTATCTAAGACAGACGATCCTAATATGATATCTACCCTCTCTCGAGGCATACACATGTGATCTAGTCAAGTTACCCCCTACTTTCGTGGCTGACACCTTGAACTAAACCCATAAGACCTGTGATTCATCCGTTTTACCCTCAACCGCTACTACCCTACTTTCATGGCCTAACCTCGGTTGTTCTAAACCTAAACTTCTAGGACTAGAATTCTCCTTTTGGTCCTTCTCTTAATCTCTAACACATGCATCTATGTGGCCATCACAAACGCAAGTAAATTAAGCACTCAGATAAAGAATAGATTAACGAAAATGAGAAGATGCATTCAAAGATAAATCAAAAGTGGTTTCGGGATGGCCATGGGCTAATCCCTTCTCCTAGAACAAACAAACTATTCGCTCATGCGTCCGTAAACAAACATAAATGAAATAGAAGGTCTAAGGAACATGAAAACCAAACGAAACCGAAGTCTTGAGTTGATCTCCAATGCTCCTTATATGTCTCTTTCGTAAGAACCTTCTCCTTCTCTCTACTCTCTCTCCCCGATCAAGAACTCGAAACTTGGTGAATGAGCTCGACCTCTCACTCCTCTCCTCTTCTTTCCTTCCTCTTTTCTTTCCTTTTCTCCCTCTCTTTCCTTCTGGACGTTCAGTTCTTCCTTATGTTGCAGCAGCCACAGATTGTTGTCTTTTAATGAGTTTCCATTATTGAATAAGTTGGGTGACGTTTCCATTAGTTCCTCCAGCGAAATATCACTTATTCCTCTTCTCTAAAGTCGTTTTCCTTATTGTATAAGTCCCCAACAAACTCCTATTTGTTTTAAGTCAAGTTAACTTATTTGGAGTTGCAGGTGACGGTCGCGACCCGCGCGGGCAGGGTAAGTGACCCGCTCGAGTACGGCGTGGAAGATCGCGTAAGAACGCTGATGTGTGGAAATTCAAGCTAAAATATTTCCTAGACCACTCTACCGCAAGTATACGGTTCGTGTAGTACCAGGGTCGAACTCTAGGGACTAATGCAGCCTTTTCTAAGAATATCACTAAACTAAGACGGTGTGAAATAGATAATGAAGTGGTGTAAATATCTAAAACACTAAAGTAAATAAAGACAGCGATGGAAGGATACGGAAGACTTGACGATTAAGAACACAAGGGGTTTCGGGATACCGGGAATCACAAGGATGTGACAACTAAGGATCATAAACCTATCGAATTATCTTGACAACGGGAAATTCATGCTTTAAAGTGAGGAGTGATTCTGCCGAGCCTAAATTACGTGCAATCCTACCTTCCAGCAGCGATTACGTGCAATCCTACCTTCCAGCAGCGATTAACTCGTGACTACGGCAGCATTAAGCGCGCAATCCTAATTCCTAAGCCGAATAACCGACCGGTCAGATTCTCATTAATCGAACTTAACCTACAATCAACAGTTCCGGATTCATGTTTTAACCTTCCAGCAAAACACAAATTCCTATGTTACTGAGCGGGCAGCACTAGTATGAACGTTAACGATGTTGATTATAGAACCGAATATCAAGAAAAGTACGATAGATCTAAGCATTAACGCATAACTTGTACATCCATTACAAAACCGATATCCCTAGCCCATAGTTGGGAATCTACTCACTCATAGAGTTTACTGTCAATGAAGATAACACAATCCTAAACATGATAAAACCTAGGAAATTCGATGCCTCGATCTTCCTTATTGTGTTACCGAAGTTCGGATTGATGCTTCTCTCCTTCTCCAGCGTCTCCCGAGCCTTTCCTGATGATTTCCAAGCCTTTCCTTGCCCTAGCCGTCGCCCTCTCGTGTCTGGAACTCATCTCCTCCTCTATTTTTCTCGTTCAAACTCTAAAGTAGGTTTTTGCGAGAAAGGCGGCCCGCTCAGGCACACATTTTACCCGGTCTTGCAGAAGGCAGCCCGATCGTGTACATCGTCAAGCTCGATCAAGCATCGCTACCCACTGTGTGGCCTACTAGCCCGAGTCATGTAAACTCTCGGGGATTTTCATCTCTAATTGAAGCCCGAGTGGGTACCTTGATGCAGCCCGAGCGGGCATGGTCACCCGATCATGTTTTCTTCGTGCCCAGGTCGTGTAAAGTGTTGCAATTATCCCCATAGCTTTTGCCGAGCGGGCACTCTTCATTTCATGCTTTTGCTCTTTTCCGCTCGATGCTCGGGTGTTCCATTAAGTTTTGTGGCTTGAATTTGGCTCCGAGTGATTTGTATCTTCAATGTGTGCGGTTTGATTCATGAATTTGCCTTTTTACGCTCATTTAGGCCTTGTCGCCTTAAAACCTAAAAACCAATAAAAAGGGCGTATATAAAGAACAATCGTATCAGAATTGTAACTCATACTATGAAATATATGTGAAAATGATGTGAATATCTAGCCTAAAAGTGATACACTCTACGTGTTATCAAACGCGATGGAAAAGAGGCTGCCTGCTCGGGCTCAAGGGCTGCCCGCTCGGGCTCATGGTCTGCCCGCTCGGGCTCAAGCTCCGAGCGTGGTATTTCTTGCCCGACTCGTGCTCAATTCGCTGAACAAAATCGCTATAACAAATGCCCGCTCGGGCTAAGGAGTTACCCGCGCGGGTAGTGACTATTCCATGCCGATTCTCGTCTCGTTTGTGATCATCTCGTTTTCATACGTATTTCTTGCACGATTTAGGAGACGTTTTCGATACATATGTGATGTTTTACGTATGATTCCGTATCCGTTTTACTTGCTTTCGTGCTTTTCATGTTCTTACAGGTTTTTACGCGTATTTGGACCATTTTGGACCTAAAGGAGCATGCACGGAGCTAAGGAGCAACTTCGGGGATCATCACGGGACAAACGGGACGAGATTGAGCATGGAAAAGCCTCACCCGGTCGGGCACAACCCTTGCACGATCGGGCAAAACCTACGGCCAATTGTGTGGACCATTTAGCACGACTCGGGCAAGCAATCCTGACCATTTTGCCTTGTGCCCGAGCGGGCACACATGCCATGCCCGATCGGGCACCATTCCAGCACCACAGGACGCGCACGAACTGCCCTTGCCGCACCCGAGCGGGTACACTCACTACCCGAGCGGGTAGCGGTCCGAAACTGCTCAAAACTTAAGTAAACTTAACTTAAAACATAAGGGAACTCGTGGGGCAATTAGGGCAACAATTGGACCGACTTAGGAGGCTTAAAAGGAGGCAAAAAGACGCCATTACAGCAAGCATACAGAGGAGAACAATTCACCAAAGATAGAGCAGATTCTTGCGAGGAGATAAGCGAGGAGCATGGGAGATCAAGCACCACCACTTCGGTTTTGTTTGGTTTTTATGTTCCTTAGACTCTCTACTATGTTTATGTTTCTTTACAGACACATGAGCGAGTAGTTTGTTTGTTCTAGGAGAAGGGATTAGCCCTTGGCTATCCCGAGACCGCTTTTGATCTATTTTGAATGCATCTTCCCGTTCTAGTTCATCTATTCTTTATCTGAGTGCTTGAATTTACTTGTGTTTGCAATGGCCACGTAGATGCATGTGTTAGGGATTAGGAGAAGGACCGAAAGGAGAATTCTAATCCTAGAAAGTCAGGTTTAGAACAAACGAGGTTAGGCCACGAAAGTAGGGGGCAGTTTGTCTAGATCACGTGTCTATGCCTTGAGAGAGGGTAGATATCATGTTAGGATCGTCCGCATTAGATAGCTTTAACTGGGATTGCATGATAGATAGGTTGATCGCCGGTTTCGGTAGTCTTGTGGTGAAACCGGTTTCCTAGGACGCTTGTCTTATCGTTAGAACCCAAGTAGTTTAGTTTACTTTCAGTATTTTATTCTTCATCACCACTCTTTCGGAATACACATAAAAACCTGTAAGAACATGAAAACACGAAAACAAGTAAAACGGATACGGAATCATACGTAAAGCATCGCATATATATCATAAACATCTCTAAAATTGTGCAAGAAATACGTATGAAAACGAGATGATCAGTGACCCTTGCGACCATTGCGACCCTTAGACCCCTGTGACCCTTCGATCCATTTGCGACCCTTGTGACCATTGCGACCCTTATACCCCTTGCTACCCTTTGACCCTTGCGACCCTTGGACCATTGTGACCCTTACAAAGCCAATGCAGCCCTTGCGACCCTTGCGAACCCTTTGCGGCCCGTACGACCATTGCAACCCTTATACCCTTGCTACCCTTTGACCCTTGCAACTCTTGGACCATTGCGACTCTTGCGAATCAAGTTCAAATAAATATGAATCAAATTTATAAAATAATAATTTATCAAGTTATTTTTACAAATAATATGAATCAAGTTCAGGGATGACATGATGGGATGCCATTAGTATCGGAGTACAGGGATACATCTTCCATTTGCAAATACATCGAAACCCATCTTCTCACGCATGGAAGCAACATTATCGTCAACAAATTTCGGGTAATAGCGACTACTAAGAATTTGAAGGCGTAAACACCACAATCAGTCGCGCTTTTGTTCTGTGACAGACCTTCATATTACTTGCACTGTCATTTATCTTCTCCAAAAGCCAAGCAAAGAAACCCTCTGAGTCGGAACATCTTAGGCAAATATGTTCTTATAATCTTCATCACCAGATCAATATGTGTTTCCTTCAACCTTCTCTGGCAGTCGTATACCTTGATGCATCGAGTTTTGAAATCCACTTTCATGGCTACCCAATGAACAAGCATATATCGATTTTTGAGTGATGGAATGTTTAAAAACGAGACTAAGCCATCATAATGATTCACTGGTTTGTACTTACTTCTTAATGGATCCATGTTCCAAAAATTCAATAAGAGTTGTCGGCAATTCTTCAATATCCTCGTACATCCATATCGTGAGCGTTTACATGAAAGCAATAGGACACACATAATAATTCTTATATATGTATTTAAATCTGCTCATGCGATCATACAGCTCGAACAACGCCTCATCCAATTGTTGCAAAAAAAATTAACACACATGAATACATATGACACAAAATGACCTCTGTGACCTTTGTGACTTTTGTGACTAAGGGTTAAAAAAACTTACATCATCTCCAAGCCATACATCAACCTCTAATATGATCTCCCAAAACTTTGGCCCCCGGGGACAATCCAGGTGAGATACCTACCAACGCTCTTGGCGAGGTTTTATCATAAATCTATATAGAGTAGTCAATTTTATACCACTAGCGTCAATGAAAAAATGCTCTCTGGTTATCTTGCCCTCTTCCAATCCCTTGGGCTCCCACACAAAATGTTGATTCCTTGCAGGTTCTTAAACCACCTTTTTTACGGGTTCTTGAACCACTTTTTCTGTGGGTTCTTGAACCACCTTTTCCGCAAGTTCTTGAATTACCTTATATGCGGGTTCTTAAACCACTTCTTCTGCGGGTTCTTCACCCACATCTTCTGTATCAATAGCTTTCCCTCGCCCTCGCTCTCTCCCTCGCCCTCTCCATTGCCCTGTTTTTGCTTTTTTCACCGGTGGAGGTTCAACATATGGCTCCTATCTTGCTTTCCGTGGTCTTAAAAATCGTTGGACTATCGAAATCAATCGATAAAGGTCCAACATCTGCATAAAAATTACTTCATTAGACTCATCCTTCTTGACCCACAGGACATATGCGACTGATCATCTCATTTTCGTACACGATTCTCGTATGATTTTAGAGATGTTTATGACCATAGTTGCGATGTTTATATGTGATTTTGTATCTGTTTAACTTGTTTTCGTGTTTTCATGTTATTATAGGTTTTAATGCGTATTCAGTTCATTTTGGAGCTAAAGAACATACAAGGGACAAAATACGACCATCGAAGATCACAATAGAGAAAACGGGACGAGAAACGGACAATGAATGCGATACGACATGAGGAGATAAGGCCCCCGCGTGGGGTGATTTCCTTAGCCCACTCGGGCTCAACATCCAAAACTTTTTCCCTGCCTCAGACTCACCTTCAGCACGCACGGATCAAGAGCTCGTGAGGAGCCTGCGCGAGGTGTTCTCCTTAGCCCACCGGGGTGATATTCCAGTAGAAGTTGCCCGAGTCGTGCTCATCCTTCGCAAGCACGGGTCATGGGAGATTTGGGGAGCCCACGCGGATTGGCTACCGAGCCCGCGTGGGTCGTGTCCGCAACAACCTCCCTTGAAGTTCTCTAACAAAAAGAAACCTTAAAAAGGGACCCCCAATTGAGTTAAAACGAAGGAAAACACGAAGGGGAACCTTAGGAGGGTAGATCTGAGCATATGCATCATTGGAGTGAGCCATCTTGATGGGAGACACGCAAGGAGATGGGAGATCGAATCGGTACGACAACTTGTTTGATATCTATGCTCCTTAGACATTCTATTTCATTTATGTTGTTTGATTATTAACTCAACACTGAGTAGTTGTCTTTTCTAGGAGAAGGGATTATCCCATGGCTATCCCGGAACCCTATTTGATTTATTTATGAATGCATTTCCCGTTTTGCTAATCTATTATTTGTCTAAGCATTGAATGTCTTGTATTTACGAAGGCCACGTAGATGCATGTGTTATGGATTAAGAGAAGGATCGAAAAGAGAATTCTAGTCCTATAAGATCAGGCTTAGAACAACCGAGACTAGGTCACAAAAGTAGGGTAGTAATGGTTGAGGGTTAATCAGATGAATCATAGATCGTATGGGATTTAGTTGGGGTGTCAGCCACGAAAGTAGGGGATAACTCAATTGAATCACGTTCCTATGCCTTGAGGGAGGGTAGGAATTACATCAGGATCGTTCGTCTTAGTTATCTTGATAGGGAATGAATTATTAGATAGATCGATAGTCGGTTTTGGAAGCTATGTGGTGAAACCGTATCTTAGAACGTGTGTCTCATTTGTCAAGAACCTCTAGGTTTACTGCATTATCATATTTGCATCTCACAACCATTATTTCATCGCAACAAGCATTGATTCTAGTTTGATCTTAGTCAGTGTTGCGTAGTCCCTATGGGATCGACATCTAAAATACTACAGACGTGTCGTGCACTAGCGGGTAGTTTAGGTTAACTTGTTTAACTTGACACGCATCAAGTTTTTGGCGTCGTTGCCTGGGACTATTTGTCAACACGCCTTATTTTGGATTTAGAATCATACTTTTTTATTTTTCTTTTGTTTTCTGTTCTTTTGTTCTATCTACTAATTCCTTTTGCTTGTCCTTTGTAAGTGCATGACCCGATCTCAAGGTACTTCGAGCTTGAATCGAATCGACCCGAGATCGAGAGAACGATTAGACAGCGGAAATGGGCAAGGAAGAAGAAAGATTAGCCCCGACCGATCCACGAGCGATGGCCAACCGGAATGATATATTGGACGGTCATGGACAGCCCCAATTACCCGTTGGTAATGTGGCATAATTACAGCAACTGTAGGCTCCTCCACCACGTCCACTTCGTGATTACGTGGTGCCTAACATGAGCAACATCTAAACCGCAATAAGGATGCCTGCTGTTGTAAGAGAGAAATTCGAGATCAAGCCCGCGACAATCAACATGCTATATCAAAAGAAATTTATGGGCGGAAATTATGAAGACCCTCATCAACACCTAAGAGACTTCCTAGAGATTTCAAGCACATTCAAGATACATGGAGTCTCGGAGGATGCGATTTTGCTGCGTCTTTTCCCTTTCTTAATTGGGGGATGAGCAAAGACTTGGCTGCGATCTCTTCCCACTGGTTCGATCACTACATAAGACCAGCTTTGCACATCATTCTTCTTGCGGTTCTTTCCTCTGAGCAAGAAGATTCAAATGAGGGGAGAAATCACGATGTTTAGATGCCGAGAGGGGGACATTATTTGAAGCATGGGGAATATTAAAAGATCTTTTGCATATGTGTTCTCATCACGGTCTAGAGCAGTGATACGTGATCTAAACCTTCTACAATAGGATCGCGTATGAGCATAGGACGACATTGGATAATGCTGCTAGAGGATCATTCACCGACCTAAGCATAGAGGAGGCATACGATCTGATCGATAATCTTGCCATGAACCATGATAACACGTAAAGTGTATCAATTTTAGGTTAGGTATTAGTGTCATTTTCGCATATATTTCTTAGTTAGAGCTACATTTCCGATATGATTCTTCTTTACATACGCCCATTTTATTGGTTTTCAGGTTTTAAGGCTACAAGGCCTAAACGAGCATAAAAAGACGAATTCGTGAGTAAAACCACACATTCTGAAGATAAATTCACTCGGAGCCAAAATCAAGCCTCGAAACTCAAAGGAACACCCGAACAACGAGCGGAAAAGAGCAAAAACAAGAATTGAAGAGCGCCCTCTCGGGCACTAAGGTCTACTCGCTCGGGTAAAACCTACGGGGTTTAATTGCAACACCTTGCACGACCCGGGCACGAAGACAACATGATCGGGTAGTAATACTCGATCGGGCGCAACAAGGTACCCGGTCGGGCAGTTAATTGTTCCTGAAAATCCGCGAGATTTTACACGACTCGGGCTGTTCGACCACGTGATCGGGAAGCAATGCCCGATCGGGCAAGACGAAATACACGGTCGGGCGCGCCTCTGCACGACCGGGTAAAAGGTGTACCCGAGCGGGCCGCCTTTCTCGCAACAACCTTGATTTTGAATTCAAACGAGCGAATTAAAGGACCAGAACAGATCCAGACGCAAGGGGGCGAGGTCTAGGGCAAGGAAAGGCTTGGAAATCATCAGGAAAGGCTTGGGAGACACTGGAGAAGGAGAGAGGGGTACTCTTCGTTTCGAGTGATACGATTTTCTTTAGAGTGACATATTTGCGCTTAGGATTAGTTTTAGGCTTAGGATTAGGGAAGATTGAGGCATCGAGTTTCCTAGGGTTTATCATGTTTAGGGTTGTGTTATTTCCTTTGTTAGGAAACTCCATGAGTGAGTAGATTCCCAACTATGGGTTAGGGATATCAGATTGTAACGGATGTACAAATTTATGCGTTAATGCTTAGATCTATCGTAATTGTTTTGATATTCGATCCTACAATCTACATCATAACTCTTATACTAGTGTTCCCCGCTCAGTTACATAGGAATTCATATTTTGCTGGAAGGTTAAAGTATGAATCCGGAACCGTTGAGTTGTAGGTTAAGTTCGATTAATGAGAATCTGATCGGTTGGTTAATCGACTTAGGAATTAAGATTGCGCTCGTAAAGCTGCCATAGTATGGGTTAATCGCTGCTGGAAGGTAGGGTTGCACGTACTCATGGTTAGGAGGTCTAGGCTCGGCAGAATCATTCCTCACAATAGAACATGAATTTCCCATTATCAAGATAATTCGATAGGTTTGTGATCTTTAGTTGTTACATCCATACAATTCCCGGTATCCCGACACCCGTAGTGTTCGTCATAG
>CM071872.1:25890931-25902172 GCA_036759665.1 Gynandropsis gynandra | reverse complement strand
GGGGACTAATAACGGCCTAGACTAGGAATTAGCTAAATTAAGATCTAGTCCTTTCCGGAGTCTTCATTTGTTTTTCGCATTTTCTTTTCGTTTTTCCTTTTATCGAGTCTATTCTATCTACCGCGGATCTACACTTTGGTGTTTTTTTTCTTGTTGTGCAGGAGCCTTGTATGAGAAGCTCCACTCAAAAGCTCCTCATTTACGATCCCGAGGTCGAACGAACTTTAAGGAGCCTGCGCAAGAAAAGAAGGATTGGAATAGCGGATTCTGAGTCCGAGGTAGAAAGAGTGAGCAATCACGAGACATATACCTCTGAGGAGGAAGAAACCCATAGCGTTCGACCCTGGTACTACACGAACCGTATACTTGCAGTGAAGTGGTCTAGGAAATATATTTAGCTTAATATTACCGACATCAAGTTTTTGGCGTCGTTGCCGGGGAACTAATAATGGCCTAGACTAGGAATTAGCTAGATTAAGATCTAATCCTTTCCGGAGTCTTCATTTGTTTTTAGTATTTTCTTTTCGTTTTTCTTCTATCGAGTTTATTCTATCTACCGCGTCTCTACACTTTGGTGTTTTGTTTCTTGTTGTGCAGGAAGCCTTGCATGAAAAGCTCCACTCAAAAGCCTATCATATACGATCCCGAGGTCGAGCGAACTTTAAAGAGCCTGTGCAAGAAGAGAAGGATTGGAATAGAGGATTCCGAGTCCGAGGTAGAAAGAGCGAGCAATCACGAGACATACACCTCTGAAGAGGAAGAAACCAATAGTGCAAGCAGCGGAGAGGACAACGCAAGTAACCCCGACATGGCTGCTGCCGATGAAACTTACGGAGCCTACACCGCTCCGAAGCACACGTAGTTACTTTCGTGCATGGCCCGCGTGATCGATAACCAGGTTGAGATACAACCGGCCTTCAGACAAATGCTCAACAACTCGGCCTTTAGAGGAATGGAGAACGAAGATCCGAACTCCCACCTTACGGACTTCAAGATGCTTTGCAGCACTACCAAGGTTGGTACGAGAGTTACTCGGGAGGATCTCTACTTGATGGTGTTCCCTTTCTCACTCAAGCATGCGGCGCAACGTTGGCTGTTCAACTTGCCGGCTGCATCAATTACGTCGTGGGATGATCTGGAGCAACGATTCATGCAACAATTCTTCCCGGATCATAGAACGCTTCTCGCCAAGAGTCGCATTAATTCTTTCTTACAAGAAAGAGGCGAGTCGCTACATGACGCATGGGAGCGATTTAAGAACTACCAGTGGATATGCCCACACCACGGAATGGATAAGAAGTATCTTATCACGAGTTTTATCCAAGGTCTCCAAGAAACCACCCGGTTCATGATCGTGGTAGCGGGTGGTGGTTCCCTCAGCAATCTTACATTCAATCAGCTCGAGAACTTGATCGAGAGCATGGCGAGGGAAGGAGGCAAGAAGGTAGAAGAATACAATCGCGATTACCCATCCAAAGCGGCTGTGAACGAGCTAGGCATCGCCAACCCGGAATTAACGGACTTGAAGCAGCAAGTGGGCGAGATACATAGGATGATAGTTGGACTTCATGTGGACCGACACAATGCATCCGTAGGCCAAGGGATGTGAGGAAGTGAACTACGTTAGCAATCGGGCTTACCAGCAAAATTATATCAAGAGCCATCCCAACCTCTCCTATGGCAACACAAGCAATGTAGCAAATCCGCAAGATTTCCAACCGCGGATAATGGCAAGAAACCAGAATCAAGGTTTCCAGCCGAGAGAAAGTGGCCAAGACTACGGATATCAGCCTCGCGCACAATCTTCAGGTGATTCTGAGATTCTTTCTATGCTCCAATTGATGCACCATGAGCAGAAAAGTTCGCTTGGAGGGATTAGGGCTGAGCAAGAGGATATGAGGAAGAGAATGGACGGATTTCAGAGCACTTGAGACTCCTCGAAACGCAAGTGGCGCAACTAGCCCAAGGTTCGAACCGACAACCCGGACAGCTTCCCCGGAAACCCGAGGCGAACCCCCGCGAGCAAGTAAATGCCATCTTCCTAAGGAGCGGGAACACGGTAGGGCAACCAATGCCTTCCACGGCTGCAAGTGAAGAGCCTTTGGGTGATAAGATCGAACAACTCATCACTCCAGCCGTGGAAGAGAAGGCGATCGAGGAAGAAGAGAGGGAGTTACCCTACGTAGCACCTCCCCCGAGGGTACCACCATTACCCTTTCCACAGCGACAAAGGAAGCAAAGTGACGAGGCCTAATTCTCTCAATTCGTGGAACTTTTGAGGAAGCTACAAGTCACCATCCCCTTCTACGACGCGCTCACAAAGATCCCATCATATGCAAAATTCCTCAAAGACATCATAATGAGGAAGAGAACCGTGGACAACAAGATGGTAATGGTCACGAACTCCCTTATATAGCCCCTTACCATGGTCGAGAAGATGCCCGATCCAGGTAACTTCGTCATTCCTTGTAAGATTTATGACTAAAAAATTGAGCATGCACTAATAGATATCGAAGCGAGTGTGAGCATGCTACCATTATCCCTTGTTGAGAAGTTCAATAGAGTAGGAGATCTTCAACCCACGCGAATGCAAATCACATTGGCTGATCAATCTGTACGGAGTCCCGTGGGTATATTGATGAATGTTGTCGTGCAAGTGGGAGAATTCTGGTTCCCCACGGATTTTCTCGTTGTGGACATGGAGATCAATCCGAAGATCCCCGTCATTTTGGGAAGACCATTCCTCAACACGACAAAAATGGTCATCTATTGCGCGGAAGGCAGGCTAGTGATGAAATTCGGGGACGAGTCTATCGAGTTCAAACTCGACGAGGCATTGAAGAAACTATATATGACCGAACCCGTAATGCACGTTACCACGACAGATGCACCAACGGAGAAGATTGAACAAGTACATCGTGACATTCATCCAGAGGAGATACCACTATCCGAGTGCACCGGGAGTCAATTTCAGTCGCCAGCAAGATCAGACGCTCTCACACAGTTCAAGGAGAAGCCAAAATTCCCTCAGCAGAGAAGTGACCCGAGCGGGCAACACACCCCACCCGCGCGGGCAGTATCAATTTTAAGAGACCCGGTCGAGCAACCTCATAGCCCGACTCGGGTAGTACCTACGGGGGTAAATGCTGCAATTAGCCACCCGAGCGGGTGGGTGTATGAGCCCGATCGGGCAAGGGAATTGGATGAGAACCTGCCCGGGCGACCTCACAGCCCGACTCGTGCACAACCCACGGGGGCAAATTACACTTCAGGCTACCCGAGCGG
Organism: Gynandropsis gynandra; assembly: GCA_036759665.1. Taxonomy (NCBI): domain Eukaryota; kingdom Viridiplantae; phylum Streptophyta; class Magnoliopsida; order Brassicales; family Cleomaceae; genus Gynandropsis; species Gynandropsis gynandra. The sequence goes on along the minus strand of CM071872.1, from coordinate 25,898,887 downwards.
GGCTCAAAAGGAACCCGATCGGGCACCAGAGAAGAACCACAATCCGCACGGTTCAACCGAGATCTCAACGCGGGCAACGGTTCTACGGTCACACACACCATCTCCTACACCCTTGGTGACCCGAATACACTCTTATCCCACATGGAATACCGAGGAAACGCTCAATCAAAACAGAGTCCGAAGGAGATACGAAGGAGTAGTGGATCGAACGAGAAGAACCGAGGATCGCAAGTCAAAAGCCCTCCAGGGTTCGAGCCACGTCACGCTGATCAGCTAGAAGACAGAAGAGGCATACCTCCTCTCTCCGACATCACACGCGCATGAAGATGCTAGGGTCGAGCTAAAGACCGAAAACAAGCGCTTCTCGGGAGGCAACCCGAGTTCCGTATCCTTTCATCGTTTTCATTTTATTTTTTTATATTTTTGAACTCTCTTTTTAGAACTTGGACAATTTTTCTAGGATTTAGGAATTTTTAATGGTCTATCGATTTTTGCTGCATAGTTTTCCTCGTATAGAATTTTTATGTTTTGCAGCACTGCCCGGTCGGGCAGACAGCTCCACCCGAGCGGGTAGGTCAGAACGAGAGACGCCCGATCGGGCAACTGTAGAAGACCTGATCGGGCACCGTAAATTCTGCATAGGTAAGTTATATTTCGCGTAACCCGAGCGATCATTCACACTTCACAAATTAAACCCGAGCGTGCTCCCCCAGATTTCAAACCCTCACGCCGCAATCTCACTTGCCGGAGTCGCTCGTGTGCCACCGTCGTTTCATCGTCGCCGGTCGAGACCCTCGGTTACTCGGAAATACCCTCTCCCTCCTCTCGCTAAATACCCAAAAATCTCTCAATTTCTTTCGAATTCCAAGTATATTTATGCAATATTGAGTGATTTTGGACTGCCATGGAGTAGATCTAGGCCTGGTTAGAGAAGATTTAGGTTGAAATCGAGGACTGAAACACGAACGCAAACTGCAAGTCGCGATTTCGTGCTTTCACCCGATCGGACTAGGGTTAGCACCCGATCGGGCATCGTGCTTTTAGACCTGATCGGGCAGTTAATTCGCCCGAGTCAGGCAGTGCCTACGGGGGTATTTAGACGAATTAGAGCCCGACCGGGCTACCTCTTCTACCCGATCGGGCACCCTGCAAACAGTGTCTTACATGCGATTTTTCTTATTCCTTTGTTTTGTAGATGGCCCCGAAGATCTTCCAGAGCTCAAAGAAACGCCGATTTGATGCCTATGATCCAGAGCATGGATGGCCAGCGAAGTCGATGTCGTCACGGAATTGACGACATACATGTCGATCACTACGTCTCACCAGCAATACAACTACCGGACGACAACCTTCTTGTTCGGTCAGAAGTTGAGATTCACCGAGCTTCAACCGCGGATTTTCCCATCCCGCTTCCTATCCTCGAAAGTAATGAGTGCCCTCCACATCGAGGAGCACATCGATACCATCTTCAACACATTGGGATGGACGGGATTGCGGGACACACTGGAGTACACCTACCGCAACCTCACAGCGGAGTTCTTCGCGTCCTACGCTGCATTTTTCCCTGAGTCTGGAGATCGAGAGAGAGCTTTCACGGAGTTCCGTCTGCTGGGACAGAACTACCGACTCAGCGCGAGATAGTTCACGGTCATACTTGACACTCCGCATTGCAACTTCACGAAGATGCCCGAGCACAACCGGAGCCGTCAAGCGCAATTCTGGGCTCAGATTGCGTACGGTGATTACTCGACGAGGTCGAAGGCCAGTCACATACGCCACCCCGCTCTAAGGTACTTTCATTACTTCCTAGTCTCTTCCATACAAGGAAAAGGAGCACAAGGCAAAGTCAACCACACGAAGTTGGTGTACCTTAGGCAGGTGGTTCAGTCAGGCTTTACGGTAGACGAGTGGGACATCTTAGACGTCGACTTGGCGTCGCTAGTCATGAGGCATTTCCATGACATCGCCACCGAGAAGTGTAGCACAGACACAAAGATCATGTGCGGTGGCATAGTCACCATGATAGCACGAAGAGTCGGGATCAACCTTGGTATCCTGACAGAGGACAAGATCAACGAGGAGCCCGAGCTGAACCTTCAGAACTTGCGCAACCAAAGGGCGATTACGATCGACAGGTATAGAGTCATCTGGAGCTACAAGGATGAGCACGGTTGCAACTTGGAAGTCGACCTACGCGAGATTCAGATGCCAGGTCTAGACGAGGATGGCTCCCAATTCAGGATTGATCCAGCCATCGGACACATCAGTCCGGGACTAGGTGAGGTAGATCCACCTCCAGCCGCTGCACCAGGACCATCTATGTCTCGACAGCGCAGCCTACGCGCCACTCACTCTCGCGCTCGCCCAGAGTATCCTCATTATCGCTCTAACTTCCCTTCCATGGAAGGTGTCTCCGACGTCCTCAGGTATGTTGCGGAGGAGAGCAGGTATCAGTCTTACATGACAGAGCAGAGGTACGACCTCAAGGCGGCGAGGCACAACATTGAGGCTGCGAGATATGCGGAGCAGCAGCAGTTCCACGAGCAGTCGATACAGCACACGTACTACCTGACGGAGTCCGTTCGCAGATTCCAGCAGCTCAGCATGCAGCACTACCAGGAGCCGTACGTGCCGATCCCGCAGGATTACCATACTGGCGCTATCCCATACCGCCCGTACATTCCCTACGAGCTGCAATCGTTCTACTTCCCACCTGGGGAAGGGGCACCCGCGGAGCCAGTAGACCCTCCGGCCACTCGCGGTGGAGAGGATGAGGATTAGACCTTTTTTCCTTTTTCCTTTTTCTTTATTTTTCTATTTCTTGTTTTATGGACTATTTTTTCTTATTTTCTTTCTTTTTAGTTTTCGCGCATGTGTACGCTCTTTGAACTTATTGATTTAGTGATCTTTGCTCTATCTTTTGCATTGCATGATTCTCATCTCAGGTCCTTCACGCTGACACCTGCATTAGAGCAGGAGAGTATCACAATTCCGGATGTATCACAATTCGAGAAAGCTAAACACACCAGGTGTATTCGCTCTTATTCTTTCTATTTTCTCAAATTTTGGCATGCGGGTATCCCTCATAGGTCTCGAACACCGGGACTGTGTTCCATTCAGGTCTGGGGGGTACTCTTCGTTTAGAGTGATACGGATTTTTCATTAGAATGACATATTTGCGCTTAGGATTAGGGTTAGGATTAGGAATAAGATGGATACCTAGTAAAAAATTTTCGAGCTTTAGTCATTTTTTGGCGACCTTGTCGAATCATGAACAATAGTCTAGGTTTGCTTAGAAGCCTTTTGGATACCGATTAGTCGAGAAGTTGTGTTTGAAGTCTTGATCTATAGTTGAATTCACTCCTTAGGTTTCGGTACCAAGTAGCCATATCTCCGTGTATACCGTCTAGCCTTTGTTAGTTGATATATTCATACCGTTCATAGTCATTAGATTCTACACGCTTATACTCCGCTGTCATCTAGGATAAATTTTCGACTATTTCGAGTTAGGATTGACATGAGTACATCGATGATCGATGGTTCGGGTCTAAGTGGTGGGTAGAGGCATTGTTCTACGTCCTAAGGGTTAGAGTGATGTGTAATCAAGAAAAGAAAATAAATTAAAAAAAAGCGAAAAAATAAGATCTTCAATAACGCACCTCTTCACTCCGCTAAGGTCACGCGACCTTATGAGTGTGCCATAGGCAGCCTGGGTCTAAGTAGAAAGCCATCCCTCTTCGACTTCGACGTCCTAGGAACAAAACGTGGATCTAAGTGTCGAAAAAAAGAAGAATAAGAACGAGAAAAATGAGTTTAATGATATCTAAAGCTTAGGGAAATTGGTATGGAGATCGACTTAGATTTTTGTAGGATTTCATGGCTCGGAACTTTCGGTAGATATAAGGCTATACTCGGTACGCTTAGGCCTTTGTTCATGTGACGCGTTGTTTTGGCGGAATGACTAACTCTTCGAACTTTTCATGCTAGTATCCATCGTTATTTGGTTCTTCCTACATTTGACTTTAGTTTTGTTTAAGGACAAACAAAGGTTCAGGTCTGGGGGAGTTTGATAACACGTAAAGTGTATCAATTTTAGGTTAGGTATTAGTGTCATTTTCGCATATATTTCTTAGTTAGAGTTACATTTCCGATATGATTCTTCTTTACATACGCCCATTTTATTGGTTTCCAGGTTTTAAGGCTACAAGGCCTAAACGAGCATAAAAAGACGAATTCCTGAGTAAAACCACAAATTCTGAAGATAAATTCACTCGGAGCCAAAATCAAGCCTCGGAACTCAAAGGAACACCCGAACAACGAGCAGAAAAGAGCAAAAACAAGAATTGAAGAGTGCCCGCTTGGGCACTGAGGTCTACCCGCTCGGGCAAAACCTACGGGGTTTAATTGCAACACCTTGCACGACCCGGGCACGAAGACAACATGATCGGGTAGTAATACCCGATCGGGCGCAACAAGGTACCCGGTCGGGCAGTTAAATGTTCCTGAAAATCCCCGAGAGTTTACACGACTCGGGCTGTTCGACCACGCGATCGGGAAGCAATGCCCGATCGGGCAAGACGAAGTACATGGTCGGGCGCGCCTCTGCACGACCGGGTAAAAGGTGTACCCGAGCGGGCCGCCTTTCTCGCAACAACCTTGATTTTGAATTCAGACGAGCGAATTAAAGGACCATAACAGATCCAGGCGCAAGGGGGCGAGGCCTAGGGCAAGGAAAGGCTTGGAAATCATCAGGAAAGGCTTGGGAGACGCTGGAGAAGGAGAGAAGCATCAATCCACACATCGGTAACACAATAGGAAAGATCGAGGCATCGAGTTTCCTAGGGTTTATCATGTTTAGGGTTGTGTTATTTCCTTTGTTAGCAAACTCCATGAGTGAGTAGATTCCCAACTATGGGTTATGGATATCGAATTGTAACGGATGTACAAATTTATGCGTTAATTCTTAGATTTATCGTAATTGTTTTGATATTTGGTCCTACAATCAACATCATAACTCTTATACTAGTGATGCCCGCTCAGTAACATAGGAATTCATATTTTGCTGGAAGGTTAAAGTATGAATCCGGAACCGTTGAGTTGTAGGTTAAGTTCGATTAATGAGAATCTGACCGGTCGGTTAATCGACTTAGGAATTAGGATTGCGCTCGTAAAGCTGCCATAGTACGGGTTAATCACTGCTGGAAGGTAGGGTTGCACGTACTCATGGTTAGGAGGTCTAGGCTCGGCAGAATCATTCCTCACAATAGAGCATGAATTTCCCATTATCAAGATAATTCGATAGTTTTATGATCTTTAGTTGTTACATCCATACGATTCCCGGTATCCCGACACCTGTAGTGTTCGTCATAGTCAAGTCTTCCCCAACCTTCATCGTTGTCCTTATTTAGTTTAGTCTTTTCGATATTCCGCACCACGCTTTCATCTACTTTTCAACTTCTTAGTTTAGTGATATTCTTAGGATTGGATGCATTAGTCCCTAGAGTTCGACCCTGGTACTACACGAAACGTATACTTGCGGTGAAGTGGTCTAGGAAATATATTTAGCTTGATATTTCCGACATCAAACCACACCATGTGGTCTACACCGAGCAATATGCCAAACAAGACAAGAGGTCTTTACGAGGTGAATCAAGGTAGAGCGATGGGCAATTCAGTGAATACCATGTATTTTGCGAATTGTGGAGATACGGAGCATGTGGTGTATCAATGCATGGTGCGAGAAGATGTAGAACAAATGAATTATGCCCAGCAGCAAGGGAACATGCAATTCAGGAATACCTACAATCCGAATTAGAGGAACCACCTCAACTTGTCTTAAATTCATAAAATAATTATACAAAATATTTTATAAAATTTTGAAATAACTTAACCTTCTGATTTGTATCGACTCGAGATCGAGAGAACGATTAGACAGTGGAAAAGGGAAAGGAAGAAGAAAGAGTAGACCCGACCGATCAACGAGCGATGGACAACCGAAATGATATATTGGACGGTCATGGACAGCCCCAAATACCCGTTGGTAATGTGGCACAATTACAGCAACTGCAGGCTCCTCCACCACGTTAACTTCGTGACTATGTGGTGCCTAACATGAGCAACATCTAAACCGCAATAAGGACGCCCGCTGTTGTAAGAGAGCAATTCGATATCAAGCCCGTGATGATCAACATGCTATATCAAAAGCAATTTATGGGCGGAAATCGTGAAGATCCTCATCAACACCTAAAAGACTTTCTAGAGCTTTTAAGCACATTCAAGATACATGGAGTCTCGGAGGATCCGATTTTGCTGTGTCTTTTCCCTTTCTTAATTGTGGGATGAGCAAAGACTTGGCTGCAATCTCTTCCCACCGGTTCGATCACTACATAAGACCAGCTTTGCACATCATTCCTCTTGCGGTACTTTCCTCTGAGCAAGAAGATTCAAATGAGGGGAGAAATCACGATGATTAGATGTCGGGGGAAAGAGGGGGATGAAGGGGGGGGGGGGGGGGGGGACATTATTTGAAGCATGGGGAATATTAAAAGATCTTTTGCATATGTGTCCACATCACGGTCTAGAGTAGTGGTACGTGATCCAAACCTTCTACAATAGGATCACGTATGAGCATAGGACGACATTGGATAATGCTGCTAGAGGATCATTCATCGAACTAAGTATAGAGGAGGCATACGATCTGATCGATAATCTCGCCATGAACCACACCATGTGGTCTACACCGAGCAATATGCCAAACAAGACAAGAGGTCTTTACGAGATGAATCAAGGTAAAGCGATGGGCAATGCAGTAAATGCCATGTATTTTGCGAATTATGGAGATATGAAGCATGTGATGAATCAATGCACGGTGCGAGAAGATGTAGAACAAATGAATTATGCCCAGTAGGAAGGGAACATGCAGTTTGGGAATACCTACAACCCGAATTAGAGGAAGCACCTCAACTTGTCTTAAATTCATATAATAATTATATAAAATATTTTATAAAATTTCAAAATACATTAACCTTCTGATTCATATCGAAAAATTAACTAAATTAAATCTAATAAATATTATTATTATCTACATCAATTTTGGTGGGATAAAATTTTCAATATCGATCATAAATTAATTTAAAATTAAAAAATCTTTAAAATACATTCTAATAATCAATCACTTAATTATTTAAATTATAGTAATCTATAAACAAATAATAATATACAAATAAAATAAAATAATTCTATATTAAAAAGGGGGAACTTCAAAAATACCTTCATAGGGCTAAAGTGCTTCAAAATACCCTTGGCTGAAAAAAAAAGTTTCAACTTCAAATCTACCCTTAAAATATTGATAATCCCATATTACCCTTGTCGACAATTTTTTCTCTCCTCTAGAGCACCTCTATTTCTCTCTCTCCTGTGGCGCGAAAATTACTGTTCCCCTTACCACAACAGATTCCGCGAGAGTAGCTTGAAATTGACATCAGATTCGCTGCCAATAGGTTAAAATCGTTTGTTGTCAACAAAGAAGCTTAAAATTAAGCACGTTCCATAGAAAAACCAGGTATGTATAGTGAGTTTTTCGTGTTTCTCTTGTGTTTATTGCAATTATTGAAAACGAGTCTAAACGAGTCATATTTATTGCCATGTCAAAGGTGACAAAGTAGGTCATAGAGTCGTACGGTCGCACTGGGTCATAGAGTCTCATCGAGGGGTCAAAGGGATCAAATGTCGTCGCAGGGGTCCAAGGGTAAAGGGGTCGCAAAGAGTCAAAGGGTCGCAGGGGTCCAAGGGTCGGATGGGAAAAGGGTCGCAAAGGGTTCAAAGGGTCTCATGGTAAAGGGGTCGCAAAGGGTTCAAAGGGTCACATGGGTCCAAGGGTCGCAGAGGTAAAGGGGTCGCAGGGGTCCAAGGGTCGCATGGGAAAGGGGTCGCAAAGGGTTCAAAGGGTCGCATGGG
>CM071872.1:25857609-25873323 GCA_036759665.1 Gynandropsis gynandra | reverse complement strand
AAGAATACATTATACTTCTACCGACTCAAGCGCCCCATGCGACTCAACCGACCAATGCGACTCAACCGTCCCATGCGACTCAACCGACCCATGAGACTCAACCGACCCATGCGATCCAAACCGATTCACTGAGACTACCGACCCAAACGACCCTTATACCCCCTACGACGCTCAAGCGACGATTGCGAGCCAAACTGACTCATTGAGACAACCGACTCAAACGACCCTTAGACTCCCTGCGACGCTCAAGCGACCATTGCGACCCAAATCGACTCACTGAGACTCAACAGACTCACTGACACTCACACCCATTTCAAATCAATAAACCATTTTGGGACTCGACAGCCTGCAAAACCCTAGAAATTGACGCTCAACCGACCATTGCGACCCAAACCGACTCACTGAGACAACCGACTCTTGCGACTCAACCAACTCACTGAGACTCAACCGACTCATTGACACTCACACCCATTTCAAATCAATAAACCATTTTGGGACTCGACAGCCTGTAAAACCCTAGAAATCGATCTACTTACACTTATTGACGCCATTGAAGATTGACTCGTGCTCTCTTCTACACTGCTGTTGTTGCTGCTGATTCTAGCCATTTCCTTCTTGCCAACTTCGAATCGATCCCTCTCAAGTTCGAAATCACTTGTTTTTTCTGTCTTTTGACACGGTTTGACAGTTTTTCACGTCAAAAAATTGCAGAACGTGGGTTTTTTCACGTTCGAAAATTAAGGGTAAATTTGTCTTTTCTCCAGTTTTTTTCCCGATTAAATAATTATTTTAGAAAAGGATATTTTTGAAGCGTTTTAGCCCTACGAGGTATATCTCATATTCCCCATTTAAAAATGCGCGCGAACTGGATAATTAATTAATTTTGACCTTAAAATCGGTTAAACTTGTAAATTCCATACAATTTAGGGGTTTAAGAGTAATTTCCTCTTTTCTTAGGGTTTAGGACATAAATGTTTCCACGCTTTTACAACTGAAAGGCTGGCTGTGTTCCGTTGTTCCACTTCTCATTGATAGTATGGTATCTGGTCCTGAATCCGTGTAAGAATGGGACGTTGCTCAGTTTGGTTTTGAATTCTCATGTTCTGCGTTTGTTTGTTTCAGATGGATCGCTGCATTTTCCCCAGAAATGGAGATTGTTCTCACGGGGCTTCTGGTAATTTTCCCTCTTTAATCAACCAATGTTTATCGAATCATCGTTTGATGATTTCGGCGGCTTTAATAATCTAGGTTTGGTGCTGCAATGGTAAAGATTTGATTTTTTTTCATTCATATGTGTTGTATGTGGCGTTATTTCTTTTCACAAACCCTTTTTCATCCTCTGAAAATTACACTCGATCAGTGGAGGAACAAATCATCACTTTTGCTATGTTGGAATCGTATTCTTCACGAGTCATGTGGAATCATGTCACAGAAGTTCGTCAATGTCTGCTTTTACTGAAGCAAGTTGACTCCATAGAAAATATTACTTGTTTGGATTTTCTGGATAGATCTATTAATCATTCGTGTTTCTGTGAATTATAAGATGCAGCGGAATTGACGGCGAGTAGTGATCCAATCAAGAAGCAAATCAATGCTTTTGCCGTTATTAGTGTTAAACAGGATGATCCATCCCATTTCTTGCGTCTCTTGTACGGTAAACTTGGAATGTTATATTACAGCAGCAGTTTATCAAATTGCCTGGTTGTTTTCCTTGTTAATGCACTGACAGTTAAAAATCTATGTTGCAGAGAGTGTGATAGCCGGAGGGACAGCTGGTGTTGTTGTGGAAGCTGCTTTATACCCAATTGATACAATCAAAACTCGATTACAGGTAGTTCTTTCTTGATTTGGTTCTGTATTATGATCTCGCATTGACCAAGTATGGCAATGGTTGACTGACTTATAGATGTGTGGACACCCTCCCCTTACGAGGTAACTATTTAGGATGAGTTATGCTTATGAGCTTGTGGCAACCGGTTTGGGGCCTAATATGGAATGAGTTCATGTCAATTTGATTCTTGAATAATTATAATTAGCCGTCTGGTTTCACATGTTAGGCAGCTCGTGACGGAGGGAAGATCATACTGAAGGGCCTATATTCTGGACTTGGTGGAAATCTTGTTGGAGTTTTACCGTACGTGATTAGACACATATCATAATTTTCTTTTTTCAATCTCCAGTTACTCTTGCTTGAGATGAACAACAATGTTCTTTATACGCAGAGCCTCAGCCATATTTATTGGTGTATATGAACCCACCAAACAAAAACTGTTGAAAATTTTACCCGAGAATCTTAGCGCCTTTGCACATCTGGTACAGCTTTATTTGAAGTAATCCCAATTTAATGATTGAATATAGATGTCGATATTTTCAAATCTTTTTTTTTTTTGTTAAATTATTAATGTATTGTCTTAGCAAGTTTGATAAGTTCAATCAGACTGCAGGTGCTTTAGGAGGTGCAGCATCGTCTATTGTTCGTGTACCAACAGAAGTAAGTTAACCTCTTTTTGTTATTTTCGGGTCCCTGCTTCTGCTCTTTGTTGAGTTGTATGGATAAGCTAATGTGAACTTTAATAGGTTGTTAAACAGCGAATGCAAACCGGACAGTTTGCTTCAGCTCCTGATGCTGTTCGCCTTATTATAGCCAAGGAAGGATTTAAAGGCCTCTATGCGGTTTGTGAGACTTCTTGAGTTTGGTTTGATTGTTTCAATGCACTGGATCATGAGAGTATCCATGCTTCTTATGTTTAAAATGTTGCCGAACATGCAGGGATTTGGATCCTTCTTGTTGCGAGATTTGCCTTTTGATGCATTCCAGTTCTGTATATATGAGCAACTCCGAATTGGATACAAGTTGGCTGTGAGTTTTCTTCACTACATCAGTATACGATAAACAGAAACATCTGTCTAACAAGTTATGTGTTATCAAAACCTTCTGAACAGGCGAGAAGGGATCTTAATGATCCCGAGAATGCAATGCTTGGTGCATTTGCCGGTGCTGTGACTGGAGCTCTGACCACTCCTCTTGACGTAATCAAAACCAGATTAATGGTTCAGGTACGTAAGAACAAATGAGATCATCTAGAGGAAACTAGCTGATTATGATAATGACTGTTAATCGTCGGTGCAAGAGTTGAAATGATGTCCATTATTCTAGTATTTGACATTTTGCACATGTTTTGCAGGGGGCAGGAAACCAGTATAAAGGGGTTTCAGATTGTATAAAGACAATAATAAGAGAAGAAGGATCATCTGCTCTGTGGAAGGTCAAAGCATCTTTTGATGTACTATTTTATTTTAGGCATGAAAGAGATCCCATTTGGCCTCATCTGCTCATGTTTGATTGATCTTCAAATACAGGGCATTGGTCCAAGAATATTGTGGATAGGTATCGGTGGCTCCATTTTCTTTGGTGTTCTTGAAAAGACGAAGCAGATTCTTTCAGACAGAAACCCAGATACTTCTAAGTTGAACTCTTCATAATCTTAGGTTACACAAGTTGCTTCGACGGTGACGACCACCTGTCTTCATCATTATCTATTAGACACTTTATTTATTACTTTTGTTGGTAATGATATTTTAAATTTTAGTTATATAATGGGAAATAATATTTTTTTCCTTTGTAGCACTTCTTTGTTTCATCTATAGTTGAAAAAAAAGGATAAAAGATATACGTGTCTTTATATCTTATTAATGAAAATACGGTTTGATATATTTTCGAAACGAAATCTATTTCAAATTGAGATAAAAGAGTAAGAGGCGATTTCGAAGTTAAGAGTAATTTTCAGCGATTTCTAGCGATTCCAAGAGTTCTCCTACGGTTTCGAGCGATTTCGAACGATTTCCAGTTATTTCTGAGCATTTTCCAGCGATTTTCGAAGGTTTCACGGGTCGAATGGGTCGCACGGATCATAGGAGCAATTTGGAAATATCATTATAAGGGTAAAATTGAAATTAAATTTTTTTTTGGAGAGAATAGCATTGAAATCCTAATAGTATATAAAGGGTATTTTTTAAGTTGTCACCTTTTAATCTTACAGATTTTTTTAAAAAATATATTCCAAGGGTTGTTCCATGAAATATCTATGTGGATTGTTCATGTTTCAAATCGGTTTGTATTCTAAAGATATAATATTGAACTAGATTTAAATATTTTTTTGTTTGGTTAATTTAGGTTTACAATTATTGGAATCAAAATAAATCTAAAATTAAGGTTCTGGTCATTTGAGTTTTTGTTTGGAAAAATTAGTGTTTGGATTGTGAGTTTCTATATTTACATTTTTATTTTTATTCAAATTGTGTGGATTTTTTTTATTTTTTTCCGAATTTGAACCGAAACCGAATAAATGGAACGAATAATCCATATTAAAATGGTTTTGCATTCTTTGGCTAGATAAATATCGTTATTTCATATGGAAAAACTTAAGCGTGGGTCCAATGAGAGAGACCACAGGACCATTATCTCTATAAGATCTTCTGAGCGGACCAAGATACTAAGGCTTGGAGGCAAAGTGTTTTGACTCGGAGAAAAGGTAGTTCATGCAATTAAGTCTTGTCTGAACTCAACATGATTTTCACGTGTTAGAAGAATCTGCAATTGAACTAAATCCATCGTGACACAGTTTGATGTTGATGAAGTGTGTAATTGATCAGGAATGTGATCAATGGAGGGTCAATAATTTCGATATTTGAATCGACTCGAGTAACTTATGAATTTGAAAGTCGTGTCTTTTTCAATTCATAGTAATTCGATTTAGAACTGAACGAGTTTTAGATTGATTTCTCCAAACATTACCATATGAAAGCTCACCGGGTAAAAATTCTTTTTGTATTTGTCAAATATTTACATAATCTTAGAAATGGAAAAAAAAAAGGTTTTGGATTGTGGCCATAATTTTTGGGTTGTGGTTTCTATCTACTCTCTATTATTATTGGTTAATTGAGAATTTATTTATATTCATTTGTTTGTTTGAATAGAAATTTTTGGATTGTGAAAGTTAGTGTTTGCAATGTTTTTTTTGTTAGGATTCCAATCAATATATGTCAATCTCATATCACTCATCAAAACTGTTAACTAGGATTATATAGTGTTTTTTTCGACTTAGTCTACGAAGATTGATGTCCATGATTAGCATGGGTCCTTCATTTAAGAAATTGCATCTAAGTTTCATTGAATTTTGCGTATCTCACTAAATGCTTCCTCTTATTTTTCAAACAAGTAAAGTATCAGAGCCCTTTTCAATAACACTATTTAGCACAAACATTATTTGTCAAAACATGTAATATTATTGTTTGGCTATATTTGGTATGCTAAGATTAATACTAATATTTGAGTTAATTTTTGTGTTATTACTTGAAAGTGCATCTCATTAAGTTTTCAAGTTATGAGTAAAAAGACGAAAAGTATTTGTATTTTGGTTGGGGTGAATAGTTTGTTACATTAGTGTTTCAAAGATAATCCACTAAAGGAAAACAAAGTTGTATGGACACAATATTGAATTTGTTATCTTATCCTATGGTGGAAGATGGATATGAGTTCTTAACGGAGATTACTTCCCATAGTCTTAGCTCCAAACTATGACAAAGATGTGAACGCGTTATTGAGTGTATATAAATCTCTAGATTTTTCATTTGAGATTCTAAAATTTGCCCTAACTTCAAACAGCGGTGCGACACTTCTAAAAAATGTCTGTTTTCACCTTAAATTTTAAGATCAAATCCACCTTTGTTTATGTTAGGATGAACAACAAAAGAATCCAAAATTTTGGAGTTGTGCACTTTAAGACATGACCTTAAATTTCAATCCATATTACCACTATTTAAGAGTGAGACTTTGTCACCATTTCACTACAAAAAAACCCGAAGATTTCCAACAGACATATCCGTTGGAAATCGCCAATATTCCGTTGAAAATGACGACTCCCAATGGATTGCAACGGATCTGGAGCCATTGAAAATTGCTTGTTACAAATCTACATCCGTTGCGATTTGTAACGAGCATGCAACGGAAACGGAATGGCAATTGAACTTTTCGTTGGACTCCACAATGGATACCCCTTAGAAGACCAGCAACGGATGACCGTTACGAGTATTGCAGTAGATGCCCGTTGCAAAATTGTAGCGGATATCCGTTACACGTCCGTTGACAATAAAAATGGCGGGAAATAATTCGCACCAACGGATGCCCGGTGGCAGTTTGACAGAATATTGGTTTCAACGGATATCCGTTTGGAATTTTTGAAAAATATCAACGGATATCTGTTGAAATATGTACTAAAAAATAAAAAAAATTAAAAAAGTTAAAATATTAATTAATATCAAAGTTTTTTACAAATTAAAAACATAAATAATTTTACATATCGTCTAAATTAATTGCGCCTTCGTCATCCTGTGGTCGTCAACACCTCGTGAAGGTGTTGCATTAGAGTCGATTACCAGATCTTGTCGCTGTGTTATTTCCCCAGTCATTGTTGGCGGTTGATACGATCGACTGATTAGAACCTCGATGATGCTCTCCATGTCACGCATCTTTGCACGAGTTTCTTGAAGATCCGATTGTGTTGCCAGAAGAGCATCTTGTGTTTTACGAAGCGTGGTTTCCAGATGTTTGATACGTCGTTTTTGCGTATAAGTCTCTTGAACCACGGGAGGTACCATCGTCGAATCCTCGACGATATCCGTTTGAAGTGCACCGAGACCGAATAAACGCCCCTTATACGGTCTAACTGACTACAAAAGCAAACACGTTAAAGTTGGCATCGTTAAAAGTATTTTATTAAAATATTTAATCATAAACAATATTCTTATTCTTTATCTCCAAATAATTTTTTTCCTTTTGTAGAGGACTGAGATCGTCGGGAATTGAACCACACGCTTGTGATTGTTGTCTCTCACCGCTTTCACAGTTCGTTCTGTCTGAGGGTCAACGAGTTCTAGTTTGTCGCTCTCTTCTCCGACGACGAACTTCTTCTTGGCATGGATTTCTACAACCAGCTCAAGTAGAATCGGTTCTCGTCCGATTTTCTGCATCTATAACATTATAGTTATATAATTAGATAACAATTTTATATAATAATAAAATTTAAATAATTTAGTAAAATAAATTATACCAATTATTTTCTTCATTTCGGGAATGACTTGGAACCCGAAGTATGGCGATGCGGTCTATCTCCAAGAACTTTTTCATCATACCGATATTCTTTTGGCTTCTCGCTCTTGGCCTTGAAGTCTTTGGACTCCTAATGTTGGACGAGTTGGTTGAACATCTCATCTGTTTCCCAGGTCGGTTTGGAATTATTCTTGTAATAGTTGCTTTTAGCGTTGTTCATCATCAAACGCAATTGGGCTTGCATGTCGTGCATCCAAGCAGTGTAGATGTACGATGTATCCTTCTTCTGCCATCTATATGCACGTTGCAAAATTAAATTAATATAAATTAGTTACTAAAGTATATATCAATTGAAAAGTTAAACTGTATATAAAAAATTTTACTTACAATGAATATACACCACCATCGGCGGCATATGACTTCTGGCGTCCCTTGCCAGGAATAGTACAAACGATCTTGTAGTGATCCTTGGATGATGTTGTTGTTCGTATGTTTCAGAACATCATCCACATCAAACATGCAAGTGATAATCAAATTATTAGATAATATTTATAAATAAATACAATCTAAATTATATAATTACTCTCTTACCATAACGTCTTGTAAAGACATTCAGGATCAATGATCATGACGGTGGAACGCTCGTCGAAACTATCGATCAAAACATCTATGTCAACCATATCATCTTCTTCATCAAATACTTGTGGTGCCGATATAGGTGAAAGAGGCCGATATGGTGGCGATGGAGGTGGTGGTAGGGCTTCAGCTGAACCCGCCAACGTACCACCACAATCGATAAATCGTCTCGCTCTCATTTTGTATTATTTATAAGTGTTTAAGTGTTTGGGGGGTTTTGTGTTTGAGAGGATTTTGGTTTTGAAATTATGTTAAAGAATGAATTGTTCAACGATTAATATATTGAAATTTCCAACGGATGCCCGTTGAAAAATACGTCAACTCAACGGACGCAAATAATTGACGTGACTCTTGGGTTTCCAACGGATGCCCGTTGGAAATTTCATTCCCGAGGCAACAGATGCCAAAAGGTCGTTTCCTCTCCTTTTGAAACAGACATCCATTGCAATTTTCAACGATGCCCGTTGAGAACATTGACCAATATTTCAGTCGTAGCCTAGCCATGATGACACACACCAACGGGCATCCGATGGAAATTGCAACGGATGCCCGTTGGAAACTTCTAATGGGCATCCGTTAGTGGTCTGAAAATTTGTAACAGGCATTCGTTGGTCGCTTAAAGAGTGGTAACAGACATCCGTTGCAATGTTCCAATAGATGCCCGTTGATATTTTATAATTCCTAAAAATTTTCTAAGTGTTGATCAAATTTAATGTTTCAACGGGTTTCCGTTGTAAATTGCAACGGATGCCCGTTGATATGTGAATATATTAGTTAAAAATAAATTAAAAAATTATATATTACAATTACATATTTCACATTTCATCTTCGGTAGATTCTTTGGTAGATTCACATTTATACATTACAACTACAAGACCGCTTTCAATGTGAAATTTTGCTCGTATTGACGTCATAAGCAAGAATTTCATCATTCCACAAATATCTTAAGTCATGAATCAATGGCTGCAAACATACATAAAAACTTTTCTTCGGATGTTCTGGTCCTGGAATCAGCAACGTCAGAAACATTACTTCTCTTTTCAAACATATATCGGGAGGCAAATTATAAGGAGACAAAATCACCGGCCAAAAAGAATATTGACTTCCAGATTGTCCATATGGACTAAAACCATCGGTGCACAGACAAAGATAAATATTTCTCGTCTCATACGTGAACTCAGGAAATATTTCATTGAAATCTTACCAAGCCTTACCATCCGATGGATGTTGCATTATCCCTCCGCCCGTCGAGTGTTCTGTGTGTCATCTCATTGCCGCATCGGTTTTTTCGATTCAAATAACCAATCTGTTTGCTATAGGCATATAGAACATTTTTTTGTACATTACATATTTACGTAAAGATAGTTTTTTTGGCTGAAATCCGCTTGCATCATAAAATTTACATTCCAACAAGTCTTTATCATTTCCCCAAAACAACATACAACTGTTTCTCCAAACATCAATTTTCTCATTTGGTATTCCCAAATCTTTTAAAACATTCTTTGTTTCGTAGTATGTCTCGGGGTCTGATTTTGTTCCGGTAAATATTCACGCGTGGTTTTGCAAAATGAATCCATGCAATTTTCCACAACATTATAATTTGTTTTTATAATCATCAATCTTGATGACAAAGATAAACGAGACTGACCTTCATGACAACCTTCATATATAGGTTGTTTCGCCATATCCAACAGGTTGAAAAATCGTTACCTCGATGTTCAACATCTTTTCGTGCGGTTGTTTATCATGAATAACTCTAGGAAAAGAATCTGTAATCATTTCCACATATGGATTGGTTGTGGATGCTTCATAAACAACTTCTTCATTTCTTTCTATTTCGTGTGCTTCTTGCACAATATCTCTAATGCCACAATTTTCGCCGTGAGATAACCAAATTTCGTAATTCTTTACAAACCTCACCTTGTAAAGATGTTTGCAAACAATTTCTTGACTTCGACACTTCATATTTTTGCATCTTTTGCAGGGACATAACATTGTCCAGCGTTTTTTACACAAAGGTTGAACCGATGCAAAACTCATGAACTACTCTAATTCGTGTAAGAATTCTTGAGTAATCGGTTACGAGATCTTTTATTCTATACATCCACTATCTCGATCTATATATATCTCTATTTGAAGAAGATAACATTTTTTTGAAAATATATTTGTTTGTTGATAGCTTGGTGGTAGAAACCTTGATTTTGATCATTAAACCGTGTCTTTTTCAATAGACATTAGGAATTTCAATGTATACCCGTTGAAAATTTTAACGGATGCCCGTTGGAAAGGCATGTTGAAATATCCCAACGGAAACCTCGAAAGTCACAATTCCAACGAACATCTGTTACAATTTACAACGGACGTCCGTTGCAATGTGTAAGGGCATCCGTTGGCCATTTTTTGAGGTTTCTAATGGCCTTTCAACAGACCCTAGCTACGGATATAGTTCTTTGGAGGTCCGTAGCTAATCACAACGAATTCTAACAGATATTAACTCGTTGATCGTTTTAGTTTATCCGTTGGCGCCCATTAGAAAGAGTCATCGACGGACAGATCCGTTGATCCGTTCGTTGAAAACAATGTGTTTTTTATAGTGTTTAAACATCTTCTGCAATAATTTCAAGATAAAACATTGGTCGAAAAGATTATCTTATCACACATTCACTTTGACAACTCTTTTTTATTCTACAGTAAAAGGATGAATTAATCGATTGCAAATGGTAACTACAAGCCATAGGGACAAATAAGATTGACAATGAATGTGAAGCAAAATCTCAAATGGTAACTCTTATAGGAGAATGACTCAACACTGGTATTCTTTTTTCCTTATAAAGTGTTTATGGTTTTGAGCATAACATCACCCATGAACATGTTCTAGCGAAAGTTTGTAACGACTCCACAACTATAGTACTTTAATGTAGAATTGTATTATGAATGAAGTTGCTTTCTACATAGTCTTCATTTGTATATGAAAACTATTTCACACCTAAATATATATTGATCACTCCACAAAAATGTATATATATATATATAGACTCCTATAACATTTTAAACGAATTAAACTTTATTCTTTAATTTTTTCAACCAATATTTACAAAAAAAAACATCTCAATCATCAAATTGAGATATTTTACTGGCAACATAATATCCTCGAAATGAAATTCCCGATAAACAAAAACAAAAGAGAAATTAAATATTATCTTATAAAAATATCTATATGGGCTCTTCGATTACCAATTTTACATCAACAAAACAAAATCAGTTTCATTTTAACATTTGATATTTTTCAGAAATATAATAGAAAATTTATATTTTAAAATATAAATACAATAATATGAAAGTGTGGACTAGAATTTTAAATTTTCAATTTTCAATATCGAAATACCTTCAAATTTTTTAAAAAACTTAAATAAAAAATATAAACTGTATAGAAAATGTATATATCCTATTATGTCTTCAATATTTTTTTTTATTTTGGTTGTATTTGATAATAGAAAAAAATAAAAAATATATATATGATTTCATGTTTCAAGAAACTATAATATATTTAGGTGCAATTTAGTTATCTCACATTTTTACCAGTTTTCTTTTCATAGTATATAAAAATACAAAAAAAAAAGGAAAACGTATAAATTGTATCTATAAATTGTAGGGGTGGCTCAGGCCATGTCCGACAAGAACATTCGAATACGCCTCAATAAATTTAGGGTCTATTATTTTCAAAAAAAAAAATTAATATTTAGAATAATTGTATGTTAAAAAATACAAAAGGGTCTATTTTAATTTTATGATACATGACCTCTTTTCCAACGTTTTTTTGGTTTTGTATTTTAAAATACAATCTTACAAAAAGGTTAATAGACATATACCTATTATATATCTTAAAATACAATATTAATCACTATGTTGTCAATCCAAGGGAAAATAACATATGTTATGTTTCATTAAATAATAACATACACTAACAAAAGTTATCATTTTTTGTGCGATTTAAATATTTTCAAACGTCAAGGTCTTTGAGAATTTTTGAAAAAATAACTTCAAATTTACAATATTTTTAAATTTATTTATTTAATAAAAAATATTATTGACATCTTAAATCCCATAGAAAAAATAGTTTCTTGGAATCTTACCATAAACAAAACTTATTTTAAAATTTTTTGAAAAAAGTGTAGAGATTATAAATAAAAAACATAGAATTTTTTTTATATAACTATATAGAAAAATACATAAAAAAATTAAAATTTATATTAATATAACATGTAAAGGATTTATCCTCTTTTAAAAATATTTTAAAGTAAATATTTACAAATATTTATCATATTTATATAAAATATAACAAAATATTTTCATAAATAACAATAAGTTGGTATTTTATTCTATTGAGATAAAAGAACAAAATATATTTTGTTTCTAATTTTTTATCAAATTTTATTTTATACATTGCAAATTTCGCTGTATAAGTATCAAAATTATTCATTGTATCATATACTATAAAAGTTGATATTTTTTTATTATTAAATAGATAAATTTGAAATCCTTGATAGATGTGTTGCCTCTGTTCTCCAACACTGATTAGATATCTAATGAAACCGTCGCTGGAATTGATATCTTATTTAAAAATAAAGATATCATAACATATTATGTAATTTCGAAATTAATTTATAATTTAAATCAATTTACTAATGTTAATAATTTAAAAATATAGTAAAAGTATAAATATGAGATGAAATTACAATGCATATTCTATTGAAGATGGATAATATAATTGTGAAGAAATTTATCATGATCATGACCAATATAATTTCAAAACTGTTTATCAATAATTACTCAAACATATAAACAATTAATCACTAATATAATGTTTTCACTATATTCTTTTATTAGTGATGTAGGAGTATTGACACTTCAAGCATCATTATTTATCGAAAGAATATTTATCTTTCAAATTTTATAAAAAAATTATATTGTTTTAGTTAATCTTATTATTTTTAACTGAATAAATATTTTTATTTCTATGAATTTTTAAAATTATTTTAAATATTTTAACCAAATATATCTATATTATAATATATAACAACAAATTAACATAATAATATAATATGTTTTTGTATTCATTTTATTCTATATAAAAAATAAACAAAAAATTAAAATTAATAAAAGGCGGTAAAAAACATTGGTTTGATAACTAGTTATTAGAACATTGGTAAAACTCTTCAACGCTAGCAAAATTCGTATATACACAGAACTTATTGGGTTTGGGCCTAAGGGTCTAATCGATATTATGGGATAGAAACAGGGGTAGATTGGTCTTTAGATGATTCAGATGGCGATAACCCTAGTGTATAAAATGCACTAAAAAACCCTAAGATACGCTTCTCACTAATTTGCAGAGATCGTGGTACTGCTCGAAGACGGCGAGAGCCTCTACTCTTCCAAGGAAGTTTTTCTCTGCAAATCAAAATGGTAATTAGGGTTTCGACATTAGTTTTCTCTTGTTTAACATGTTATCTAAGTATTGATTCGCAGAGTTCCTTCATATCCGTTTGAATCGCTGCGTGGAATAGTAGATAGGTTGTGTATTCCATTTGCATTCAGTAGTTTGATTATGTGTTACTGGTATTATTCTAGTTTCGCTACATGTTTTTGAATTCGGAAAGGTCTAATTCCTTACCTTTATGGAAATATGGGAAACTTGTGTAAATATCTGGATTTTACGGAAGAGTAGGAAATCGTGTTGGAATCGAGAATCCATAGATGAACATTCGAAAGGCCACGACCTGTCATTATAGGTTTCTGTCTTGTAATCTGTATGCGAATCTGTTAGTTCGTTCCTGCGACTGTTGGTGATTTTGCTACTGAGAGTTTGGCTGAGCTCTGATCCGTTTGAATATGTTCATATTTGTATGTAGTCTCTGGTCGCGAACGAGGATTTCCAGCACATTCTGCGTGTGCTGAACACTAATGTTGATGGTAAGCAAAAGATCATGTTTGCCCTTACCTCTATCAAGGGTATTGGAAGGCGGTTTGCTAACATCGTTTGCAAGAAGGCCGACGTTGACATGAACAAGAGGTTTGCTCTTTGTCCTCTCTTATGTTTTTCTTTTTGTGATCCTCTCTTTGGTGTAGGTTAAGGGAACATTGAAAAGTAGATCAGCAATAAGTCAGCTTATATCCATTTGTGTTGACAAATAGAGTTGATGTTGTGTGATGCTTCTTAAATCATATCTACCTCATACTTATTGCCATGTATACTGTTTCAAATAAATTGGTGTAACAGAGATTGTGACCTTATCTGTTCTGTTTTTCTTTGCATCATTCATTTGTTGCATAGTGCAGTACTGATGTGCCATATAAAGTGTATTGATGTGTTAGTGAGACGGGTCTATGGCTTATTATTTCTGCGTATTTGTATTTCATGTTGTGGTCGTTCCAATTCTGTAGATATTGTTGTCTTATCTGTTCTGTTGCTCTCCAGAGCTGGTGAGCTATCTGCAGCTGAACTTGACAACCTCATGACAATCGTTGCAAACCCACGTCAGTTCAAGATTCCGGACTGGTTCTTGAACAGGCAAAAAGACTACAAAGACGGTAAGTACTCCCAAGTTGTATCTAACGCCCTGGACATGAAGCTGAGAGATGACCTGGAACGTCTAAAGAAGATCAGGTAAACACAATATTTCTTGGCACTGAGTATTTAACCCGTGGGATTCTGAGTTTCTAAAGGTGGATTTTGTTGCGACATTGGGCAGGAACCACCGTGGTCTGAGGCATTACTGGGGTCTCCGTGTTCGTGGGCAGCACACCAAGACCACTGGTCGCAGAGGAAAGACCGTTGGTGTCTCCAAGAAGCGTTGAGAGAGTGGTTCTCGTTGCTATTGTATGGAATGCTTTTTAAAGACCGGTCTTAATTTCGTTCTCCGTAGAATTTTGTGGAACACGCTTTTGGTTCTTCATGAGTGAAATTCTTCATATGCTTTTTGTTTTTTCCTTTGAGAA
This sequence comes from Gynandropsis gynandra, assembly GCA_036759665.1. Lineage (NCBI taxonomy): Eukaryota > Viridiplantae > Streptophyta > Magnoliopsida > Brassicales > Cleomaceae > Gynandropsis > Gynandropsis gynandra. The sequence continues at coordinate 25,858,580 of CM071872.1, read as the reverse complement.
GTTTTGCTTTTTTATTCTTATATATTTCTTTTGTTTTTTGTGTGTGGAAACTTACAATTTCTTATTTATGCCTAGAGAATAATGTCTAGAAAAAAATATAAACTTGATATAAATTCTCGAAGTTTAATTTATTTTAAATAAATGGTTGTAGAGGGTAGATAAAGAAACCTAAATGTATATGAAATTTGAGATTGTTTTGTCCTTTGTTTATGAATTGTGGTTCGTCCAAGAAAATTTTGACTGACATTATTTTAGTCTACAAATGCTTTCTTTATGAATTTCTTTTGATTTAATATATCAATTAATTTTATTTTAATTTAGACACTATTTTATAATAGTAAACACGAATTCAATGGAAATTATATGACATATCCGATCCATATACCGATTAGTCTTGTACTGTACTACGCAAGAAAGAAAGTTCCACACGAGGTCTCTCCTCTCCTGCGGCATGGTGGCAGGACCAATAGAGGATTGGCTCTGCGAGTAAATATACGTAAATCGCAGGCGTCATGTAAATAAATAGACCCTTTCCCTTCTCGTGCATTATTATTCGCGAAAAAGATAAAATCTATATATATTTTTTGAAAAAAATATAAAATGAGAACTTTCCGTAATACGAGAGATCCGGAAAAAAATCAATACGAAATTAGAATGTTTTAAAATAATATCTTACTGGTTCAATAATGTTTTGTACATTTTGCTGAATTAAAAAAAAATCTGGATACTGGTTCACTCTTCCAAATATAACTTTGAAGGTTTTCTTAAATTTTCATGAAGCATAGTTTATCATTGAGGCATTGGAAGACTAACATTACGCACCAAAATTAGGAAGACTAACATTACATATTCCGCTACAAAAAATTATAGCTCGATCAGCAGTTTGTACTATGTGTTGGAACTGTGATGTTCTTGGGTCGTCTACTATTAGGCCTTGCCTTCGTGACCTTCTGAATCTGAAGCACCGCCGT
>CM071872.1:25792911-25857579 GCA_036759665.1 Gynandropsis gynandra | reverse complement strand
TCCGCCGCTCCTTGCCCCCGGGTTTGGATGAGGCATTGCCGTACCATATCATCCCCAGAACTGCGATCACCATGCCGAGGACCACGTGCAAGTTCAGGCCCTCCCTGCCAAAGAGGAAGAATCCCATGATCAGCACCAGAATCGTCTTCATGTGACCTAGGACTTGGAACGACACGGCGGTGAATCTCCCGATGCAGATGAACTGGCTCAGGTTGGTTCCGATGGCTATTGTGCACGAGAGGACTATGAACATCTGCAAGAATCAGAGCACGATGTTAAGATGTAAAGAAAATGGTTAATGCACAAAGCGGTCACGGGCTAAAACGCATTTGATTTTGTGAAACGGCTATGACTACCGTGTATATGAACACAGGGCAACCAAGAAAATTTTATCTATGGATCAGTACATCACAATCATGTTTAACATGCGCGCCTAACAAGCAAATAAGGATGATATTATTGAGTAGTCTCTAAGTGTTTTTGGCACTTACCACAGAAACTGAGCCATAGTCATACTTGTCTACTCGCTGGTTTGTCAACCAATAGTCGATCATTGGGCCAACAATTAGCAAAGTTGCAGCCTGCGCTGGAGCAGTGTGGCCCAAAAGGTTGAATGAACTAAGCGCGTATTTTCGCTGAAGATAGTGTACATACTGCAAAATACAAACTCCATGTGAATCTCAGTTCAGAACGAAAAGCCAGATTAAGGAAAGATCTGGTACTTGGTAAACTAATCCTACAAACACGAGACTCAAGCTCTAAGAACATACATATTGCTGCAGAGAAGTACTCCACACAGCGATAAAAGCAGCTACAAAGCCTTTCGTATTCACACTAACATCAGTTACAGTGCAAACACCAACACCCAGAAGAACCAGTCCAATGCTAAGCTTTGTGTCTCTCGAGTAGCGAATCTTATCGAACACCACTTCCAATAAGCAGGACACAGGAATCATGCTAAGTTTTGCAATCTGATAAGCACCAAGGACAGCGTATAATCAACAAAAGTAGTTTGTTTGAGCTGATAGCAACGATACATAGTTAGTGGTAATTTACCTGATAGAACCCAACAGAGTTCCACATGAGACTCACATTCATTCCAACAATCGAGAAGTTCGCAAACAGAATGAATTTAAGAAGCTCTGTTAAGGGAAGATGAGAAGGCTGGATGTAACCAAGACATCTCAGAACTGCCGTCATCAGAGTTGTCGTGGCGAAATGTAAACCAGTTAAAGTCGTCGCTGTAACAAGTGGAAACATAAGTCAAAGCTTAGAAGAACATTGGAAATTTACACTAGATTCTGGGTTACACAAAAACATATCAGTGAAGAGATCAAACGGATTACCAAAGCTAAAGCCATATGTCGCCATTAAAGCTTTATTGACCATGATGATCCCTACCGAAGTGACAACATTGAACATCCACGCAGCAGCATCTACTGCTGCCTTCTTATCACCCTTACTGACTGGAGCCATTTTAACTTAGCTTTTTTTTTTCGATCAGCAGACCTCAAGCTCTTTAACCTCCCATCACCCAAAAATTCATCGAACAGATATTCACAGGAAGTCCTTACCGTCACAGGAATGCTGCCCAAATTCAAATGGAACTTTCATAAGGAAATTATAGAATCGACACAAGCAAGAGCCATAGATTCTCAGTTCCATCGCTATTACAAGACCCCAATTTGGGGATGATTTCTCCGAGAAATCCAGGAGCCCGGTTCGATACCATGTTGTTTAATCGCGATCCTCACGTATCAAAGGAGATTATACCCTACCAATGCTATCGAAGTAAAAGCTACAGACGGTGAAATTTCCGTGGATCAGTTCCGACCAGATCGGATCAAGCTCCGGAGATCAGAATCAGACCAAGTTTTCGCCAGATCTATAAAACAGATCGGACCAAATCACCTCTCCGGATCCATTTGAGCTAAAAAAATACGATCAATATATGACATTATGTAATCAAAACGAGATATTCAAAACAAAAGAAGAATCCGAAGAACACGGGGAAGAGTACCTCCGGAAGAAGAAAAACACGCGCAGACACAGAGATACTAAGAGGAACCGATAATTTGACTGAGATGATCAGAACTCCGGCGAAGGAAACGGCGGTAGTGAGATGTCTGTGTCGAAGCTTTGTTTCCAAGTGCGCATAAGAAAGTGATGCGAAAGACAGTTGGGAGATGCAGCTGTCTCTTGTGGAGCGAATACAAGGCAAACACCGAAGTTCTAACTCTTTTATTTTTTTTCCCATTATTTATTTAATTGGTTTTGTTTTGCAATTATATTCTCATTTTGAAAACAATAACATTATCATTAACCATACGAATTCAAAGATAATTTGATATTTTTAAAATTTAAAATTCGAATATATTTTTATACTCGATAATTCTACAATCATTAATTTTCAGTTATATATTCGATAATATTTAAATTTTATGTAATAGTTTATAAACTATACAAAAATTCATTGATTTAACATAAAAAATAAAGACATAAGACTAACAACCATAGTTTTAAAATGGTAATCACCTATTTTAATGTGATCTCAACAGGTAAACATGTAAGATATAAATATTATCTCATGAGTATGCATCTTTGTTCACCGGTTTAAATTAATATGTTTGGATAAAAATGAGGATATACCTTTTTAAATAAAAGAATATACAAAATTTGCTTCCATGGTACTTAAGTGCAGGATGGGGTAAAATATTTGGAGTATTTGTATTCGATTCGTATTCGAATCGAAAATTCAAATATTTGTTAGTACAAATATAAATATTAAAAATTAGATATTCGAAAAATTCAAATCCAAATACAAATATAAATAGTAGACTCAATTATCCGAATTATTCGTATCCGTAAATATTAAATAGAAAATTTAGTTTATATATAAATACATATATAACAAAATTGATTTTAATGATGAAATTGAAAATAAAAAATTATTAATCTTATTTTAATATGCTTTATTAAAAGAATGATTATTGAAGAATGATTCTCAAGTGTACATTTACAAATGAAGTTGCCTCTATTTATAGGCTTACAAGGATAGATGAAGAGACAAAACAATGTAGATAAATAGATAGAATTGTCATAATCACATAGGATTAATGATGGACAAAATACGAAGAGTTTAGAATCTCAAAAGACATTCAGATAATAATTATTTCATAATACTCCCCCTTGAATGTCTATTGAGTAATTGGAATATGCTTTATTAAAAAATTTACTAGGTAAAACCCGTAGAGAAAAACCCTAGTAAAGAATACATATCCTTAATGATATGGAATAGATATGTTGCCTCGTTAAAAACCTTTATTAAGAAAACCTAATAGGAAAAACTTAGTAAAAGGGAAAAAGAGTGCAACACATATCTTTTCTCCCCCTGATAAGATCATTATTTTATATCTTTCAAACGACGCATTCCAATTAAAGAAACCATCTTCTCAAATGATCTCGAAGGTAATGCCTTAGTGAATAAATCAGCTGGATTCTCACTAGACTTTATTTGTTGAACATCTATTTCACCATTTTGTTGAAGATCATGAGTAAAGAAAAATTTAGGTGAAATATGTTTTGTTTTGTCACCCTTAATGTAACCATCCTTTAATTGAGCTATGCATGCAGTATTATCCTCAAACAATATTGTAGGGATATTTTTATCAATTGGGAGACCACATGACTCCCTAATATATTGAGATAATGATCTCAACCAAACGCATTCACGACTTGCCTCATGAATAGCTAATAACTCTGCATGATTTGTTGAAGTGGCTACCAATGTTTGTTTTATAGAACGCCATGAAATTGCGGTTCCCCCACAAGTAAATACATACCCAGATTGAGATCGGGCTTTATGAGGATCTGACAAATATCCAGCATCTGCATAACCAACTAAATTTGGTTTTGATAAGTTATTATAATATAAGCCCATATCTGTGGTCCCTCGAAGATATCTAAAGATATGTTTTATACCATTCCAGTGTCTTCGAGTTGGCGAGGAACTATATCTTGCCAATAAACTTATTGCAAAAGATATATCAGGACGTGTATTATTAGCAAGATACATTAGTGCTCCAATAGCACTAAGATATGGTACTTCAGGACCAAGTAATTCTTCATTTTCCTCACGTGGTCTAAAGACATCTTTATTAATGTCTAATGACCTTACTACCATAGGAGTACTTAAAGGGTGCGCTTTATCCATGTAAAACCTTTTAAGTACTTTTTCTATATAAGATGATTGATGCAAAAATATTCCATCTTCCAGATGCTCAATTTGAAGACCTAAACAAAATTTTGTTTTTCCAAGGTCTTTCATCTCAAACTCTTTCTTTAAGCATTGCATAGCTTGTGATAACTCTTCAGGAGTTCCAATCACATTTAAATCATCAACATAAACCGCAATTATAACAAACTTTGATTTTGATCCTTTTATGAATACACATGGGCATATAGGATCATTATTATATCCTTCTTTTATCAAATATTCACTAAGACGATTATACCACATCCGTCCAGATTGTTTTAGCCCATACAACGCTTTGTTTAATTTAACAGAGTATATTTCTCGAGAATTATTACATGCTTCTGGCATTTTAAATCCATCAGGGATTTTCATATATATACCATGGTCTAACGAGCCATACAAATAAGCCGTGACCACATCCATGAGGCGCATTTCAAGTCTTTCGGTCATTGCCAGACTTATCAAGTATCGAAGCGTTATTGCATCCACCACAGGCGAATATGTTTGTTCATAATCAACACCAGGAATTTGGGTAAAACCTTGAGCAACAAGTCTTGCTTTATATCTAATGATCTCATTTTGTTCATTTTTCTTTCGTAGAAATACCCATTTATTTCCAATTGGTTTGATTCCTTCTGGTGTTTGGACAATTGGTCCAAAAACTCCTCTCCTTTTAATAGAGTCTAATTCAGACTTGATTGCCTCTTTCCACATTGGCCAATCATTTCTATTTCTACATTCCTCTATAGAGGTAGGTTCATGATCCTCGTTTTCATTTATTATATCGCGCGCTATATTTTCAACAAAAATATTGTCGACAATTATTTCTTTTCGGTTCCATCTTCTTCCTGTATTGATATAGTTAATTGAGATCTCTTCATTTTCATTGGTTTCAGGTACCTGATTACTTTCATCATTAACCATATCAATGATCTCTTCTGGAGATACGTCATCATTTTGACCATCAAGATTAGTTGCTCCTTTTCTTTTTCGAGGAAGTTTATCTTTGGAACCAAGTGGTCTACCACGCTTCATGCGCACCTTAGACTCACTAGCAATTATAGGTTGTCCTTCTGGGACATGTATTTTAATTGGAGCATTCACAGCTGGAATATGAGATTTTGTGACTTTTTTTGGGTCAGCGAATGCGTCTGGCAATTGATTCGCAATACCTTGTAAATGGATTATCCTTTGAACTTCTAAATCACTTTCTTTTGTTCGAGGATCTAAATTTGTAAGTGATGATACATTCCATGATATCTCTTTCTCCAAATGTTTGTTACTTTCCCCTAATGTTGGGAATAATGATTCATCAAAATGACAATCTGCAAATCTTGCAGTGAAAATATCTCCAGTCATTGGTTCAATATATTTTATTATTGACGGAGATTCATACCCAACATATATTCCCATTCTCCTTTGAGGTCCCATTTTTGTTCGTTGTGGTGGATTAATTGGGACATATACCGCACATCCGAAAATCCTCAAATGAGAAATATTTGGTTCCTGACCATAAACCAATTGCAAAGGGGAATTATCATGATAACTAGTTGGCCGAATGCGTATAAGTTGTGCTGCATGTAAAACAGCATGACCCCAAGCCCAAATGGGAAGATTGGATTTCATAAGTATTGGTCTTGCAATCCATTGAATTCGTTTTATAAATGATTCTGCTAGACCATTTTGAGTATGAACATATGCTACAGGATGTTCTACTCGTATACCAATCGACATACAATAAGTCACAAAAGACTGAGACATGAATTCACCGGCATTATCAAGACGAATTGTTTTAATCGGATGATCAGGAAAATGTGCCCGTAATCGTATTATTTGTGCAAGTAATCTCGCAAAAGCCAAATTACGAGATGATAATAAGCACACGTGTGACCATCTTGTTGAAGCATCAATTAATACCATGAAATATCGAAATGATCCACACGGTGGATGAATCGGGCCACATATATCACCGTGAATTCTTTCTAGAAATGATAATGATTCATTTCTTATTTTTGCTGAAGAGGGTCTTGTTATTAGTTTTCCCTTCGAGCAATCAACACAAGAAAATTCATTGGATTGAAAAATCTTCTGGTTTTTCAATGAATAACCACATGAATTTTCAATAATTTTTCGCATCATCGTTGAACCGGGATGGCCTAACCGGTCGTGCCAAACTTTGAAATGATTTACAACATCAGTAAACTTCGGGTTTACTGTATTATATGCTTCAATCATCTCAATAGATGTGTAATATAAACCAGATGATAAAGCATGTAACTTTTCTAACACACACCTTTTACCCATTATAGTTGAGGTAATACAAAGATACTCAATGCCTTTTTCATTCATAGTTTCAATGTGATATCCATTAATACGAATATCCTTGAAACTTAACAAATTTCTTGAAGACTTTGGAGAGTACAAGGCATTGTAAATGATAAACTTTGTGCCATTTGGCATCGCAAAAATTGCTCTTCCGGAGCCCTCAACAATTTTTGCACATCCTGATATGGTATTGACATATGCTTTATCATTTCTTAAGTTTGAAAAATATTTCTTTTCTTTTAGAATGGTATGTGTAGTAGCACTGTCTGCGAGACATAAATCTTTATCTTGGATCTTCAATTGATTCATATTCCAAAATCTATATAATAAAAAATATGAATAAATAGACATAAAATAAAAGAAACATATATTATTGCATAAACTTTATTCAAATAAAGAGAACTAAAATAAAACCAACATTACTTAGAAAAGAAACATAATTCATAATATTGAAATAAATAAAAAAAATTAAACTTCTTGATCAATTCTGAGCACTTCCATCTTCAGGATGGATAAGGAAATCGGCAACATCAAGGGACATCAGATCATCAATGCCTTCCACAAACTTGTTGGAGTCATCGTCAACGAATTTAGCTTCAACGAAATTAGCTTCAACATCATTTTCTCCTTTCTTCAATGACTCTTGGTAGAGATTCACAAAATGTCTAGGAGTACGACAAGTACGCGACCAATGTCCATGCATCCCACATCGGTGACAAATACTTTCTTTCTTATTCTTGCCTCCTTCGTTATTTCCTCGGAATTCCTTTTTAGTATTGTAATTGCTTGGTCCACCGCGGAAAAAACCTCTACCTCCTCTATATCCACGTCCACGACCTCGGTCAAGCCCGCGCCCACGGCCACGGCCACGGCCACGACCACGATATGATTCGAAATTTTATGTGGTGATTCGAACATGAACACGAATATTAAATTTGTTTATGTGGTGATTCGAAATTTGTTTATGTGGTGATTCGAAATTTTAAATTTGTTTATGTGGTGATTCGAAATTTTTCTCTTTTAATGATTTCCAAAGATCTGCAGGATCTTTAACCGTGAGGTATTCAATTTTCAATCCGTCATGAAGATGATGACGGAGAAATATCATGGCTTTTGCCTTATCTTGATTCGAAGATTTATTCGGAACACCAATGGTCTCTTTGAGACCTTTTGCATCCAAATGTATTTCCGCATCTAACATCCATAACAAATAGTTTTTGCCGGATATGTCGAGAGCCTCAAACTCTAGTTTCACAAGGTTTGACATGTTGATGCTATATGAAGAAAAAAAATGTAAACGATTTGAAAAATATCAGATCAAATTATAACTTTTCTGATACACAAGATCCATATAAATGGCGAGTGTAGAGCATACTTAGTTATTTCGATCTTACTATAATATTGAAATATATAAAAAAAAAATTGTAATGATTAAGAGAAAAAAAACCTCGAAAGATTGAAAGAAAAACAGAGCTTCGTGCTGATAACGTATTATAAAATAAATAGAACAATATTAAGAGAAGAGGGCAGGAGAGAGGAGGAGATAATTCTTATTGAAGAATGATTCTCAAGTGTATGAAGTTGCCTCTATTTATAGGCTTACAAGGATAGATGAAGAGACAAAACAATGTAGATAAATAGATAGAATTGTCATAATCACATAGGATTAATGATGGACAAAATACGAAGAGTTTAGAATCTCAAAAGACATTCAGATAATAATTATTTCATAATAATATTTATTATATAAATATATACAGACAGATACACAATATATTTATAATTGGAGGACTAAAATATCAAATACTTTAAAATAATTAATATGGTTAGAGATTTAATTTATATTTAATATTAATTCTAATCCAAATGGGTTGAATAATGTTATAGAGACACTTAATATGAAAAAACTATAGAACTCACTAAAAATATAACTTTTTGCGAATTTTATTTTAGTGTATAATCTAACAATTTGTTTCGATGTTTTAGATGAATTGACGGTATTCGTAGAATCATCTACGAAACTAAATTTAAATGAGTGATGTAGAGATGAATGTGAAGATTTAGTTTTGTTTTATTTATATCATGTAACTTTGCATCTTTGTGCGATTTAAATTTTAGTTTTAAATTATATTGATGATTATTGGTTTTTTATTAAAAAATTTTTTATATATATTATACGTTAAAAAAAATTAGGTTCAGATACAGATATTCGTATACCCGACGGATATACATATATCCGATAAATATTTATATTTACAAATATCCAAATTTACAAATACAAATAATAAATTTAGATATTCGCCGAATACAAATACAAATACAAATAGTCGGATATTCGTAAATTTTCGTTATTTGCGCAATCCTACTTAAATGTAGTGCCTAAAACGTACATTTGGGCCGCATTCTATAAGTTTTGTAATAACTGGGTTATGACCCACATGCGGATAATTCTTTTAAACGAACTATAAATATACATGTATGAGTTTTTTTAAATAAATTGATAATTTATTTTATATATATATATATAAATTATGTGTATTTTTTAATATTTTAATTGAATTTAACCTTGTATCTTTTTTTTTGTTTTTGTTAATTTAAATTATTAATTTTGTTTCTAAAAAATTAAAATTTTTAATTAACTAAATATAGATCTCGCGCTATGCGTGTCATAAAGTTCATATTCGTATGAGACTGAAGGTTTATGAATTGACGATATATCGAACAATAAATAATTATGAAAAATATAATACAAAATTATTGTGTATAATATATGCAGTTGATATAATATATTCAAATAAATTTATATATATATATATATATTTATATATATATAAAATCATATATAATATAGTTTGCATTAATTTTATGATAATATGAATTATTTATATATTTTTACACAATGCAATTAAAGATATATATGTTAAGTTGTTATCAATAAAATTGAACAATATATATACATTATGATATATATGTCAATAATACAAAAAAATGAATTAATAAATACAAGTATTACATGCATTTCTCTTCTCATACTAATTGGTGTATTCATATGTAATTGGTCTGCAGATTAAAAAATATTAAATTATATTTTTCAACGTAAATATTAAACAAAAGATTGCATTAGACGATCATAACCATAATAAAAATATGTAATAACTTGTTCATAATAGATAATGTGGAACAATTCGCAAATAGATAAAAAAATTTAACCTCTAACTTCTATCATCAAATCATCGAAGGATGTGAACTAAATTTCTCTAACTTTGACTCACAATTCCAAAGTCTTTTTATCTCAATAAAGTTGATCTACATCTATTGGAATGTTTAGAAAAATGTGAAAATAATACGATAAGAAAAAAAATAAAAATAAAAGAAATTGTCTTTATTACCTTAATATTTTAATCTCAATTTGATAAAGAATAAAATTATGTAAAAAATGCATCTGAATAATACAAAATGGCACCTTTTCTAACAAAATATACATAAACAGTATAAATATTAGGGAAAAACTTCTATATCATTCCATCTTTTTTACTTTACGTCAATTCCCCATCAACTATCCGATACATCCGATTTCCCTTTTCATGTTTCAAAATTCATTCATTTTCCCCCAACTATGTCAATTTCAACTGATTCATCCATTTGTTATATAAACCGTGTAACCCCGTTAACCCATCCGAAATTCGACTCGATTTCAATCCGGTTTCGACCCAATTCGAATACACGATTTTGATCTGTATTTTATCCGATTTTGACACGAATTTTAACCTGGTTTCACCGAATCTTAACTCGATATCACCTAATTTCACAGAATTTCAACCTGATTTCATCCAAATTTTAACTCAGTTTCACCGAATTTCAATATGATTTTACCCAATTTCATCGAATTTCAATTCGATTACACCCAATTTAATCCGATTTCACCCATTTTAAACCAGATTTCACCTAGTTACATCGAATTTGAACCCGAATTCACCTAATTTTAACTCAATTTCACCGAATTTCAACCTGGTTTAACCTAATCTTAACTCGATTTCACAAAAGTCACCGAATTTCATACCGATTTCACCTAATTTTAACCCGATTTCACCCAAATACACTGAATTTTAACCCGATTTCAACCAATTATAACTCGACTTCACCAAAGTTCAACTATATTTCACCCATTTTTAATTCGATTTCACCACATTTCAATCCGATTTTACCCAATTTTAACTCGATTTCATCCAATTTCAACCATATTTCAACCAATTTTAACTCGATTTCACATAATTTCAACCATATTTCACCTAATTTTAACTCAATTTTACCGATTATCAACGTGATTTCACTCAATTTTAACTCAATGTCATCTAATTTCACCGAATTACAACTCGTTTTTGTCTAATTTTAACTCGATTTCACCTGATTTTAAATCGATATCACCCAATTTTAACTCGATTTCACCTAATTTTAAAATTTTCAATTTTAGCCAATTGAAATGGGTGAAATTAGGTTGAGATTGAGTGAAATCGAGTTAAAGTTGGGTTAAATTAGGTGAAATTGAGTCAAAATTGGGTAAATTTGGGTTGAAATCGGTGTAATTGGACGAAATCGAGTTAAATTGGATGAAATTGAGTTAAACTTGGGTGAAATCGAGTTAAAATTGGGTGAAATCGAGTCAAAATTTGGTGAAATCGAGTTAAAATTTTGTGAATGGATTAAAATTCGGGTCAAAATCGGGTAAAATACGGGGCAAAATCGGGTATTCGAATAGGGTCGAAACAAGATGAATTTGGGTGAAATCGAGCGGGTTAACGAAGTTACACGGTTTATATAACAAAGGGGTGAATCGGCTGAAATTGATAGAGTTGAAGGAGAAATTGGATGAATTTTGTAACATGAAGAAAAATCAGATGTGTTGGATAGTTAATGAAGGAATTGTCCTAACCTCACTCATCCTCCTCCCCATTCACGCCTCATATGCCTCACATGTCCCTCTATCACCAACATCTCAAGTTATTCCTCTTCCTCTTTCACTTGCCCTCCTTGCTCTCATCCCATCTTCTCTTTCTCCCTCATTTCCCCTTCATTAACCCTCGACAAGCCCTCCGTCTCTACCCTCCTTGTTGCCTCCAAAATCATCGCTTTCTCCTTGTCGAAAGCTACGACTCTTGTTAAGAAGGAAGCTTATAAAGGATCATAGAAACCGCCTTTGATAGGAAAAGAGAAAAAGAAGCTCTACTCCATCTTCATTCGCGCGATTCACCACCATTAAATCCCAACACCACCTCCTGATCCACACGTTGGAAAGGTGTTTGTTGGAATGCCTCACACGCATCTGCATTTTGAGATAGTTAAGATTGTTCCTTTTTATGATCTGAATGGGAAATATTTGAAAAATCAACAATTAAAAGTTATACTCTTTGACCATCATTTCTCACCCTCTTCCCTTACCTCTCTTACTCCATCGTGTATGGATCTCATCTTCTTCCTCTATAACCTAAATAGCAGCGACAGATTCGTGGGCCTATAGAGTGTGAGGATTTCGATGAAGCACTCACAAAAATTCAGCAAACAAGCAATTTGCGAGAATATCAGTAGGAATTTGAAAGACTACAGACCAAGGTTCATGGCTGGCCCTAAAAAGCACTTATCGGTACGTACATCGGTGGCCTACACGCATCCATAACCGATGGAATCCGGATGTTTAAGCTCCAAACTCTTAAAGAAGCAATATCCTTGGCCAGAATGCGAGATGACCTGCTCCAGAGACAACAACAAAACACCTCGAACATGCCATCAAAAGTGACGAACTATGTGCCACGCAGTACGGGAACCGCTCCGAAACGTCTGACTTGGGATGACATGAAGGCAAAATGGAGCCTTGGTTTATGTTTCAATTGCGATAAATGCTAAGCTCCAGGTCATAGATATCACCAACCATAACTGCTTCTAATAGAGGGTATAAACGATTGGGAAGAAGACATAACATGATTCACGTAGTTTTTCTCTACCATCACCGAACCTATAGGACAAGGTTATCATTGATAGAGGAGTTTTGATGGGATAACGTAGGACATTTGAAGATTTCAGATTTCAGTTTGAATAAATCGGTCTTGTCTTTCATTAGAATTAGTCATCGTATATCTTCTTAATTGTAAGAGCACTACGTTATTTGTTTCCTGGTTTTTAGTCAGCACTAAGCTGAGCAGTTAGTCAAGTCCATGTATTTATAGGCATAAACGTCTATTGAATAAATGGAAGAAATGTAGAAAACACTTGTATCTTTCCTTAAGTTTTGGCAGGGACCTATCAATCATTAATTAATTGAATAAACACCAAAATGATAAAATGGAGACCGTGGATGAAAAAGAAGAAAGTGAGTATTTATAGAAAAAAGGTTGGCATTGAAAAAAAAATGTATTGTTGATATGGAACGCTGTAAAATAAAAATGCATGAGAGCTGAAGATTTATCAAAACTTTTAATATATAACTTTTCAGTTTTTTTTAATTCATTAAAAATTTTATCTAATTTTAAATACTTATAAATGCATCTTTTTAAAATTTTAATTTTTAATGATAAGTTAAAATTTATTTTTTTCAAAATGCCTAATTTAAATAAATTATATATGACTAAAATCAATTTTTAGTAATTATTTTGTCAAAATTTAAAAATTTACTTAATTTATTATAAATAAATTTATAAACATTTTTTTGTTATTTTATTTATTTACATATGCAATTATTAAAATATCGTCTAAAACTAACATAAATATTTGATGTTCCTTCTCATATCTCTCGTGACCTTCCACTCTAAACAACCGCCCACTCTAGATCATTAATACCAATAATAATAATAATAATTCTCGGTGTATGTTCTTCGACAATATATCATCTATCTCAATCGAATATCGCATCGTCGACTCTTTCTTTTGAAACTCATTTTGTCGCATTCGTAAATAAAATATGCGACTACATCTTGGAATAACTTGAATCAATTTCTCGTTGTTTAATTAATTACGAAATACTTTTTATATAGTATACAATATCATATGGAAAATGAAATATAATATCGCAGAATATTCATACAATCTTTAAGAATATTTTTGGTATTCTAATAAGATGTCAGATAATATCCAGAGTATCTCGTAGAACATCATCAGAATATTAAGTAAGATCTCGGAGAATATTCTCGTATCAATGACACGGATTATATGCATTAATACCCTCTCTCAAATTGGAGCGTACAAATTGTAGACACACAACTTGGATGAAAAGGCATAGGGGTCGGACCACTTAAAAGGTCAAGGTCGGTACACCAAAGAGTGTCGGGTTCAGGTACGTTGGAGGGCGTCGGGTTCGGATACGCCGGAGGGCGTTGGGTTCGGGTACGTCGGAGGGCGTTGGGTTGGGTACGCCAAAGGGTGTCGGGTTCGGGTACACTAAAAGGCATCGGGTTCAGTATTCCGAAGGGCGTCGTGTTCGGTATTTCAAAGGGCATCGGGGTTCGTACGCCGAAGGGCGTCAGATTCGATACACCCAAGAGTGTCGAATTCGGTACACCAAAGGGCGTCTAGGTTTGGTACATCTAAATGGCGTCTAGGTTTGGTACATCTAAATGGGTTTAGTCAATACATAGAATGGTGTCGGGTCTGGTCGTTGGAGTAGTGGTTTCTGGTCAGGAAAGATCTAGTTTTTGGTCAGATCTGCGTCGGTTTGATATTTTTGGTCGATGATCGTTGGTTTTCAATGTACCGGTCGAAGGTTGAAGACGATGAACAATAAGGTTTTTGTTGGCAAATCAAACATATTAAAAAAGTGAAAGACAAACCAAAACAGGAAGGTAGACCAGAAAAATAAGTAGTGACCGTCGGTAAGCAAGGGGAAGTCGACCAATGGGAAGCAAGAAAGATCCAATCACCGGAGAAATGAGAGAGATCGGGATTCAAAATAGAGGAAAGAAACATATTAAGAAAACAATCTCGTGAAATAGATCGAGAAGAAAGAAGATCTGATTTCGGGTTTGAAAAAGAGACGATGGAAATGAACAGATCGGGTTCGAGGTCGAGTATTTAGTTGGTAAAACAATGATTTCAGGTTTCATTGGTGGTCTATCTGAAGTTGTAGGCTCGCGATGGATAAAGAAGATGATGAATAATGTTTCGTTTTTTTTTGTGAAGAAATAGAGTCGAGGAAAGAGAATACAGAGAAAGCAAGATCGAGATCGAGAAATCAAAAAATTGTTTTCAGCTCAGATACCATGATAATATACGACTACATCTTGGAATAAATTGAATCAATTCCTCGTTGTTTTAGTAATCACAAAATACTATTTTATACAGTATATAATATCAAACGGAAAAAGAAATATAATATCGCAGAATATTGTACAATCTTCGGGAATATTTTTGTATTCTAATAAGATATCAGATAATATCCAGAGTATCTCGTAGAATATCATCAGAATATTAAGTAAGATATCAGAGAATATTCTCGTATCAATGACACGGATTATATTCGTTAATATTCGTTGTTCGTGTCTATGGCCTTCCCTCACCTCGCTCCTCTCCTTCTGTGTTCGCCTATGTTAGCTTTAGGTAAGAGAAGACTTGAACTTTGATTGGCAATGAGACGTCGAGGGAGGGGTCTCATAGCGATAGATCTATTGTATACTTCACTGGAATCCCGTGTTGTCGACTTGATAGAATCCTTATAACCTATTGAATCACACAAATTTCTATTGTTAGAATCGTGATGATGATCCAAGATCAAGTTAAAGTATGAAATCAAACACAAGACCACCAAAAAATCTCATCTCAAATCATAACCTACAATCATCGATGGAACCTCAGGGCTCTGGGATTCTACGATGGTTTGTAAACCAACATGTCCAGAGAGACCCTAATAGAAACCCACCATAAAAGAAACTGATAAACACCATCCGGATCGTCGCGATAAGGTTTGAATACATATCTTCCCAAGATAGGGAACCCGCGATGGAATCTCATGATCCTGGCGACTCTACGATGGTCCGCAAACCATCATGTCCGGAGATCAAGCGACGTGAGATCATCACACAAATGTGAGATATAGCGAACAATGAGAGTTTGGTATGTAAAGGATTGTAGGAATACAACAAACATTTGAGAATGGAGAGTTAATCGGCCTCGAATGATATACAGGGCTGAGAAGCGAGAAGTCTTAAAAAACCAAGAATTTAATAACTTTTTATATATAGATTTCGTAAACAAAAATATATGAATGATTTTTTATATATTTGTTTATAAACGATGGGTATTATTATAATAATATATTAATTAATATGTTAGTTTTATAACATAACTTATAAAATTATTTTTAAATTGATATATGAATATAAACATTAAATTCATCAAATTGATCAATTTGTAAGTGATTTCAAAAGTTCAAATATTTTAAAATTCTGAACGAAAATAACAGCCATTCAGAATATTTACTAATGGTTTTTCTTCTAGGATTTCTGTAATGGATATTCATTCGTAAATGGATCGAATTTACGAATAGTTTATAGACAGTTTTGTTCGTCTAAAAATACGGATGGATTGCAGACTAGTATATTTGTCTGGAAATTCGGACGAATTGTAAGGATGATTGTTTATTTTCGGGGGAAATTATCTTCTGAAAATAAAATTTCTCTTGTAGTGTTAGATCATATATTATTGTAAAATAACAGATAGACTTATGAATAAATATGTAAAAAATAATTAATGTATTTGTTAATTTGACATAAATTTGAAAATTATTAAAAAAGTAAATGGAATGATCTTTATAATTCCTGAAAATTGAGGATGCCGCTTTAAAAAAAGAGAATGAGTTTACATTAATATTAAGCAATTGTAATTAGACTAGTAATCATCTAAATTGTCCTTATCGAAGTGTGGAATTCAACTAATCAGTGTAATTTCATAACCATTTTGTTACATACAGAGTACTATACTATGCTTTGATGTGTAAAACAAAGAGCGATAATCTCGAGAGGAAGAAAAAGGATATTTTTGTGAATATCTTCTTTTAATTTCCGTTAGAATACAGTGAATATCCTTATGTAAAATGAGTTATTCAAACAATGTGTATATACATTCGAAAGAGAATAAAAACAATTGTTTTTGTGCATAACAAATCGTAACAAATTAAGATGCTAAAAAACACAAAAAAATGTTGAATAATATCTAAAACGCCCCTCACAAGTCTATATTATTTAATATCAAGAAGATACATTTGAGATGTTAAACTTATTAACCAAAGAATGAAAAACAAAGGGATGTAAGGTTTTTGTGAAGATATTCGTAATCTAATTCAAAGAATTGATGTGTATGGTACAATGAATTTTGTCTTGATCTTGTCACGAATAAAGTGACAATTATTTTGATATGTTTGTAACTCTCATTAAACATATTTTAAAGCCAAATATTGAACATATTTATTATGGTAGTAAATATTAGCACGGCGTATAATATTAACATTCATGTAACACATGATTAAACCAAAATATTTCACATGTGGTGTTAGGGAGAGTTTGATACTCAACTTACGAGCTGATGTGAGAGACAAAATATTATTTTTTGGCCTTCTAAGAATTAATAAATCACCGAGAATACAAAGTCAATGACAAAACGACATGTATCAAGGCAAAAAAATCCAATATGCATCGACAAAGCTATTGAGAAGAACAATAGAATTAATTGAATAAAAAAGTCCTTGTCCAAGATGGTTCTTCAAATATTTAAAAATCATATGACCTGCTATGAAGTGCCATCAATAGATTTACTCGTAAATTCTTGTGAATAACAAAGGAATATCAAACCTAGAAACCTACCAATCAGTGTACGAAATCTGGTTAGATTAATAAAAAAAAAAAAAAACTCTCCAAGATCATGCTTCAAGTGAGTAGTAGGATCAATAAGAACAAAGACTTAGCAAGAAAGAAGTAAAATGTCCGATAAATATCAAAGACAATATTTGTTCTAATAGATTAATTTCCCTTTGGAAGATTGGGCAATTTCCGAGCTAAGAACATGAGGAAGTTGCCCAAATCTTTGACATGAAAGTGATTATACAACAAAGACTTGCATTATCAATAGAAACTTCATTATTTATAGTGGTGATAATGTCATTGACATAAACCAATATAGCAACAAAAGATGAATTATATTCTCTAACAATGTATGGTTTGTTTGAGATAAGCGTGTAAAATGGGTTGGTTTGGTTTACCGCAACTCACTGGCTATCCGCTCATCAGAAAATGAGTTGACTCAGCTTAACTCATTCTTTAAACAAGATGAGCTGACTGATGAATTACACCATTAAATTTAAAAATCTATTAAATATCTAAAATATAAAATTTCTTAACTGAAATAAAAAATTATTGAATATCAAAATAGTAAATGTAATATTAAATAAAATATAAAAAATATAACATTTTAAATTTGACCATTCACAAATTCACTTGTAATATTTTTTCCATCTACTTTTTTTAGTAACAGTTTCATCTCTTTGGAATATCTATAACATAAAAAAAATATATTAATACACATTTTTACAAAGATATGTAAGAAATAAATAAAAAAGATAAAAGATTTACCTTTTTGTCAATTGCAAAACATTAAAGCCACGATCGTGTAAATGTAAACAAAGATGTACTATAGTAAATGTTGTTGAATATAGTATACCATTGTCGAGAGGCTTGGCACAAACCATACAATGGCTTGTACTATAGTAAATGTTGTTGAATATAGTATACCATTGTCGAGAGGCTTGGCACAAACCATACAATGGCTTCTATAACTTAAAGATAATCTTAGCAAACAAAGATGTATGGGTATAAGGTGTAAAACTTTGAGGGAGTTGCATATAAATTTCTTCAAATTTCCATGAAAAAAGGCATTGGCAATGTCACATGAGTCTATGATTCAAGCATTGTTGGAGCGGAAGGTAGACAAAGCAAATGATGACAAGAGGATAGGGTCACATGAATATGAACTGTCTGGTACCCCAATTAGAATGAAGATTGTGCGACCCTTGATTTACCCCCAATCTTATACGAAGAAGGAAAATGAATCAAGGACATAATTGAAAGAACATGAATAGAATGAGGATGTAAATCAAGATGTAATCCGAAGAAATAATAGCAATAATTCCTCTGGAATTCTAAGAAAGGGGTCCTAAAATCAGTTGATGAGTTGATGTAACATGAACTCATTTAGACATGACATTTGTGGAAGAACTCTTAACGACTAGAGCTATAGAGTTTATTGAAATTTTGAATTGTATGGCATATAGACCACAATATGTGCATATTTCATTCTGCTTGTATTTGTAGTTATTAAAGGAAACTGCAACTGTCATCTTACTTGTAAGTTGTCGCGGAATATTGCACAACACCAGGCTTCACAACTAGAAAATTGGTTAGCATTTGTTGTTTAAACTAACTAACAAGATGAAAAACACGATTTAGATCACCGAGGGAATCCATCATTAAGATCTGTTATAATACCATCAAGGTTACAAACATAATTTTCACAAATAAATTTAGAAACATCCTCAATATATTTTGATTCTTCCCAAAGTATGATCAATTATGTAAAATGAGGTAGTATCAAGTGGTTTTTATTTCAAATTACGTAGACGTTGCTTAATGTTATTTCAATTTTGTTGAATGCATTGTTGAAGGATGTTGGGCCACATTTTCACGAGCTATGTTGATATAAAGCAAACTAGATGGAAGCCTTTTAAAAACAAAGTTTTAAATGTAAGGAATTTTGGGGTCATATATGTATAATTTAAATGTATGGTGCCATTATATTATTAGCCAAAACTAAAGTGATCTTGTATAGTAATTTATGGCTAAAGAGTATAATTGTTATGAATTAAAAGTGTAGAAACCAAATCATAATTTCTAATTTGTTAAGGGACTAAATTAGAAATAACTAAAGTTGTATTGCTATAAATACATGGGTTGTGATCCCCAATGAACATATAGACGAAAGACAAAACCATTTTGTTTCATAAGAAAAGAAACAAAAAGTCTCTCAAATTGTCGAATAATTGTTCGTTGGAAGATCCAATCCGAAATTTTTCGGTATCCTCGATGGATCAAGGTACGATTCCGTAAATTTTCGTATACTTTCTAATTCTAACAATTGGTATCAGAGCATGTAGAATTAGAAAAAAATCATGATTATTTCCTTTTTTTGGTTGAACGTATTATTGGTTATGAACATAAAATCTTATTGATAACAAATAAAATAATTGTGGATCAAAATTTTTAATTTGTTATTTGTTAAAGGATTATGCAATTTGTTTTTTATATAATATGATTTGCATAATTTGAATGTTCAATCTATCAAACTGTCGCATATGTAAATTTTTTTCAAAAAATCTAAATCGACAAATGTAATTTTTGAAAAAAAAAGATTAAAAAGGCCCTGCTTGAACTCGAAGCTGGGTTGCTTGTCAAATTGGGGCGCTGGCCACTAGGCCAAATGCAATTTTCAACCAGTAAGGGGCACGGATATATATTTATAAAATGATTCCGTTTATAAATATATAGATATATATTGTGTATGTATCTCTCTCTCCAAAAGCAAAACTACCAAATTTCATATCCGAGAACCCAGTTTTGATTTTGACGAGACGCATATATTTTCGTCATAATGAGATGCATCTCGATGGACCAACACCGTATTTGGTTTGGTGTATTTTTTTCGTCGAAATTGTACTAAGAAATTTTTTTTTGAAATTTCGACAAAACGTTGCCGGAAAAAGGTCCCGATGTTTCGTCTATGGTGACGTTTCGTATGATGACCTTTCGTGTAAAGTAACGTTTGGTAGGTGATTGTTTTAAATTTTACCGTTTTATTTGACTCTTAAGTTTCTTTTTTTTTTCGGTTTTCTGTTTTAATTAACGATGAAGATGATACATACATATGTATGTATATACTTCAGTTTTACTAATTTAAGAAAAAATATAATAACAATAATAAAATAACATAAAAAATCAATTATTGAAATGGTGAGAAAGTCTCTCTCTTTGGATTCAAACCCGTGACATGTATTGGTTTTAGGGAGCGTATAGCCATTAGGCCAAGCGCAAGTTTCGGTAATGGTAACGCGTGCTCCTGTTATTATAACATATATATATATATTGCGTTGTCGGATTCCCGACGATGTTTTAGTTTCAATCGACATTTGCGTCATAATTTCAATGTTGTACATATTCAATATTTTAAATGTTTAATTGAAGCAATATGACATCAAAGTGTTCTCTATTATGAATATTTCATATGAAAAGTATTGAATGTTATATATGTGAATATTCATGCGAATATTAATCGACCCAAAGGTAGATTCATATTTGGCCGAATTTCATGTATATTTGTGATGGTAAATATATGATAATAATATGGTTTGACATGTAATAATAAATCGGTCCAAAGATAGGTTTATTATTCATGTCTAATTATCATTGTTTGATCATCACATCAAGAATACCACTAGCTGTTAATATTACTGTTCAAAGACTTGATATTGATGTTTCACTTGGTATCTTGATTTATATTTGTACAATTTTTTATTATAATAGTTGATTGATTTCATTAATCATGTTACCATATATTCTCTTTTCAGTTAATCTTGCTGCGGTATCTACCAACATTGGTATGATGCCAGTCCTTAATGGTTCCAATTTTAAAGAATGGAAAGATAATGTCAAGATAGTTCTGGGGTGCATGGATTTGGACCTTGCATTAAAGATTGAGCCACCAATTTTCCCTTCAGATTCAAGTTCTTCCGAAGAGAAGAAAATTTATGAAAAAAGGGAATGCTCAAACCGCGTTGTCTTCAGATCATTATGAGCACCATTCCAGAAACCTTTAGAGGCAGTGAAGAGTTCAATCTTAAAGATTTCCTTACTGAGCTTGGAAAGCGTTTTGTACAAAGCGATAAGAGAGAAATAAGTACGTTATTGTACCGCTTTAGCACCATGAGGTATCTGATAATTTGAAATCTGAATAAAATCATTAAAATGAGCCTAAAGGGCTATATGTACAAAAGAGAACATTAGACCTAATTACAAGATTAGCCTAATTACAAAAATTACGTTTCTACCCTTTTTACATGTATATCCTTTACACGCCCCCTCAAGATGGAGCACTCGTGGTGAGTCCAATCTTGGAGCATAAGACCTCAAATGGTAGTCTCGGAAGAGGCTTCGTGAGAATGTCTGCAAGCTGATCAGCGGCTCGAACATGAGTGACCCGAAGAGTGTTCGACTCAACGAGGTCGCGAACGAAGAGATAGTCAAGAGCCAAGTGTTTCATTCGAGAGTGGAAAATCGGCTTAGCACTTAGATATGTTGCTCCAATGTTGTCGCAATAGATGGTGGGTGGTGATGATGACGTGACTCTAAGCTCAGATAATAACGCGATGACCCAGAGGACCTCTGCGGCTGTGGACGCAATAGATTGGTATTCAGCCTCAGTAGATGAATGGGAGAGTCCGGATTGCTTCTTAGACGACCAAGAAATAGGATGCGCACCAAGGAAGAGAAGATACGCTCCGGTGGACTTGAGATCATGAGAATCTCCAGCCTAGTCTGCATCGGTAAAGGCATGTAAGGAGAGGGTGTTGTGCGCGGATAAGAATATACCTCGATCCTTCGTGCCAGCAAGATAGCGTAGGACTCGTTTAACGGCTTGCCAATGAACATCCGTGTGAGCATGCATGAATTAGACAGCTTGTTGACTACGAAGCTTACATCCGGTCGTGTGAGAGAGAGGTATTGTAGGCCGCCAACAATGGACCGGTATTCCTTTGGATTGGAGAGGGAAGTACCGGTGTTTAGTGTCAAACGTGAGGTGGACGACATGGGTGTGGGAACCGGCTTTGATTCATGCATGAGACAGCGGTGGAGAAGATCATTGATGTACTTACGTTGAGTCAAGAGTAGGACATCAGATGTCCGCGTTGCTTCTACCCCGAGAAAGAATGATAGGTGGCCCAAGTCTTTGATGGAAAAGCGTGCGGCTAGGTCATCAATAAACTGCTGTACCCGTGATGCGACATTGCCTGTAACAACAATATCGTCAACATAGACCAACACGTACAATTGTAGTGCCGTTGTGTTGAGAATAAACAAGGAGGTGTCCGCCAGAGAGTTTGTGAAACCGTGAGCTAGAAGAAATGTGCGAAGCTCCGAATACCATGCTCGAGGAGCTTGTTTAAGCCCGTAGATTGCTCGTTGAAGTCTGCATACATGATGAGGTTGAGTTTGATCAATGAAACCCGGGGGTTGAGACATGTATACCTCCTCCGAAAGACGGCCTTGTAGAAAGGCATTATTGACATCAAGTTGTCGTAGAGACCATCCGCGAGAGACAACAATACTCAAGATGACACGAATGGTGGTAGGCTTCACAACCGGGCTGAATGTCTCATGATAGTCGATGCCCGGTCTTTGGTGAAACCCCTTTGCAACAAGTCGAGCCTTGAATCGTTCCACAGATCCGTCTTGTTTTCGTTTGATGCAAAAAACCCATCGGCAACCAACGATATTCTTTGCTTAAGTGGTTGGAACAAGCTGCCACGTTTGATTGCGATGCAAGGCTTGTAACTCGGCATCCATTGCTGCACGCCATCTAGGATTCTTTAAGGCTTGAGTGATATTTGCCGGTTCACTTTCTACCTGAGCAACAAGAGCAGATCGGTTATTATGCTTAGAAACATTACTCTTTGAACGAGTAACCATCGGGTAACACATGGATTAGACTTGGATTCTAATTTGTTGGCTGTATAAGGACGTAACCATGGGTAACATAGATATCCAAAGACGCGAAGCTTAGTGTAGTTTGGTGGTTGTTGGAAGAGACACTCGTAAGGGGAGGACATACTAAGAGTAGGTGTCGGGAGGCGGTTAATGAGATAGACCGCTGCACAAAATGCATAAGACCAATAGGATAAGGGCATGGAGGAATGCGTGAGAAGGGAAAGACCGATTTCTATGATGTGCCTATGTCGTCTTTCAGATATGCCATTGTGTTCGGGAGTATGTGGTGGAGATGTGAAGTGCGAAATACCATTAGAGGATAGAAAAGAACGTAAGGCAATGAATTCACCTCCATTATCGGAATAAAGTGTTGAAATGCGTTTATCAAATTTTTTTTCAACAAGTGATTTGAATTGAACGAATGTGTCACGAACTTGGGATTTGGTTTTGAGTGGATACAGCCATGAATAACGTGTAAAGTGATCTACAAAAAGGACATAATATTTAAAACCATCAACGGAATAAATAGGAGATGTCCAAACATCGGAAAAGATCACTTCAAGTGGACGAGAAGTGATAAGAGTGGAAGTTGAAAAAGACAATTTGTGGCTTTTATTACGACAACAAGCATTGCAAAACACATGAGGGGAATCCCGAGACAACGGTAAATCAAAAGTTTTGATAACTTTATTCAAAATGAAAGACGACGGATGACCTAAACGGAATGCCACTCAGACAAAGTGGTCTTGACACTATGAAATGCATAAAAGAGAGACGAGGTACTAGATGGGACGAGCCACTCATAAACTCCATCTTTAGTGCTTCCTTTCAGAAGTTGTGCCCCCGTGCTGAGATCCTTCACCTGAAAATCATAAGGAGAAAATTCAACGGATACGTCATTATTTTTGCACAACTGATTAACCGAAATCAGATTCTTGCATATCTTAGGCACACATAGAACATTTCGTAAAGATAATGGTCTAGTGTCAAGGGGTATAGAAATGGAACCCGTGTGTGTGATAGATAAACCGTTGCCATCACCGACAACTACATCGTCGCTGCCGTGGTAAGGAGAGTGAATGGCAAGGTTGGAGTGGTCCGACGTGATGTGATGAGATGCTCCACTATCCAGTAGCCACGAGGTTGCATCATAGGAAGAGGCTGCAGCATGATGAGCTTGCGGACGTGGCTGCCAATTCAGTGAGGAATTCTGCCATGGTTGCATCGGTGGGTTCTCAAGAATACCGGGTGAGGAGACAAGTCGAAAACGCGGATAGCGTTGAACACTGTGGCCGTGAACACCACATGCTTGACACCGGCTTTGATAGCCACGGCGTGTTGGTGAACGCTGACGAGGACGGTGAGACCAATTGGATTGGCCGGACGAGCGAGAATTCGGGTGAGATCAATTTTGTGACCGTGCGGCCGTGAGGTGGCTGTGATGGGAGCTACGGCCAAGAGAGGATGCGGCTCAGCAGTAGCCAATTTGGCCTCATGATTGAGAAGCTTTTTGTGAACTTCTTCAACGGATGCAGCAGTGTCCTTCGCTCGGATTACATCCGCAATCAGCTTGTACTCCTCGGGAAGGCCGTCAAGGATTGCATCAAGGAGATCTTCATGATCCAGCGGTTTCCCTAAGTGGGCAAGTTCATCAGCGGTGGTCGTGATTGCACGCAAGTACTCATCAATGGATTGAGATCCCTTGGAGTACCGTTTGATTTTGTCACGAAGTTGAAGAAGATGGCCGCGAGACGCTTTGCCATAGGTGTTGGCGAGCGTCTTCCACGCCTCGTAGATGGAAGGGACACGTGCAATAAGGGGCTGAAGGGAGGCCGATATGGCTCCAAAGAGGGCTGAGAAGAGGAGGCGGTCTTGTTGTTTCCATGGCTGGAAATTAGGGTTGTCAACGGACACACCATCGCGGTGGATCTTGGCCGGAGAAACAATGGAGTTGTCCTCGATGAAGCATTGGAGATTGTGGCATTCAAGGAGGGCCCGAATCTGAACATTCCATATGAGGAAGTTGGTCGGCATAATGTTGGTCATGTTGACCGTGAGAAGAGTGCTGAGCGGATGTTGTGGATCGAAAGTTGGAGCCGCATCGGAGAGACGGGCGGTAGGGTTACTTGTTTGGCCGACCATGGATTAGGGTATAGAGGCGGATGAGCAAGAGATGCAATATCTAGGGTTAGGTGATGCGGATCTAGGGTTAGGTGATAGGAGGGCTGCGACGCGATAACAACGGGACGCGGTGCAAGACGAGCGGTGAGAGGCGAGCCAAGACGCGAGAACAACGGGCAGGGCGGCACAAGTCGAGGACGACGGCCAGGGATGCTGGGTTTTGGCTTTTCGTGCGTGGTGGTACGACGGCAAGGGAGGGAAAAAGAGGGTGAACGAGCGAAGGAGAAGAGAAAAGAGGGACGACGGCCGTGAAGGAGGAGGAGAGGCGGCGGCGGCGGCAGTTTGAGGGGGGAGGAGGGGCCGGCCGAGAAATTAGGGAATTAGGTTATCGTTAGACCTAAAGCTCTGATACCATGATAATTTGAAATCTGAATAAAATCATTAAAATGAGCCTAAACGGCTATATGTACAAAAGAGAACATTAGACTTAATTACAAGATTAGATCTAATTACAAAAATTACGTTTCTACCCTTTTTACATGTATATCCTTTATAGTATCATGGTAAAGGAAGAATAAGGGAATACATTTTGGAGATGACCAATATTATTTCAAAGCTCAAGACTCTTAAGATCATCTTCTTAGAAGATGTTCTTGTGCATTTTGTCTTGAACTCTCTCCTTCTACAGTTTAACCAATTCAAAATAAGTTATAACTGTCAAAAGGAGTCATGGTCTCTTAATGAGCTCATCTCTTATTGTGTACAAGAGGAAGAGAGGATGAAACAACAAAAGACAGAAAGTGCTCATATGCTTCATACCACTAAAGGAAAGGGCAAAAGAAAGAACTTTGAAAGTTCTAAGAATAAAGCTGCAAAGGGTGCAGTGAATAAGAAGCAGAAAACGGTTGAAAACAATTGTTTCTTCTACAAAAAATCTGGACATGTCAAGAAGGATTGTACCGTTTATCACGCTAGGCGTGTGAAAAAGGGTATGTTCCTTACTTTAGTATGTTTTGAAGTTAATTTAGCTTGAGTGTCAAGAAACACTTGGTGGTTAGATTCTGGTGCTACTACTAACATCAGTGTTTCTACGCAGGGTTGCTTGAGCTTTCGAAAGCCAAATGATGCTGAAAGATGCATATATGTGGGAAATGGCAAATCAGTGGAAGTGGAGGCAGTTGCACATCTTAGATTATTAATGTGTACTGGATACTATTTGGATTAAAAGACACTTTTGTTGTACCGTCTTTTAGACGAAATTTGATTTCGGTTTCTTATTTGGACAAATTTGGTTATTCTTGTTCATTTGGAAACAATCAATTTACTTTGTCATTAAATTCAAATATTATTGGAACCGGTTCGCTTTCGGGTTATGATAATCTTTATATGCTTGACACTGTTGAAACATACCATACAAGTTTGAATTCTGAATCACATGGTATAAAGCGTAAACTTAATGATACCACTTCAGGGATGCTATGGCACAAACGTCTTGGTCACATCTCTAGAAAATAGAGTTGAACGACTAGTGTCGGATGGAATCCTAGATTCCATTGACCTCACAGATTACGATGTTTGTGTTGAATGCATTAAAGGTAAACAGACCAAGAAAAAGAGAATTGGTGCATATAGAGCTACGGAAGTCCTAGAATCGATACATACAAATATTTGCGGACCATTTCCAACTCCATCATGGAATGGTTAGGGATATTTTATATCATTCATAGATGATTACTCTAGATATGCATACTTATATCTCATTCATGAAAAGTCTCAATCGTTGGATGTGTTCAAAGCTTTTATAGCTGAAGTTGAGAATCAACTCAACAAAAGAATTAAATCTGTCAGATCTGATCGTGATGGTGAATACTATAGTCGATATGATGGTTCAGGTGAACAACGTCCAGGACCTTTTGCTAAGTTCCTACAAGAGTGTGGAATTGTCCCACAGTACACCATGACGGGGTCACCTAGCATGAATGGTGTAGCTGAAAGACGAAATCGAAGACTCAAGGATATGGTAAGGAGTATGATTAATCATTCAACCTTACCAGACACACTTTGGGGCGAGGCACTAAAGACTGCAGCTTACATTCTTAATCGAGTTCCAACGAAGGCAACTGCGAAAACACCTTATGAGCTTTAGACTGGTAGGAAACCAAGTTTGAAGCATCTTCATGTATGGGGATGTCCAGCTGAGGCAAGGCCTTACAAGCTACATGAAAAGAAACTGGAACCCCAAACAGTTAGCAGTTACTTTATTGGTTACTTTGAGCGATTAAGAGGTTACAAATTTTATGATCCCAAATTAAGGTCAATTTTTGAGACGGGAACTGCTACGTTCTTTGAGGATATTGAGTTTGGTGGGAGAAATAAAATTAGAAACATTGTCTTTGAGGAAGAATTGGTTTCAGTTCCTGAACCTATTCGTATAGCGGTTTCAGATGAAACAAGTTTGGATCCTCAATCTGACACTGTTCAAGAATATCAAACTCAACAACCTCAAGAACCTGAACAACAAGATCAATTTCCTTTAAGACAATCTACTAGAGAGAGAAGGAGCACTATTTCGGATGATTATATAGTGTTTCTTCAAGAACATGAGGAAAATAATAGTATGGTGGATGATGATCCAATCAATATCCATCAAGCTATTAGTAGTTCTAACTCGAAAAAGTGGATTGAGGCAATGAATGAAGAGTACAAATCTATGCAAGACAATAAAGTTTGGGAATTAGTCCGTTTACCAGAAGGTAAGAAACCCATTGGTTGCAAGTGGATATTTAAAACCAAACGGGATTATAAAGGTAATGTGGATAAGTATAAAGCTCATCTTGTAGCTAAAGGATATACTCAATAGGAAGGATTGACTATAAAGAGACTTTTTCTCCAATTTCATCAAAAGACTCTTTTAGAATAATCATGGCTCTTGTTGCACATTATGATTTAGAGCTTCATCAAATGGATGTCAAAACAGCGTTTCTCAATGGAGACATTGAAGAAACGATTTACATGAAACAACCAAAATACTTCGTATTAGGAGATCCAAACAAAATGGTTTGTGAATTGACAAAATCCATATATGGGCTCAAACAAGCATCTCGTCAGCGGTACCACAAATTTCATCAAGTGATTATCTCATTTGGCTTTAAAGTGAATCTTGTTGATGATTGTGTGTATCACAAGTTCAGTGGGAGCAAATTCCTTTTCCTGGTTTTGTATGTAGATGACATATTACTTGTCACTAATGATATAGGCATATTGCACGAAACCAAGAGATTTCTTTCACAAAATTTTGAAATGAAAGATCTTGGTGACGCCTCTTTTGTCTTAGAAATTCAAATCCATCGGGATCGTACCCATGGTATTCTCGGTTTATCCCAAAGGAGTTATATCGATAAAATACTCAAAAGATTTAGCATGAAGATAGTAAACCAGGAAACACTCCGGTCGCTAAAGGGGATAAATTT
Organism: Gynandropsis gynandra; assembly: GCA_036759665.1. Lineage (NCBI taxonomy): Eukaryota > Viridiplantae > Streptophyta > Magnoliopsida > Brassicales > Cleomaceae > Gynandropsis > Gynandropsis gynandra. The sequence goes on along the minus strand of CM071872.1, from coordinate 25,828,624 downwards.
AGTATCAATCAGTGTCCTAAAAATAATCTTGAAATTCAGGAGATGCAGAAGGTTCCTTATGCATCAGCAGTTGGGAGCCTAATGTATGCTCAAGTGTGTACACGTCCGGATATTGCGTACATTGTTGGTGCGTTAGGTAGATACCTAAGCAATCCATGCATGCAACATTAGAAGAGTCATGCGATATTTGAAGAGAACAAAAGATTACATACTCACTTATCAGAGATCAGATCATTTGGAGATCATTGGGTATTCTGATTCTGATTTTGCTGGATGTCAAGAAAGCATGAGATCTATTTCGGGCTACATCTATTTATTGGCTGGTGGAGCTATTTCTTGGCGAAGTACCAAACAGACACTTATAACATCATCAACCATGGCTGTAGAATTCATAGCTTGTTTTGAGGCATCAAATCAAAGAATTTGGCTACGAAACTTTGTCACAGGACTGCGAATTGTAAATGGTGTAGAACGACCATTAAAGATATATTGTGACAATAAATCAGCCGTCTTGTACCCTAACAACAACAAGAGCTCAACAAAATCGAAACATATCGATATTAAGTTCTTGGTTGTAAAAGAAAGGGTTCAGAGTGGACAAATTTTCATAGAACACATTGGGACGAATTCCATGATAGTGGATCCTCTTACTAAGGGTATTCCACTCAAGGTCTTTCATAAGCATACTGCTCGAATGGGTGTTTCAACCTTTAAGGATTCTATCGTTTAGTGGGAGTTTGATATCTATTTTGTATTTGTGTTCTATTATATATATACATTTTCTGGTTAGAAATAAAGTAATCTTGAGTTTATTGCACTCTGTAAAATCAAGTTATTCAGTGATCTCGTTTAAGTAGGACCAGTTGAAAATCGACATGTGTAGATCACATTCATGTGATTTTCATGCTACACGTTCATAACAAGATTTATATCATTTAGTCATATCGGATTTAGTGACCATGGAAGGTTTAATTACGAAAAGTGTAGTGAAAGCCTCCATGATTCTATATTCATTATGGTTAATGGACGAAATTGTTTATACTCTAAGGTTATGATGGCAATATTTGAGCTCATACAGTACATACATTTCTTCGGATACACATATGGCCTAGTGGAAGATTGTAAGGAATTTTGGAGCCATATATGTATAATTTAAATGTATGGTGTCATTATATTATTACCCAAAACTAAAGTGATATTGTATAGTAATTTATGGCTAAAGAGTATAATTGTTATGAATTAAAAGTGTAGAAACCAATTCGTAATCTCTAATTTTTTGAGGGGCTAAATTAGAAATAGCTAAAGTTGTATTTCTATAAATACATGGGTTGTGGTCCCCAATGAGCATATATACAAAAGACAAAACCATTTTGTTTCATAAGAAAAGAAACAAAAAGTCTCTCAAATTGTCGAATAATTATTCGTTGGAAGATCCAATCCGAAAATTTTTCGGTATCCTCGATGGATCAAGGTATGCTTCCGCAAATTTTCGTATACTTTCTAATTCTAACATTAAAAGCCAAGAACTAACAACACGATTGTTCTTATACAAAAGGCGAGCATCATGATGTGAGCCGATGGGTTTCTTTAGAATGTCGTCGATAAAACCCATTTTATTTCGACCTCTAACACTATAGCGACGGAGCAATGTCAACAATTGAATTGAATTTCTCGAATAAATTAAGTTAATTGAAAACGAGAACTAAATGAATTCGGAACGTTATAAATAAAGAATACTAGAAAGAAGGAAAAAATAGCAAAATTTTAAAGATTATACCATGTTATAAATAATTTACTCTGCTTTATTAGGTGTAAAGAACATAATTTTTTGGTGAAAATTTTCTTTTCATTTCCATTAGAATATCGTAAAGATCTCTATGTACAATGAGATATACAAACAATGTATATATACAATTTAAAAGAGAATATAAACGATTGTTTATGTGTGCATTACAAACTAGTATGTCAAAATATCCAAAAAATGTGGAAGAATAATATCTAAAACGTTTTGGGATAACTACTTGGTATTCTTGAGGCAAAAATTCAATACTATAATATAAATATATCAGTTGTTTATTTCCATTAATAAACAATTAATTAAAATTATTAAATACAAAAGTGCATAATTTAGCCAAATTATCAAGTATACGTGAAGAAATGTTATTTTTAAAATGTCTTTCTGCACAAATTATAATATATTTCTTTCGAATATTAATTGATAAAATTTTAATATTTTTTGTTTTTTTTAAGTCAAGGGAATTATCGATCATTTTGTAATTAGTTACGTATATGTATAAAAAGGAGAGAAGCCGTCAGTTCTTTCTCTGCCATCTATCCATCGCCTGTCGTCAGATAGACAGACAGATCCTCCACCGCCGCCGCCTTCACCGTTCGGAATTGTGGCAGGAACAGCCGGAAAATCGGCGGTTTCCGATTCGAGTGTGATCGAAGAGAAAGAGATTTAGGAGAATGGGGAAGAAAAGGAAGTCCATAGCGACGAGCCTCGATGAGGTAGATCGCACGGTCTACGCGTCGTTCCGCACTGCCGCGAACTCTCTCTCCCAGCTCTATACTCAGGCCATGAACCACCAGAAGCTCTCCTTCCATGCCGGTGAACGCCACGGCTTGGTAACAATCTCTCTCTCTTTCTCTGTATGATTTTGATTCATAGTTTCTGTTCGATCTGATTTTTTTCTTGTATCTGTAAGGGGTTCCACGCGAGGATTCATAATTCTCGCTCGTTAGGGATGCGTAAGTTGATTGATATTCTCGACTAATTTTTGTTCTATGGGTTTATTAGAATTTGTTGCTTATTGTTCGAGATCATTAACAACCTAAAGTTTATTCCCTAATTGAGATGCTAATTTCAGTGTAGCTAAACTGAATCGTCTGAAGTTAATTGCTCTACTTTTTGTGACCATATATATGCATTCTTTTTGTCATGCACTAGGATCGTCGGTGCTTCTCCTCTTAGCCGTTCCTCTGCTATTTACCTCACCTCTGATGTAAAATTAGTGTTGCAATCGTTTTCAGCCACTGAAGAATTTTGGAGTCTTGCGTTGTAGTTTATAACTCTCTTTACAAGTCTATTGTTTTCCCCATGATTCTTTCTCCATTATTTCTTATTGCTTTCAATTGTTACACTTGAAGTATACTCTATGTTTTGTATGTTTCTTCAATCATGTGTCAACTGATATATCTTCCGGTTTTTGTTACTTTCTGATCTGGATCCACTGTTTCTTCCGAGATAATATTCCTCTTGTAGGAAGTATGTCTTTTGGGTTTTCTGTGTCATTGTATCCTTTTTCATCAGCGAAAGCAAAACTAAAGCAAAGATTATACCTCACTGATTCATTTTCTTCCTGGCTTTCAGAATCTGTTCATTGGTAGTAAAAAAAAGTGGATGGTTGAAAGAAAAAAGGACTTTTTGTAAAATCTAAATTTCTCACTTGATGATGAAACTTGTAGTAGGATGATAATGACAAGCCTTTGGAAATGCATATATAGTAATGACTAGAAACAAATGTTTAGTTTATTTCTCCTTCCTTAGTTAGCTTTTTCTTTGTCTTATAAACCCATAATTTTGTAACATTAGGAGCGCTTCAGCAGCTACAATTTGAAATGATAGAAACATCGACAAATTTCGGAGATGAGGTCAAATTCTTAGAAAATATTTTCCCATTCATCTTCCATGCTTCAGGAAAAACTGTACCAATGGATATGGAGACAACAAGGAGGATCAAGAGTGACAACGATGGATATAATTAATTACATTCAGGTTCGTATACTTCCATGTCTGTATGCGGAGTCATTGTTTAGGTTTGTTCCTTTTCGTGTTCTTGATCGTGTTTCCGTGCGCCCTTGCAGAACGAGTTAGACTGCTGCGTAGAGGAGGCATCAATGTCGCCGAGAGCTCCGCCTCAACCAACATCGCACGTGACAAACTCCGGGTGTTTGGTCTCTTCTGGAACATCTTGTCCAACATCTGTTTCAGCGGCTCGTCCGAAGCAAAGTGAAAACCAAACAAAGAACTCGGTTTTCTCCAACGCCCTCTCAAGCCCAGTACGCCGTAGTCTCCAGAACTACCAAATCCCACAAGGCGGATACTTTCCGAGCTCCGGCGCCAGTGGCGGCTCCACAAGAGCCAGCATTGAAGTGAACAGGGGATCGAACTCACCAGGTTCCAATGATTCTTCAATGGACATGCATGCAGACTGAGAGTGAGTACTGCTTTCTTGAAAGGCTTTTATCAATGTTACATTACGTACTCCATCAGATGTCACCGCCGCTTTGATTTCCAACATGTGTCTGTGTACTGCTTTCTTGATTACATGTAAATCCTTGTGACTTTGGTTCTTATTACCGTTTAAATCTGTCTTTAAGGCATATGGTGATTTGTCATAATGCCTCGTGTAATCACACAACACGTAACATCTATCACCCATTGATGTGTGTGTAGAAGATGCATGTAATATTTGCAACATATTTGTCAACATTGATCATCGAATGCATTCTTGAGATGGTCCCTTGGAATTTTTGGTTGCAAATCTAAAGTTGATTTTTTGTTCAATTTTGCTGGATCCACGTCATTAGAAACCTTTTCTAACAACTTTATTGTTAGAAAAAATTTCATATAAGTTTCAAATCATTTATTACTATTAAATCATATAAAATACTATCTTTTTACTCTTTTTTTCTATTTTAAATATTAATACACCTAAATAATGATATTATTTATTTTTTTAATATACAAATGCATTAATGTGTATAATAATGTTTTAAATTATATATGATTATTAATTTTTAGTTTTTATTTTCATCTTAAATGTTATTAATAATAATATTATTTAATCTTTGTGATATACAAATATTGTAATAAACATTTTTACCAAAATATTAACTATAATCATTATCATAAATTTTTTTAGATCAATTTCAAATCATTTTTTTCCATTAGTATCAAACGGGCCGGTTCGATTTGAATCTATTTGTTGTTCGAAGAAAACGCGGCCTAGTTCGACGAGCTTCGAATGGGCTTCAGATAACCCATGACACAGAGAACCAAAGGAGAAGAACACGACAGTTAGATTTACGATGATGGATAGAGAAAAGATGGTGGGACGGTGGGCAGAGAAGAGTGGGACGATGACGGTTAGATGTATGACGATAGGTAGAAGAACCAAGAAGAAGAGAAGAACACAGTGCAATGCAGAAGAACCAAAGAGAATAGAAATGAAGAATACGATTCTTCTGCTCGTCACCGTAGAAGAACTGAGAAGAGAGAAACGACGCAGACAACGTGTTGGAGAAGAGAGAAACGATACAGATAACACGTTAGAGAAGAGAGAAACGGTACAGACGACGCGTCAGAGAAGAGACACACGATGCGGACGATGCATCGGAGAAGAGAGACATTACTCATACGATAATGAAAAGAGAGAAACGACGAAGATAACAAAGAGAAGAGAGAAACGGTCTGGACACGACGCAGACGACAAGAGAAACACTAGACGACTAGGGATTTTTTAGGCTTATTGTTCATAGCCTGACGAGTCGGCCCCGAAGCCCGGTGGTCGAGCCACAGATTTCTAGGCTTTATAATCACCAGTGCCCGAAAGTTCACTGACATTCGGGTCTATAATTTTAAGGCTCGACCCGCTATTTAGATGATATGACTTTTTGGAAAGTTCTCGGCTATCTAAGTCTATTTATAATTTTTCACGTGCAATTTGAACTAGCCTGAAATTTGAAAGAATATTACAATTAATATATTACATTCAAAAGATTGCCTTGATATTTTAGGGAAAATAATATGTTGAGAAAAGTTTCCACATGTATATATTAATGTGTTCAGAATTCCGTTTAATATGTTCATTTTAAATAGCATATAATAAAAAAAATTTGTTGTAATTACAGTTGTTTACACTGTTGAATTCAAAATAGATGATAACCACATGCTCACGTTTCTTTTTGAATAAAATATCCAAACAAGCGATATTGATTCAATTATATTACATACGTGAGATAAAGTTCTGGATTCTACAGAAACATAAAGTTTCTCAAATATAAACATATTGTAATTAACTTCCAAGCTTACGAATGTACAACTGGAACACAAAAACTTAAGTCACTACTAACAAACGAGCAACACAATATTTTCTATCAAATCATATATTGAATATCAATCTAATGGCCAATTTTTTTTTTATTTGTGGGCATGAAGGCACCTTTAAAACATTCATATCCAAATGTTATCTACCACAATTAGATCACATGATGATATTTTTTAAATGTTGGTTCATATAGAATCACATCATTATGTTATAAAAAGAACGTATTACGTATTTAAGATTTTCAAATACTGAAAGACAATGATTTTTCTAAATGTTCTATCAAACTTGGAACAAATTTTGATGATTTAATATAAACACCACATTTACAATTTACGACGAAACACCAATGATTCAAAACATTGCTTTGAAACAATAGATAAAATTATTAAAGATATTACAAGGTCAATAGACCCCTTGTTATGAACTCAACCTTTCAGTGACAAAACTATTCTATTTATAGACGATTTCAAACAAATTAAAATTCGTTATATTAAAGAAACATAGACACGATAATGTTCAAGATTCTATAAATTCGGAATACATTTGAAATTGTTAAAAAAAGTTTTAAAACTATGTGATTGTCAATAAATGCAAATAACAATAACATTACGAAAATAAAAAATTCAAATTGGATATTAAAGTTGTGAAAATGCGAACTTTAAAAACCAAATGATGGAAAATGTCCATTAGATATTCCATCCATTAGATATGTTGCTTATGAAACGTGTTAACCCATTCAATCTATTGTGAATCACGTGCACCAAAATTTGAAAACATATTACATTATAAATATTATATTGGGACAAACTGGCTTGTAGCACCCCAATTATATTGCTTAACGTCAATTTTTTAACTATATGACACATTCAATCCTTTTTTTTCCAAATTTGTAAAATTCACCAATTTCTCTTCAACTTTCTCTATTTCAGCCACCCATATGTTATATAAATCGTATAATTCCGTTAATCTGCTCGAATTCTATCTAATTTCATCCAATTTCAACTTGGATTCTACCTAATTCAACGGCCCGATTCGACTCGGATTCAATCTAAATTTAATCTGAATTCAACCAAACCAAATTAAAATTAAATCAAAGAAAACTAAACTAAACAAGAAAAAAATCAAACCAAAAACCCTAATTTTTTCTTTCATTTCTCCTTCATTCAACTCTCACGCTAGCTAACAAATCTAATTCCCTTTATCCTTTTCGTAAGATATATCAACGTATATATACTTATCGGTTTGTTCTTTTTTAACCCGAAATTAGTAAGGTTTATACTCGATTTGATTAAATTTGGTTATAATTATAATAAAAGGAAAATAATTTTTTGTTTAAATTTTAGATTAGTTCGGTTCAAATTTCATATTGATTCGGGTTTTAATCGGATTAATCGGTTTAGTTCACTTGAAATTTCATATTAAATCGGGTTTTATTGCTATTTCGGTGTGATTTTGATAAGAATCGATTTTTCTTTAATTAAGGTTTATTTCGGTTAAAATTTCATATTGATTCGAATTTTAATCGGGGAAAAATTAAAATTGGATCCAATTTTTGGTTAAAATTGGTTTCAAATTATGGTCAAATTAAGTATAAACCAAGTCAAAATTCAATCTAAATGTTAGTCAAAATTGAGTCTAAACCGGATCAAAATTGGTTTAAAATTCTGGTCAAAATTGAGTCTAAATCGAGTCAAAATTTAGTCTAAACTGGGGCTAAATTAATTTTGGATCGGGTCGACTCGAAATTAGGTAAAAATCGGGTTGAAATTGAAAGATTTAACATAATTTAAAATGAAAGAGGATATAGACAGATTTTTTAAATACAAGAGGAATAATATATTGACAGAAATATGAAAGGGATAGGATGACTGCAAAAGCAAAATCTATATATAAAAAGTTGCAAAATCTCTCAACTCTAATGCTGCCACCTCATCATTCTATTATTATTTTGTTTTATTTTTATTCTACATTAATTACCATTCATAAATTATTTTAAATGAATTATATATTAGTAATATTAATATTTTAAATAAACACAAAATATTTATATTAATTTAGAGGATATTTTAGTTAATATATATGTAAACAAATAAAAAAATCAGTAAATTAATAAATAATAAAAAAAATGTTTATATATTTATTTGAAATTTTTTTAGTAAATTATTAAACTTGAACAAAATAATTATTAACAAATATTGATTTTTATTCATTCTTTTTTTTCTAGCTTCCACATCATTAAAGTATTTTTTTGTTTTTATTCTATATTAATTATCATTCATAAATTACTTTAAATAAATTAATATATTAGTAATATTAATATTTTAAAAAATACAAAATATTTATATTAATTTAGAGGATATTTTAGTTATTATATATGTAAATAAATAAAAAAATTAGTAGATTAATAAATCTATATATAAAAAGTTGTAAAATCTCTCAACTCTAATGGTGCCACCTCATCATTCTATTATTATAAAACTTTGAATACAAATTTAAAATAATTTGGGTTATAAAATAATTGAAAACTATTAGAAACTAATGAAATGAGATTAATAAATAAAATATAGATAAATAATTATATAAATATGTTATATAAAACTATATAAACCAAAAAATTTTAATATTTTAAATTTTAAAATTTATATGTAAAATATAACAAATTTACGTATTTATGTGAATAAAAATTAATAGTATATTTACATGAATGTTTGGTTATAAGAAATTAAAAAAATATAGAAAATTGATAAAATATAGGAAATTGATAAAATGAGACAAATAAATAAAATAGAGATAGATAAACTTATACATACGTTGTATAAATCCATATATTTTTTCTTATTCACGAATTCTATAAATATATTAATATTTCAAAATTTATATTTGATGTATAGTTATATAATAAATTCGCGTACTTAGATGAAAGTTTGATTTATAAAAATATAAATCTATATATAAAAAGTTACAAAATCTGTCACCTCTAATGCTCCCACCTCATCATTCTATTATTATTTTGTTTTATTTTTATTCTACATGAATTACCATTCATAAATTATTTTAAATGAATTATATATTAGTAATATTAATATTTTAAATAAACACAAAATATTTATATTAATTTAGAGGATATTTTAGTTAATATATATGAAAACAAATAAAAAATCAGTAAATTAATAAATATAAAAAAATGTTTATATATTTATTTGAAAAAAATTTAGTAAATTATTAAACTTGAACAAAATAATTATTAACAAATATTGATTTTTTTATGCATTCTCTTTTTTCTAGCTTCCACATCATTAAAGTATTTTTTGTTTGTTTTTTATCTACATTAATTATAATTCATAAATTACTTTAAATATATTATATATTAGTAATATTAATATTTAAAAAAACACAAAATATTTATATTAATTTAGAGGATATTTTAGTTATTATATATGTAAATAAATAAAAAATTAGTAGATTAATAAATCTATATATAAAAAGTTGTAAAATCTCTCAATTCTTACACTATCACCTCATCATCCTATTATTATAAAACTTTGAATACAAATTTAAAATAATTTGGGTTATAAAATAATTGAAAACTATTAGAAATTAATGAAATGTGATTAATAAATAAAATATAGATAAATAATCATTTTAAATATGTTATATAAAACTATATAACTACAAAATATTTTAATATTTAAAATTTTAAAATTTATATATAAAATATAACAAATTTACGTATTTATGTAAATAAAAAGTAATAGTATATTTACATGAATGTTTGGTTATAAGATATTGAAAAAATATTGGAAATTGATAAAATGAGACAAATAAATAAAATAGAGATAGATAAACTTATACATACGTTGTACAAATTCATATACTTTTTCTTATTCACGGATTCTATGAAATATATTAATATTTCAAAATTTATATTTGATGTATAGTTGTATAATGAATTCGCGTACTTAGATGAAAGTTTGGTTATAAAAATATGAACAATATTGGAGATTACTAAAATGAAACAAATGATAAAATTAATAATCGTCTATTATTATTTCTAAAAATTTTCGTTTTAAAAATCATATATTTTTTACATAACATTGATATCAATATCATATATTATTGTGTTATAATAATTAGATCCTGCCAATTTTTTGATGATTAAAAAATTAAATATACTATCTATTTTTTCGTAAAATGATATAGAAAATATATCATCTCATTTAATATTTTTCTTTCTATATAATGATGCATTTGTGATATATAAATTCCAATTGTATAACTAAAAATTGATAAAACTCCGCGCATAGAGCGAGTTCTATTACTATATAAATATCATCTAAATAGATGGTGTATGTTCACTGAAAATGGATTGGACCCCACTAAAACTATTTTCATATGTTACTTTGTTGATATTGTGATTCTTCCATGGTAAATCAAAAAATATTACCATGTGTATCACATCAAAGGATGTTTTGTCATCGAACAACATCATCATATCTTATGTAGATCATGGTTTGGAGAAATTCTCATTCGCTTATTATCCAAAATGATTGGAAGTGGCATAAATTCGAACAAAAAATGAATATAAAGGTGTTTGTTTGGCTCTTTGACGAAGTAGAGACAAAAGTTCGATTGAACATATAATCACCAGGCGTGAAAGTAGAATAATAAAGTTTACTCGGTATAAAATTATTCTTGATTCAAGCTTTTTGTATGTGATACTAAGAATTATTGTTTTATATGGTAAATAATTTGTTTTTCAAGTTGTTAAGAAGAGATTGGAGTGGAAACAAATGAACAACATCAAGTCTATAACATCTCATAGGAGTTTAGAAGCTTTGAACATACAGAATAGTAGAAGACGAGTGAATTATAAATTTGAACTAATTAACTATGCTGATGAGGTATACTTTCGGTGAAATGATAGGAGAAGATGGAAGAGGAAGATGAAGATAGAAGAAGAAACGATTCATTTGTTCATGTGGATGATACGATAAATCCTTTGAAATTTCTTTGTCATTACTCATACAAAAAACATGATGGACTTTTGATTTCATTTTTATTATATTTTATATTGTAAAATAAACATAAATAATAAAAGAAAATGCAGAAAAAAATTGAAAAAAAAAATGGAAGAAAAAAATAAAGATTGCAAAGTTAATCAAATTCTAACCAATAAGCACCAAATACTATGTATCACCATGTTAATCAAATAACCAATAAGCACCAAATACTATGTATCACCATATAATAATATATTATATATGTTACATGTTTTTAATTTTTTCAGTCTAACTATGAGTAAGTGAATTCAATTATTTTATTTTTTCATATGATTTTAAGATATAGAAGAAATATTATAAAAATGAATTATATTTTAGACAAAAATATTCACATTCATAGTTCAATGCAATATACTTCATCCCATTGATATTCTATTAGCTTCATATTTATTTTAGTTATTATGTGTTATTAAAGATTATTTAAAAATATATTTTTCCACTTAATCTTATTATTAAAATAGATCAATTTTATGTTATAACATTATGATATTTTTTATTAGGATCTATTACCTATTATTCGATAAAATAATATATACGTAATGCCATGAACCAAAATTTTTAATATTTCTAATATATCGATTTATTTTTAATAGATTAATTTTATTATATATTTGCAAATTTTTAAAATCCCGCGCATTGCGCAGGTTCTTCTTCTAGTAATAAGTAAAGTAGACAAATATGAGAATAATTAGGAGTTGTTCCAAAAATCTATATATAAAAAGGAAGATAAAATGGTGCATTCTCCTTGCGCCACCTCAGCAACATTTAAGTATTTTTTTTATTTTTCAGTTTTATTTACAATTTAATTAAACATTTCAACAACTAATATAAATAATTAGTATAATTGTGTTTTATATTAATATTTCAATTACAACTATATTATACATTCAATACAAACAAAAAAGGAAATACAATTGTAATAAATGTTTATTTTTTTATTTTATTTTTTAATTACATGTTATCTATTTATAAAAAGAAGGATAAAATGGTGCATTCTCCTTGCGCCACCTCAGCAACATTTAAATAATTTTTTTTTATTTTTCAGTTTTACTTACAATTTAATGAAACATTTCAACAACTAATAAAAATAATTAGTATAATTGTGTTTTATATTAATATTTACATTACAACTATATTATACATTCAATACAAACAAAAAAGGAAATACAATTGTAACAAATGTTTATTTTTTATTTTATTTTTTAGTTACATGTTAATTGAAAAGTTTTTAAAATGATTTTACTTTTTTTTAAAAGTATCCACTACTCTACAAACCTTTTATATTAAAAGTTAGGTTTTTGCTGAAATCCGATGAAGTCGCATTTTATAATTTCAAAAATTCCTAATAACATATAATTTAAATTTATTATCCAATTCCCAATCTATAATTTAAATTTCAAAATTATCCTGTTTTTTAAATTTATAATTAAAAAATGAGGATACATTCTCCTTGCACCATCTCAAGAACATTTAAATATTTTTTTAAAGTTTTATTTATAATTTAATTAAACATTTCAACAATTAATAAACATAGTTAATATATTTGTGTTTATTATATTAATATTTCAATTACAACTATATTATACATTCAATACAAAAAAGTAATACAATTGTAATAATTTGTTTTATTTTATTTTTAATTATATATTAATTGATTTATTTTAAATGATTTTACTTTTTCTTAAAAAATATCCACTATACTATAAATCTTATATTAAAAGTTAAGTTTTTGTTGAAATCCTATGAAACCCCATTTTATAATTTCAACAATTCCTAATAACTTATAATTTAAATTTATTTATCCAATTCCCAATTAATTAAATTTAAAATTATCCGGTTTTTTAAAGTTTACAATTAATTTAAATCTATATATTAAATGGATACATTTCAAAAAATATTTAATTAATTTTTCATATGTAATGTGTTAGCATTTATGTTTTGTAATTATAAAATTAATTTTTGTTTCCTTTTTTTAATTGGTCTCAAAGTACGTTTGTTTATTGTTGCCAAATTTTTGAGTTAATTTAAAATTTATTAGCATATATATTTACTTTAATGCTCCATTTTTTCTTCTGTTGTTAAAAATCTCTTATGGATTTAGCTACCCATTTGAAGCCATTTTAATGCATTAACGTTTCTTTTGGATTTTCCAGTCACCACGATCTCCATTACTATTCTTTCTGTCGTTTGATATTCGATGGCACATGCAATATATCTATATATATATATATATAATATGTGTGTGTACGTGCTTACCTTACCTTTTCGTTGGTGCCTTACTGGAGAAGGAGGCAAGCAATGATGGAGTCAAGACACTGATTGACCCAGTATAAGAAAATTGTATGATATGATGCTTTGCACCGACAAACAACACCCAAAGTAACAACGGGGTTTCGGTGTCCATCGGATATGTTGGTTGCGATGGAAATCCCAAAAAAACGTTTATTATACATGTATGTGTGGTTACCTTTCCGTCGGTGACGAATTGAAAGAGTAGGCAATGGATCTGAGGCACTGAACGACCAATAAAGGAAACCGGTATGATGGTGATGTTACCCTTGATGTCGAGACCCAAAGTAATAACGAGATTGTGGTGTTCGCTGAAATGTTGAGTTGTGATGAAACTTCATGGTGTGCGGTTACTTTTCTCACTTTTTTCTATTTGTAGTCTATACACATTGTGGTTTCAAATTGTTGCATGAAGATCTTATTTATATCTATATTATTTTCTTATATTTTATTTCAGATTTATTATAGATTTGTTTATAAGAATTACATTTTAAATGTTGTCTTTTATAAGCTATTAATTATGTATTCTTAATACTTGATATTTGATATTATTAAAACTAATGTTAAAAAAATCAATATTTTATTAACAATTAATCACTTTTATAATGTATTTGTTTACATATCGTATTATTATTTAAAATTAAAATTAAACTGTGAAACTTTAAATTTAAATATAAAATTTATACTTATATATCAAGTTAGATCTAAATTATAAAAGATAGATCTTACACGATTCAATAAAGTAAAAAAAAGTATATGGTTTATTCATAAAGAAAATCGTACTTCTAGATTAAAAACTCTAATTTGTTTTAAAAAAAATCATAAAGTTATGACATTTATTCGTTGAACTTTTTTGTAGTCTCAAATGGTTTTGTTTAAAGGAAAAATAAAATAAAAAATAATTATTATAATATAACCAACTCATACTTAAAAATATATATTTAATCGATCAAAGATCAAATAACTCATTATTTCATACATAACAAATTATTTATTATTCTTTAAATTTTGTTGATGTTATTAAGTAAATTTATCAAATGGTGATTTAGAATTTTTATTCCATTTTGCTTTAAAAAGGCAATCGTCTTGGAATAAGATATTTGTGACATGATTATTGTTGTAATTTAGAACTTTTATATCATTTCGGCATAACGTAGACATTATGATGTCTAATTATGAATATAAAATGTGCTTCAAAAATTTCAATAATATTATTTGTATTTGGTTTAAAAATTATGATATATTGATTCCATATACTTACTAAAGGTTTCTTAACGTATCAAATACGTTTTAGCCTCCACGAAAGAGAAAAAATATATTATGAAGAAAATATAAAAAGGAGGATAAAATGGTGCATTCTCCTTGAACCACCTCAGCACATTTAAGTAATTTTTTTATTTTTCAGTTTTATTTACAATTTAATTAAACATTTGAACAACTAATAAAAATAATTAGTATAATTGTTTTTTATATTAATATTTCAATTACAACTATATTATACATTCAATACAAACAAAAAAGGAAATACAATTGTAACAAATGTTTATTTTTTATTTTATTTTTTAGTTACATGTTATCTATATATTAAAAGGAGGATAAAATGGTGCATTCTCCTTCCATCACCTCAGCAACATTTAAGTAATTTTTTTATTTTTCAGTTTTATTTACAATTTAATGAAACATTTCAACAACTAATAAAAATAATTAGTATAATTGTGTTTTATATTAATATTTCAATTACAACTATATTATACTTTCAATACAAACAAAAAAGGAAATACAATTGTAACAAATGTTTATTTTTTATTTTATTTTTTAGTTACATGTTAATTGAAAAATTTTTAAAATGATTTTACTTTTTTTAAAGTATCCACTACTCTACAAATCTTTTATATTAAAAGTTAGGTTTTTTCTGAAATCCGATGAAGTCCCATTTTATAATTTCAACAATTCCTAATAACTTATAATTTAAATTTATTATCCAATTCCCAATCTAAAATTTAAATTTTAAAATTATCCTGTTTTTAAAATTTATAATTAAAAAATGAGGATACATTCTCCTTGCACCACCTCAAAAACATTTAAATATTTTTTAAAGTTTTATTTATAATTTAATTAAACATTTCAACAATTAATAAACATAATTAATATATTTGTGTTTATTATATTAATATTTCAATTACAACTATATTATACATTCAATACAAAAAAGGAATACAATTGTAATAATTTGTTTTATTTTATTTTTAATTATATATTAATTGATTTTTTAAAATGATTTTAATTTTTCTTTAAAAATATCCACTATACTATAAATCTTATATTAAAAGTTAGGTTTTTGCTGAAATCCGATGAAACCCCATTTTATAATTTCAACAATTCCTAATAACTTATAATTTAAATTTATCCGGTTTTTTAAAGTTTACAATTAATTTAAATCTATATATTAAATGGATACATTTAAAAAAAATATTTAATTAATTTTAATTTTATCCAATTCCCAATTTATAATTTAAATTTAAAATTATCCGGTTTTTTAAAGTTTACAATTAATTTAAATCTATATATTAAATGGATACATTTAAAAAAAATATTTAATTAATTTTGCATATGTAACGTGTTAGCATTTATGTTTTGTAATTATAAAATTAATTTTTGTTTCCTTTTTTATTTTGGTCTCAAAGTACGTTTGTTTATTGTTGCCAAATGTTTGAGTTAATTTAAAATTTATTAGCATATATATTTACTTTAATGCTCCATTTTTTCTTCCGTTGTTAAAAATCTCTTATGGGTTTAGCTACCCATTTGAAGCCATTTTAATGCATCAACGTTTTTTTTTGGATTTTCCAGTCACCACGATCTCCATCACTATTCTTTCTGTCGTTTGATATTCGATGACACATGCAATATATCTATATATATATATAATATGTGTGTGTACGTGCTTACCTTACCTTTTCGTTGGTGACTAACTGGAGAAGGAGGCAAACAATGATGGAGTCAAGACACTGATTGACCCAGTATAAGAAAATGGTATGATATGATGCTTTGCACCGACAAACAACACCCAAAGTAACAACGGGGTTTCGGTGTCCATCGGATATGTTGGTTGCGATGGAAACCCCAAAAAACGTTTATTATATATGTATGTGTGGTTACCTTTCCGTCGGTGACGAATTGAAAGAGTAGGCAATGGATCCGAGGCACTGAACGACCAATAGAGGAAACCGGTATGATGGTGATGTTACCCTTGATGTCGAGACCCAAAGTAATAACGGGATTGTGGTGTTCGCTTAAATGTTGAGTTATGATGAAACTTCATGGTGTGCGGTTACTTTTCTCACTTTTTTCGATTTGTAGTTTATACACATTGTGGTTTCAAATTGTTGCATGAAGATCTTATTTATATCTATATTATTTTCTTATATTTTGTTTCGGATTTATTATATATTTGTTTATAAGAATTACATTTTAAATGTTGTCTTTTATAAGCTATTAATTATGTATTCTTAATACTTGATATTTGATATTATTAAAATTAATGTTAAAAAAAATCAATATTTTATTAACAATTAATCACTTTTATAATGTATTTGTTTACATATTGTATTATTATTTAAAATTAAAACTAAACTGTGAAACTTTAAATTAAAATATAAGATCAATAAATATATTTATAAAATATAAATGATAAAAAATATATGTACATATATAAAATTTATACTTATATATCAAGTTAGATCTAAATTATAAAAGATAGATATTACATGGTTCAATAAAGTAAAAAAAGTATATGGTTTATTCATAAAGAAAATCTTACCTCTAGATTAAAAACTCTAATTTGTTTTTTAAAAAAATCATAAAGTTATGACATTTATTCGTTGAACTCCTTGTAGTCTCAAATGGTTTTGTTTAAAGGAAAACTAAAATAAAAAATTATTATTATAATATAACCAACTCATACTTAAAAATATATATTTAATAGATCAAAGATCAAATAACTCATTATTTCATACATAATATTATTTATTATTCTTTAAATTTTGTTGATGTTATTAAGTAAATTTATCAAATGGTGATTTAGAATTTTTATTCCATTTTGCTTTAAGAAAAAGCAATCGTCTTGGAATAAGATATTTGTGACATGATTATTGTTGTAATTTAGAACTTTTATATCATTTCCGCATAATGTAGACATTATGATGTCTAATTATGAATATAAAATGTGCTTCAAAAAATTTCAATAATATTATTTGTATTTGGTTTAAAAATTATGATATATTAATTCCATATACTTACTAAAGATTCCTTAACGTATCAAATACGTTTTAGCCTCCACTGAAGAAAATAAAAGATAAAATATTATATAAATACATAATCTTGTATAAACTTATATATTTATATAAAGATAAAAATTTATTACATTATCGGAAATTTTACGTTGGTCTATTTGTTTTCTCAATTGTAGATCTTATCCAATTGAATCTTCCAAAATTAGCCACAATTTATTTTTCCACCATATTTTCAATTTCACGAATTTTGCATCCGTTAAGTGACAAGTAAAATTTTATTATTTACATGGACACAATAGTGTAATGGCGGGTGTGCTTGCTGTAAAAGATGGATATTGTAGTCAATGAATTTACTTTTTGTTTCATTGTAAATTGTCAAACTTTTATTCATGGGGACAATGAGTTCAGTTGTGGATAATTTCGATTTGTTTTCACATAAGCAAATAATCGTGGTGACATTGACATACAATCGGGTGATGCATGTTTATTACCTGAACATGATGGCGCATACTTTGAGATTGGTGCACCTCCAGTTTTGTGGGTAATCATGGAGGCCAATGCAACATCGTTCAAAATTGTTGAGATGCTGATGAAGACATGAGTTATGTACAAACACTTGATTTGTAAAATGAATAAGACAAATATTAATGACAGGGGTGTTCACCAGACGAACACGACCTTGGAGCATATCAAGATGCATAAATTAGATGGAATTGTCTACTTTGCGTTGTTTGAAAATGCATACTCACTTCAGTTGTTTGAAAGTTTAAGGTAAATGAGATATCCTGTTTTTTCTTATGTGTGATTTTGAAAATGTTATGATTTTAAGTTTTTAGTTGTGATATTGAATTTGTTTTAATGGTGATAAAGTTTGATTATTGTATACAATTTATATACAATTTTAAAACTGTTTTTTTAATAGGTTTATATTTTTAAAACTGTTTTGATCCGTAAAAACTTAAAATGGTTTTTGCCTTTGTCTTCACAAACATCTTGTATACGATCATTAACATGTTTTAAATTTTGTCATTGAACTAATGATTATATTTATATATATTCTAAAAATTACATTGTTTCATGCATCAGTTGTGTCCGAGTTTTCCGAGTTTTCGAAGGCACCCCTCTATTTCAAGAAGATTCGTTATACTTTCCCGCGTATCGCGCAAATATATACCTAGTTTATAGAAAAAACGTATGATTGTATTTTTATTTCGTAAATGTTAGTGCGCGGAGTGCAGATACAGTTCTTCAGTGAGTTTATAATACAAGTGGAAGCCGAAGCCAAGAGAAAAGACTGAAGAAGTGAACAAGATGAGGCCCAATGCTATAATGCGCGGCTTAGTGACTATAACCACCACCAAATGACTTTTCTTCAAGTTTCCCGTTCCTCTTTATTGAATTTTTCTCTCTCTTGTTCCTCGTCGATTTCTCTCTCTGCATCGCCTTCGGCTTAAGCTCCGGTCATTTCGTCGTTCTCCGGTCTCTTAGATCTGCCAGGTAAATCGCGAGCCACTTTCCTGTTTTGCCGCTCGATATGTGTACAGCTATATATGTATATGCCACTTATCTATACGTATCTGTGTATTTCTGTTTCACTGATTGAATCTCGAGGTGATGGAGAAGTTGCAATTATTTAAGTGGTGGCTAGAAATTTAGGGTTTTTTTCATCACTGTCTTAAACAAACCGCCGAAAACGTTAGGGTGAGCTGTATCGTAGATGTTGTCGTTGCTCCGGAATTAGGCATTTCACCGGATTTTTTTTGTTTGTCCCGTTCTATGTGCTTGATGATGTTTTGAACGCTATTTGAACTTCCTTGGTTACTTCTTATTGGACTTTTAGCGAAAGTTCCGGCGTATTTCGATGTAATTTTGGTGAATGGTTTACCAGGGGAATTCGATGGCTATGATTTGTTATAAAATGGTGGTGATTTGGATTTTCTGAGCAATCTGGCTCTATTGTAATTCTATCTGCTTCCATTGTGGGTGATTGGCTTTTTTTCTCTCTCTCTGTTTTGGGGAAAAGATTTGCTGCAAGCTCAAAGTCTAATCATGTCATATTTTATCAGAATGCATTGTGGTGATGAGTTAGAGAATAATTTGTGAAGGTTTTTGTATCCTTTCGTTGTTAGGTAGATTTCATATTTTTGCACCAGTTCCCATTTTCCTTGTTCCTTTAAAATGGCTTGATTTGTCTCCGGATGGCAGGAGAAAGAACTTAAATCCCTTTATTTATCTTCCGTTTTGGGGGGCACAAATACTGTTGCAGGATGTGCAGATGAGCTTTACTGATGCTATTTGCAGCAGAGGGAGGAGGTTTCTTCTCTTCATCGGCTTCTGGTTATAGCAAGGGGCTAGCCCTTCTTATCTTGGGGCACAAGAATGAAGACGAACCGGTGAGGGTGCCATCGTGGAATCAATACCATTTGGTGGATCAGGAACGTGATACCAACCTCCATCAGGCTTCCTTTAGGAATCGACTTTCCCGTGCTTGTTCCTCTGTTATTTGTTTTGGTCGCACTTCTGCAGGAACTGGCAGTCCCTCCGCTCTTAAAGTTGGCCCATCTCAGCCACAAGTTATTCTCTCTGGTTCTCCCGTACATCACCAGGCGAGGAGAGACTGTGAACCTTGTATTGATGATAGCAGAGAAGAAGCCAAAAGGTTTGCACTTAAGAGCAGCCTGAAGAAAACATCATTTAGTGATACAATTTCTGCTGATGATGTGAATAGAAACGACATGGCGGATCAGATAGAAAGGAGGAAAGTGCAGTGGCCTGACACTTGTGGGATCGAACTTGCTGAGGTCAGAGAATTTGAACCTAGGTATGAATGCTCTATCTTTATGTCAACCCAAGTGTTAATTCATTATCAGTTTACGTTGGCTCGTAAAATCTTTGTAGTTTTATGGGTATGTTACAGTATAAAATAACCATCGTTTACAAACCTAGGTGCATCCAGTGATTGCGATTTAGACAGAACTGCCACTTTGCAAAAAGATGTTAGAATCCCGCTTTGATCATATTTAGGATTGGTTAGTGGAGTTTAAACTTGTGGAGTCTCTCGTCTTAGAAACTAGTTGCTGAATGTAAGCTCTAGTCATTAGTGTTCAAGAGTATAAACGAGGGCTACACAAATGTCCATGTCGTAGAATGGATGGCCTGAGCAGATCAAAGTGTCATCTGACTGGACCAAAATGGGCGTAGTAGTGGAAACATAGTGGTTTATCATATCCCCGTAGTCACCTACTATGAGATTAGTTATTGAGAATGATCAGTGGGCACCTAAGAGGTTGAGTTCTTCTCATGAGTATGTTGCAGTTGGTTTCAGTACAGACTAGGCTCCTATAAATTGTTATCAGGGCCAAATCCTATGCAAAGGTCACACTACGTTGTGGGTAATGATGGCGGATTAAATTATGTAGAGTGAACTGTAAGGACTTAAATGGAACGTGGCGGTGTGTGTGTATTAATGAATTGACCAAATATGAGATGGATTGATAATATAACTCGTTTTTGATGAGCTAGTTTTCAAGGGTGAATCCATCATGAGTTAATATGGTTTGGGTTCATGATAGAAACATCTTATGTCATAAACATAGCTAGTTCTCGTGTGTAAACCGAACTCAGAGGTGGCTGGCCCATGGCTGTTACAATGGCAATGTTAAATATAACATGTTGGTGGTTCATAACATGTCAGGATCATAAACTAGTACCTCTAATCTCCAGGGGCGAAAGATCAATTCAGAAATTGTATTTTTGTGGAATCCCAATGAGTGGACAAAAACCTTACTCTATGGTACCTACGTGAGATTGCCATTTCTCATCCTTAAGCCATTTGATCACTGATCTATGTTTCATCTCCTCTTTCCGTTTTGGCTCTTTTATGAATTGCCTTAGTGGCTCTCGTCTTTTTACAATTTATTTTGTTTTGAGTTTTGCAGTGAAAAGGGCGGATCAGAGGATGAGTTCCAACATGGGACCAGAAAAAGCTGTATGTGCACAATAATGTGAACGTCTTCCTTCTCCGTGTGTGGCTCGGCCTCCGCTGCTTTATGTAACCTCTGGCGGCAGAGTCAGACTGGTTTACGGAACAAAGGCCTGAAATCCGGTTCGGAACAATACCAATGTTGAGGTCTATGTAGCCGGTGTTCGTTCTGTGGCTTCGGTCCTTTGTTCCTGTATTATATATACAGAGAGAGAGACAGAGATCTCAATTTATGCATATTTCATATACAAGATTGCGTACGACTAGGAATCTTGGAACTTTGGAGATGTATTATAAGATGTTGTATAAATTGGATAATTTAGAATGACACTATAAATAGCGTATATATTGGTGCATTAACTAAATAAAGTGGATCACTTTTAATAAGATCATAACATTAGTCCGGATAAACCCAAATTAGAATTACATATTACATTTGGCCATGGATTATTGATATAGTTTTATGGTATGAAAAAATTCTGAAGTTAATATTTCAAGTTGTGAAATATTATAACGAAAAAAGGGAAAAAAATACAAAAAGGTATGAATCCTGTGCGTATTGACATAAAGTTTGTAAATATATATAAACGTGCACAAAAGCTAAACCTTAAAGAAGCAAATCTTGTTGTGATTATAACCTCGGATTATTCCAAGATTCTATTTTAAGGAATCTGAGCAATCTCAATGAGAATCTTGTGAAGAGACTGAGGCTTAGAGAAGAAAGGACAGTGATCACTGCCTTTGATCTTGAAAACTCCTTCAGGAGGGTTGTCTCTCACCAGTTTCTCTTGAACATCCGGTGAAAGCGCCCTGTCGTCGAGGGTCTGAACATAGAATCTCCGCCCGCTCCCGTATCTTTCCGACGTTAATGACAGCTTCTCCATCATAGGACCAAGTGGGACTGGTCGCATTGAGACCATTGCCAATGCTATGTCCTGAAAAAGACACACAAAACATGATACAGTGACGGGCAGTCTATTTGTTTTCTCAATGACGGTCAAATCGTCTCTTCAAACGCCAAAGAATAGAGCGTTCGATGTAAACACAAATGCTGATAAACGCAGTCACTTGCGTTGCGGTGATAACATTTTGGACAACGGGGTTTTGAGTCTTGCCTTGGTGGGGGACTGATTGAAATACAAGCCTTTCATGTGTTGTTTCTCGAACATGAACCCTGTCGGAGGATTGTCTTTGCCGTTGCCATAGATCAAGAACTGCGATTCCTTCATAAACCGCTCCGCAGAGCCAAGCTGCGATTTTCACAAACAGTTTTGTGAGCACAAACCGAAAAGAAATACATTACCTGATTGAAAAGAGAATCAATATCTCAACGCAACAACATCCTCAAACCCCTAGATAAATGTTACATTGTGATGTTCCACATCGGTTAGGACATAATCTATAAATCCTATATAAAATATTAGGTAACCCTAAACACTTGAACTAGTTTTGAGATTAGTTAGATTCAAGTCCATATTTGACAATAAATCACTTAAACCTCGGTTGCAAATGGGTACAAAAAACGTTATTTACTTTCAACGAGACATAAAAATCCCGATGTAGTGCTAAGGAACATTGTAGCAATGAAATCCAAGAGATTTAGCAACAGAAACAAAATAGAATTCGATAGGTGAAAGATAACGTCAGGAATTGATAGCATTACCTCTTCAGCAAAGACATCGAACGGCCTTTGGCCATCAGAAACCATCGTTGCACAAATGAATATCGCTTTTGAGATTTTCTGTGGAAATCTCTCTAATGCGTAGGAAATGGATGCACCTCCAGTACTATGACCCACGAGAATAACCTGCATGAACAAGAGCGAATTCGTACCTCATTAGCTACTTCTTTTGTGTATAATATAGAAGCATCTCAAGATTTTCAACAGAAATCAAGTCATCAAAGGTATAGATAAATAGGCATGGTGGATGAATCCAAGCATGATATCTTCTGCTAAAAACCTTCAAAAGAAAATCCAAGCACATCACTTTCTAATATGACCTGTTGCTACTATTCTAATATAGAAGCATCACAAGAAAGCCATGGTCTGAATGAGTCTCAGGTCGAGTTTGTCACTAACCTTTTCTCCCTCTGGAAGATTTTCGAGGTGCTCGATCAACGGTTTTGAATATTCCTCTAACGTCGAGACACCATTTGTGTCTTTTAAGTTGAATCCAGATCCTGTGAGGTCTAATGCAATTGCGGACAGCCCCGATTCCTCCAATGAAGCAATAGTTTTGTACCAACACCATGCCCCAAAACCTTCGCCGTGCACCAGTATAAAATTCTTCACTTTCAAGCTTCCCAAAAAATCCTCCACCTGCGAAATGATAGCAGCTCCGTTATAATACAAAGTCTTTCACTTTCAAGTTCAACTAAAACAAAGCTTCTTCTTCACTCACTCATTCTTCTAATTACAATAAGCCTCCAAACTAAACACGCAGAGCTTTAGCAAAGATCATAGAATGCTAAATCCTTAAACATGACACAGTTATCTGCCAAGTTTGTTGTATGTGGGGTTTAGGGTTCATCTAGTCCAAAATGAGGACATAAAAATCATAAAAAAAAAAAGACAAATCTCGAACCTTAGTTCACAGAAGATATAAATGAATCAGCCTTCTCATTTCTTTCTTTATCTTTTAATAAAGAAACATTTCAGAAGGATCTTTTCTCCTGCACTTTTGTCATGACTTTTTCTTCTCCTCCACTTTCTGTTCTTTTGTCTCGTATCTTATTATAAAGTCTTTTAGACCATCATGAAAGCAGCACGCACTTCGAATCAGAGATCGACAATCCAAATGCCTCTAAATAAAAACTCATACAATTTACAAAAGGAAAAGAAAAGCGAAGACCCCGTCGAAGTAATACTCTTATAAAACTATAATTTTTTGTTTAAAAAAACTCAGATTTGTCTTAAAGAAGAAACAGTCGCAGCTATGGAGATTCATCAGTCACCTGTTTGCTATTGGAAAACGGGTCTGAGAGGGTCCGTCTCCTAGAGCTGGTAGACCCGACCCGTCTAGACATGGATCCATCGAATCTCTGAGAAAGTTGAGCCTGATGAATCGCCATGGAAAGAGCTCTTCGGTGCAACATCTCTTCCTCAGCAAGCAACTTTCTCTGTGAGCGATTGATTCTCTTGCTTCTGGATCCATCCCCTCCTCTAACATCCTTCTTCTTCATGCAGATAAAATTGTTGCCCATCTTCCCAAATCCAGAACCGAGCGATACCCAGAAGCTGATTTCGTGGTGTATCGACGGAAAACAGATCAAAATTCAAGAATTTTCCTAGAAACTGTGGTCTGTTGTATGCTTGTCTCCAGAAAGTCAAAGAATCCAATGATCCTGGCCCTATTCCGGATTAATTTAAGTTAATTCCGAGATGCGAGTGGTTGAAGGAGAGAGAAAGAAGAGTGGGTGAAGAAGCAATCGGTTATTAATTGCATACTCGGATTTTATTTTTTCACCACCGAAAACAACAGGACAAAGACGATTTCCGGAAGAGAAGCCGAAATTTTGCAGTTTGTAAGAGATTTCGTCTGTTGTGTGTATCTCTGAGTTCAGACTGTTAGGTCTCTCAGTTGACTTCTCTCTCTCTTGCAAGGCTCACAGTTAATTAGCCACCGGAAGATTTTCTAAATTAGGAATATAAATATATTATATTTTTTTTGTAAACGAAAATATTAATATTGCTTAGAATTTTTAATATTCTTAATAAAATTTATCATCCATATATACAATTAAATTAATACAGACTTAATTGAAAATTGGTTGTATTTAATCTATCATCAAACAATTTAACCCGTTTTTCTATGATAATCCAAGCGCATCACGAGTTTTTGTAATGATATTTGATATAAGTATGGGACAATACAAATTCATTAATATTTATTTCAATATAAAAATTTAAACAATATATTCATGACATGTAATGTAAATTAAAATTTTTATTTGTTCATAATATCTTTGAAATTTTTACACGTAAATTATCGTAGACAATGATTGTATATTTTAGATAATTTATATATTTGAATAATTTATACATAAAATTAGTAATAACATATAATTTATAATCTTAAATAATCTATGTTAATGTGTAATTTTTGATATGTTAGAATAATTACCGCTAATAAATTTTGGAATAATAGTGACGATGCTCGAATTGATATATAATTGTATATTTATAATCGTGGTGTAATAAAGAAATAAAATTATTTTTTTATATTTATTTACATAAATAAAGCAAGTGAATTATAAAATTATAATATAGAATTAATTACATTTAGCGAATGCAACCATTAAAAAACCTATGAAAAATTATCATTAATCCTACAATTTATGTTGTTTATAAAAAATCATAGAATTATTTTTTCAAAAAGAGAATATATAAGTTAATACAAATAATTTATGGATTTTAGTGGGTTTCACTAAATTAAATTTTCATACTCATCAAATATTTAAATATAAAATATAAATTGCATGAACGTGATGATAAAAAAATAATACAATGCGGCATAAAGGGCGATAAAAGTTTTGTTTGTTACACAATTGTTTTTTACTTCTTATATGTTTGGATGTTCAAATATATAAACCTAAATGAAATGAATGTAAAGTTATAGAAACACGTGATTCACATGTAATTTCTTCGTGTTTTTATATACTAGGTTTTGAACCCGCGCGATGCGTGGACTTTTAAAAAAATTGTAATTTTATTTTTACAAAAATAAAATTAATGAATGTGTATTTAAATTCTTTTTTAAGATTTAAATTTATTTATCATCAATAAGGAGGAGACCTTTCATTATCATGAATTGTCTGTACTTAGGATTTTTTTATAGCATCACTAAAAAACTTATTATATAAAACGACATATATTTTGGAAAATTGTAACAAATTTTGTATGGTTATTATGTAAACTTTAAAAAAATCAATTTTAAAAGCTCATATAATAAAAAAAATGTACGCATATAAAAACCAGACACATAAAGAGATCGATGTACTTTTATCTAAGTAATCCATTAAAAACTGTGTATCATCTAGTTTAAAAAGATATTGTTTAGAAATTATTAAATATTAGTTTTCAAGAATTTTCTAATGATATTCAATCCGCATAAATTTTATTGGTATCGTTGAATAAAGTGACAATGCACTTGAATGTTAAATAAATTATACAATAATTCATAACAATATCATTTTATGTGAATTTTCACAAATCATGTGATTTATCGTCACTCATTTTAGGATTACGATTGTAACACAATCAATTTTTTTGTGTATAGTGTTAAAAATCCTTATTTTATTTGGATTATTTTTATCTTAGTTTGTCTTCAGTAGTGATGAAAAAAATATTCAAAGTATTTATATTTGATATATATTCGAATCAAAATAATAAAATTATTAATCCTAATTCATACACCTATTATATATATACATATATCAACTATCTAAACTATTTGTATTTATAAGTACTAAATATAAAATTTATTAAATATATAGATACATATATAATAAATTTAGTTTCAGCATACCTCAAGACACACAAGAGCCCGACACTACGCTCGTCCGCAAGAATTCGTTCCACTCGCTCAACTCGCTTGAGAACTCGTCGCCGTACCTCCTACTCATCCGTCCACGAAATGCCCAAGATGTTCAACGAAGTGATTTTGCAGCACTGCTCAGCTTAATTTCAAATGACCATTTGATGAGCTTAATTTCATGATCATTGTATTGGAAACATGGATTGGTTTACCTGGAAGAACGGGTGTTACAGAGCCGACGCTTGAAGTTTCTTGCCCATCTATCTTCAATTCCAACTCAAACGTCTAGCCCCCTAATCAGCGTTTGGGTTTTCAAATGACCATTTGTTAACCTAAACTTTGAGAACATTGTATTGGAAACTTGATTTGCGTTGGAAATCTAAGAGCATGTCATACATGTGGAAACTCAGCTAGGGAGGCAGCTTGATCGGCGTTGAGGAAGAGATCGGGCTTCAGGCGGATGATATTGGCAAAAGTGCGAGGCAGATGCCCACAACCAAAATCGTGGGCATTGATGAGAAAATCTTACCCTCTTATAAATGAGAAATCCTTACCGTTTCAAAGTTTGAAAGGGCGGATATAATGACAGAAGAAATGGGTATTGATGATTTCAAAAGGATCTTTTAGCTTCCATCATATTTTAATGTTTTTTATAAAAGAAATAAAAAAGTTCAATCATTTATAATCGAAAATTGAAAGAATAAATAAGACCTTTCAATAATCTTTATGAGGTCTATAGGTTACCTAAAATTTATAATTATCTTTAAAATAAAGTAAAAAAATAAAAAAAGAATTTTTAATTACGTGGAACAACCAGAACATATTAAATAAAAAAATTTTAATATTAAAATAGAATATTTAATTAAAATAAATAAAAATATGAAAAGACATTTTAATTTCAATATTAATGAAATTAATGCATGTGAATATTAAAATATTTAATATATTAATAATATAATATGTATGTTTATATCATTTTAAAAGAATCGTATACATTAAAATTTTTAAATAACATTTTAGATATTTGGCTTTCTAAATATATATATTTATATAAATTTCTAAAATGTCTAATTATAAGTACAAATAATGATCTAATATTCATAATGATAATACAATCCAAATATATTTAATTATAAATATACTTATACCATTATAGGCGATAATGCATATTTGTAATGACGGTTTATTTCACATGATCGATTTCTATGGGTTCAATTCAATAAATATTATAAAAATTTTAAAAAAATTTATTTATGTGATCATTTATAATACTTTGAGAATAATGTAATATTATAAATTATTATATTTTTTAAAATTAATAATTACAATAAAAGTGTATGTTATGTAAAAATATAATTATAACAAAAATTATAATAAAAAATAAACTAATAATTATAACAAAATTAAAGAATTATAAAAATGTGGTAAAAATAAAAAAAATGTGACCACTTATAATACTCCCAAAAATAATATATATTAATTACAAAATATTTTCTTTCAATAATAATATATAGATAATTTTTAATCATATAAAAAATATAAATTTTATATGAATTTGCCCTTACCACTCGGCCATGCCGCCTAAACGATAGAAACTAGATTCAAATTTTCTCTTTTTTTTTATATTGATTTTTTTAACAATGAAAAATTAAAAAAGTCTATGTTATGTAAAACAATAATTATATTAATAATGATAACAAAATTAGTAAAATTTATTATCTCTCCAACCTTTAATATTTTTATCCAACGTTTTTCCATTATTTTTTATTTCATTAAATTTGATAATTAAATTATGTGATTATGACCACATTAAATATCAAATAGAAAAGTTATATATAATTTAAAAATTAAATATATTTATTTTTCAAATCAACAAAACTAAAAAAATCAATATATACATAGATTTTATAAATAATATATTAATATTTAATTAAATATAATAAATTTTAAAATAATTTATGTAAAATATTATAATATTAGATTTAATATATTATTTATAACTAAATCTCTATAAAAGGAGAAAAAAATTTATATTTGTATTTATAGATTTTTCTTATTTTTTATATAAAGATTTAGTTATAAATAATATATTAATATTTGATTAAGTATAATAAATTTAAAAACATTTTAAATATTTATATTTTTATTTCTATATATATGTTTTTTCTATTTTTATATATAAATATTTTAGTTATAAATAATATATTAATTTAAATTTTTTCCTCCTTTTATATAAAGATTTAGTTATAAATAATATATTAATATTTCATTAAATATAATAAATTTTTAAAATATTTTAAATATTTATATTTCTATATAGATTTTTTATATTTTTATATAAAAATTTAGTTATAAATAAGACAATAATATTTGATTAAGTATAATAAATTAAACAAATATTTTAAATATTTTATGTTATTATTATAATGTTAGGTTTGCTTATTGGACCGCCATATCATCGTGAGGTAGCGATACCAAAATTTAGCACACCTAGCTTTTAATATATAAGATTTATATATAATTTAAAATTCAATGAAATTTAAATGTGTGAGATAAAGAGGTATTTTTTATGAAGAAAATTTTTTGGTAGGTTAAACTTTTAATAATTAAATATTACTTTTTTAATATTTAAAAAATCATTTACTTTTTGTTATTAAAATTAAATGAAATTTAAATGGGTGAGATGAAAAGTTTTTTTTTGTAAAGAGATTTTTTTGTGATATATTAAACTTTTAATAACAAAACTTTTTTTTAGAATATTTAATAATCCTTGCTAAGGTTGCTTCACGAGAAGTAACCTTGTAAGGATTACTATATATAATTTTGGACGCAAAGAAACAAAACTTTTGTTATTTTATATATTCTCCAAATCTTTCTTGATTTTTCGAATTTCCTTATGAAGATCGTCTTTAGTTCTCTCTCTTTCCATTTGATTACCTCTACGATAAATGAGTTTCTTCTTTTTCTCTAATTTCATGTATTGATTTTTGTTTCCAGATTCTATAATTTCATATTTTGAATTAGTTTTCGCATATGGTTCTCCAAATTTATCATCCCGTAGATTCTCCATGTGCATTATGATTTGAACTATCTCTAGATCGATTTGTATTTTTTTTGAGAAAATACAAAGGAATTTTGAATAATCTTCGTTTGTTGCAAGCATTAATCATGACCTATAACAACAATCGACTAAATTGAGCCTAGGACACGATAGTCATAAATCAAGAAATCGAGAAATCATGACACAACAAAAGAAGTGTTTACTTTACAACATAATGAATATTTTATATGGTATTGTTTTGCATTGTATTTTAAATGCATAATTATTAAAATTTTGAATTAAATATTTGCAAAAAACACTATTTTAGAATAATTTTTTAATGATGGTGATTTATAATACATAAATCATTTTAATGTATTCATAAATAAAACATTTACCTTTCAAAATTTTTCTATAATTTTTAATACTTTTATCAATGTAATATATAAATAATGACATATATAAAGAGTAGGTATTTAAAAATTTCAACAATATTTTTTTATTTCCATGAATATCATTCACTTATTCAATAAATCCAAAGATTCCATTTTGACCATCAGATACTACAAATTCTCATATGATTTCACACAAAGTATATACGTTGATCGATTTTAATCCAAATTGTCAATGATTGTTTACCATTTGATGGTGCATTTGGGGTAATCTGAATCAAGCTTGTTCAAGCTAACACAATCCATTGACTAAACAATCCCAAACTAACATCTTACACAACACTAAATTGGATAAGCACCAATTAGATGACATATCTTC
This sequence comes from Gynandropsis gynandra, assembly GCA_036759665.1. Taxonomy (NCBI): domain Eukaryota; kingdom Viridiplantae; phylum Streptophyta; class Magnoliopsida; order Brassicales; family Cleomaceae; genus Gynandropsis; species Gynandropsis gynandra. The sequence continues at coordinate 25,797,540 of CM071872.1, read as the reverse complement.
AAGAACCATGAGGGCATCCATGGCACGACCTTCTCTACAAAATTCGAGATTTACATAGTTACCTTTATGGACTTTGTCATCTATGATGTATTTTTCTTGTTATCATTAGACTTGTTTGAACCATGCTTGTGAGTTCCTGCAATAACCATTATCACATCTCATGTTAAGGCTTTCGTTATTCGATAAAAGTAAGATATGTGACTACTCGAGTCAAAGAGATAAATCTCAAAGTGGATGAAGGTAACTTCTCTCTTTCTCTTGTTTTCGACACTCTTCTTTGTCTTCTTATTGATAACGTCTATTTTATTATAGTATTTTAATTCATTCTCGTAGTTAGTTCACCAAGCATTAAGCATCATTTAGTCATCTTTCATCCATTTTTTTGTGTATTTGCTGGAAAAGATTACATCGAACACGAACACGAGCAAACACAAGCGAATACGAGCAATTACCCTACACCACATTCATTAGCACGACCGGGCACACAAGGGAGGTGAACAGCCCAACCGGGCAGCCAGAGCGGGCTCATCAAAAGGGCACCAACCCAATCGTGCTTCCCTCTTAGGCAGAATGCCAGCCCGATCGTGCTTCCCTCTTAGCCCGACCGGGCTCATGAAACTGATAACAATTCCATATATGTTGCACAGACCGGGCATGTAGGAAGCCCGATCGGGCTTGGATCAGCTGAGGCGCCCGACCGAGCTCACTCTTGTGCCCGGTGGCACATTAAACCTGCGCGCCACCATGAAGAAAAGGAAAGGTTCGGTCGACGGGAAATAACATGAAAACTCACGGGAAAGAATGGAAAGACTCGACAAAAGAGGAAAAAGAAGAAAAGGAAAAAAATAAGAAAAGGAAAGAAAGAAGAGGAAATAGAGTAGAGAATAGGGATGGATATCGTTCTTTATCCATGTTGAATATGGTTATCTTTTGCATTTCTATTCTAAGTTCATGTCCGAGTAGGTCCATAACCAAAGGTTAGAGAGCTTTTCCGATATGTAACGAAGTCTTGTTCTTAATGCTTGGTGATTCTTAATGCTTTCGTTCTTGAATGCCACTTGAATGAATGATTTTGATATTTGATTGTTTTTCAGAATGATTGGTTGTTCTTAATGCTTTTGTTCTTGCATGGCACTTGAATGAATGATTGTAGAAGTCTAATGAATCTATGCCAGGGGATTAGACTTTGGAACTCAACCATGAATTAGGATCTAATCAATTTAGAATCAATGTCAGGTCGATTGATTGAATCTAGGGATTAGGATATCGGTCTTAATGCATCTAGCGGGTGAGATTACGCAATCGAAAGATTGATAGTGCGCATGTTAGGTAGAGGACGAGTCAATGCCAGTCAGTTCCTATATTAGAGCTTGAATTCCCTGAACTCGTGATAATATCTAAGAGCAATGATCTTGTTAGAACTTCGTTGCATCATCGTGCATCTCTCGAAACATGTGGTGTCTAGTTTATTGAGTTTAATCCGATAGTTAGTTAGGTAGTTTATTTTTATTTGCATTCCCATTACTTATTGATTTTACACGTTTTATTCATTAGTTTACTAGCTTTAGAGTTGCATCGATTCCTCATGTTCGACCCTGGTACTATTTCCGTATTCTTGTGGAAGTGTTAGTCTAGGTAATTATTACTTGAGATTAACCATATCACTTATCAAGTTTCTCCAACCACTTTTTTTCTAACTTCTTCTCGGTATTCCAATTGCATTTGGGAATAATATAAGATATCAGTCAAACCATGATTGAAAGAAACACTGTTCGTAGATGAAAATTGAACCAACTTCAATCGAATTGTTTCCGACTATTGAACATAAGCCTGCCAAAAAAATTCCCAGCATTGTTTATACAAAAAGAGCATTTTAGACAACTTCCTCGGTATTATTTAAATATCACGAGGATATATTTCACAAACTTCTTCTCAATCACGTAGTTCAAGCTAACTTCAATTGACTTCTCTAGTTGATGTAGATCTTCTATGTTTAGCCTTTGAAGTTCATCTCCTCTCATTTTCCTAGTTTCGTTACAACACCCTATCAAAAACATGCATTTATCTACACAAATACATACAATGAACATAACAATTCAAACAAATAGAGTAATCGATTTTCATTACACGAACACTGCATACAGAACAACAACGATCCAATCATCAATAAAGATAAGTTCCCTCTGTTCTAAAGGCTATACATTCAGTTATGAATAAAATTTCATTATGTTCTTAAAGACATGATTATGAATCCAAAGACTGAATGAAAACTAAAGACAATGAAATATACATTGAGTGCACTACCATAGACATTTTACAGACCATTAGGAGTATCAGAGATAGGTAAAACCTCAGCTTGATTGTTTTGGATCATCCCGATAATGCAGATGATGAGCCAGACTCTCCGATAACTATTGAAAGGTTCATCTTCCATAAATTTCTTCTAAAAAAATAAATCTGATTTAAATGAAACAAAAATCAAAATCGAGTTGAATTGCTTGATGAATAAGGGAGGATAAAAAGGCGGGAAAGCAATTGAATCCGGTTGGGTTCAGTATTTACATTGCTCTGTCTATATACCAATCTTGATAAACCCAATACCATTTCAAGAGAAAGCAAAGTCTTGCTGAGCCCCAAGAATTTCGAACCTAGTGGTTCAATCCATTTGTTCTATTCATGATATCGTATATCTCATCTTCATTATCGAGATTCGAAGATAAATCCATGTTAGATTTGTAAATGTTCATGGATTTGAACCAAGTAGACTTGAAACTATGATCACCAAACGACTTGACATAAAAGACACCGCCGATGTAATGCAAAACCTATGGAAAAAAGTTTTATGTGAGCCTTAACCTTATCAATGTATGTTTTCTACGCATGTTTGAAACAAAGACTTAACTTCTAAACAAATGTGGATATATGCTAATCATATGCCATGAATCATGATGTAATGGCTGGTTGCCATAATTTTTTATACCAAATTCCCAAGAAAGCAATTGATGAGATACTTGATCGAAACACTTGGGTTCATATCTTGAACCCTTTAGCGACTCAGACGAATCTAGCCATCGTATCCCTTAAAAATAATTACCTCCTCAATGAGCTACTTGGCGACTCTACATCCGTTCAGTTATTAGACCTATCCCAACATTTTTCATAGATTCTCCAAGAGGAAACAATCTCTAATTCACCCCAGCTCCTTACTAATCAACCTCAAACCTTCAACGACCTACCAAAAAAATTTATACACAAATATATAGATCAAACAAACTCTAAATAACCCATTTCAACACTAATGAACTCCAAATCTCCAACTACCTACCGAAAGCATGCATACATTGATACCCACAAACTCCAAATCTCAAACTACCTACCAAAAGTATTCATACATCGATACCATGTACATAGGAATAGGTCTAAGAATGCAAAGAGAACTTACTGAGACAAACGAAAGCGTGATATATTATTGATTTATGTATATAAATACAAAAACATTATAATTGGTATAGCTTAACAAAAAAAAAAATATAAAACTAACAAATTTATATAAACTGTTCAATATATAAATCAATATAATCTAGTTTATATAAAATCTTGTAATTTGTTATTGAATACAATGTATTTTTTATAGATTACTATCATATATATACATGTGATTAATTGCATTAAAGTATAATGTTTAAATGCCATATATAATAAAAATTAATAATTTATAGTCAAATCAAATAAATTTTAAATGATAAATTATAGATTAAATGATATTAAATTGAAATATTTTTTCAATTTATTTTCGATGAAAAAAGTCTAATTATAACATTAATATTTAATATAAATTTAAAATCAATTTTAATATTTTAATTCTAAAGGATTCATAGAAATATCTTTGTCCTAAAATTTTAAATATGTTATGTTGATTTTCTTTTATTTGAAATATTGACCAATCATTTAAAAGGTTAATATTATAATATCTTTATATTACTTTCTTTCTATGTGTGATTTTTTTCAAGATAACAACTACAAATATATAAAAATATATGATAGTATATTAATAAAAATCACGTATTTTGAATTAAGAAATGAAAATTATCCTTTTTTCAAATTATATCACAATCAAAATTAAATTTCTCAAATCACCTCTAATTGAAACATATTTGCAATCTATTAAAAAATTTAAAATTAATTGTTTTGTTCATCTTATTTTTGCATTTGCAATCAGTTATAAACTCAATTTCACTCTAGGAGAAAATTGGAGAAATTGTCTATAAAAACTTTTAAAATTTTAAAATAAAATAGTGGAACTAGATGATATCTAAGACTCCTAAAAGGAATTGCATATGCGTCTCCAGTTGGCGGAATATCAGAAATACTCTCATAGGGCTAAATAACTTCAAAAATACCCTTCCCCAAAATAATTATTAAATCCGAAAAATAAAAACTGAAGAAAAGACAAAATTTCCCTTAATGTTCGAACGTGGAAAAATGGAAGTTCGACAATTTTTCGACGTGAAAAACTGCCGAAAACGAGAAAGCCGAACAGTTTTTTTGCCGTGAAACCTGTTTAAAAGTTGATAGCAAGAAAGAAATAAGTGATTTCGAACTTGAGAGGGAACGATTTGAAGTTGGCGA
>CM071872.1:25747845-25778070 GCA_036759665.1 Gynandropsis gynandra | reverse complement strand
AATAGTGAGGTTTTCGTGTTTCTCTTGTGTTTTTTGTGTTTCTTTTATGAATTAGATAACCTGAGTTGGTAGTGAGTAATATATATATATATATATATATATATTCGATTCTCCCTTTTTCAAAATCAGTCTTATATTGATGTAGTCAAAACGAGTCATATTTATTGAAATGTCAAATGATCGCAATGAGTCACAGTCTCTTCAAGTCATACGGTCGCACTGGGTCACAAAAGCCTAGGTTTGCTGAAAAGGACTTTTAAATACTAGCTAGTCTAGTAGTTGTGCATGAATCCATGGCTTATAGTTGTATTCCGCCCCTATGTTTCAGTCCCAAGTGTCTATATCTCCGTGTATATCGTTGAGTCTTTGCTAAGTCGGAATTCTTTTAGATTTACTTTTCTATTCTCATGATTCCACGTACTTACACTCCCATGTCAATAGAATAAGCTTCTAGCTATTTTTGCCTTACATTGACATGAGTGCATTGATCTCGATGGTTCGAGTCTAAGTGGTGGGTTGATGCGCTTTTCTACGTCCTAAAGGTTAGAGTTGATGCATGATGTCAATGGTTTGGTCTAAATAATTCTTCAATAAAGCAATCTCTTCACTCCTCTAAGGTTACAAGACCTTGTGAGTGTGCCAAATGGCAACCTAGTCTAGGTAGAAAGTTGTCCTCTCCGATTCCGATGTCCTAGAAACCGAGTGCGGACTTTGAAAAAAAATAAAGAAGAAAAGAAGAAGAAAATCATTAGGAAAGGTCTATCACGTATGCGAAGCTAATTTGGTATGGAGATTGCTTGGACGTTGTCTAGGAGTTAGTGAAATGAACTTGGGTGATGTGTTAAATTGCACGGCTCGTGGCTTTCGGTCGATATAAGTCTGAACTAAGTTTGCTTAGGTCCATGTTCATTTGACGCGTTGTTGTGCATGATGTCTGATATTTCAAAGTACTTGTGCTAGTATCCGGTTGTTGTTTGACTCTTCGTGTGCTTAGCTCTAGTTTTGTTTGAGGACAAACAAAGGTTCAAGCTTGGGGGAGTTTGATAACACGTAGTGTGGTTTAGTTTTAGGCTATGCATTTAAATAATTTATGCGTAGTTTGCATAACACGAGTTACAAAACCAACACGAATGTCCTCCATCTAGTCCTTTTGTTGATTTTCAGGTTTTGAGGCGACAAGGCATAATTGAGCTTAAGGATGTTGATTCTTGAAGTGAACTGCACATACTTGGAGCTACAAATCACTCAGAGTAGATTAAGGCCAAGGAACCGCATGGAATACCCTAGCATCGAGCGAAAGGAGCAAACACGATCATGTCCCATAAAGAGACATCAACCCAAACGGGGTTAATATGATCCCGGAGGACGCTGAAGACGCGACCATCAACAGTGAGGAGGACGCGACCCGCAGAAAAGAAGAAGAGGGAATCACTGCGACCCGAGACGCCGACCCCGCGACCCGAGACGCCGACCCCGCGACCCGAGACGCCATTCCTGCGACCCGAGACGCCGATCATGCGGAGGACGCTGAAGACGCGACCATCAACAGTGAGGAGGACGTGACCCGCGGAAAGGAAGAAGAGCGAATCTCTGCGACCCGAGACGCCAATCCCGCGGCCCGAGACGCCATTAGGTCAAAATACATCGGTCCCGTGACCCGAGCCTGAGCTCTAGAAGAGGATGCCTTGATCATACCCGCTGGTCCCATGACCCGAGCCAAGGCCGCAAAGCTCAAGGAAGCTATTATCGGGATTCTCACGACCGTCCACGCTCACGAGGAGTATGCTAGTTCACGCGATGTCACAAGTCTTAAGAACGTCATCCAAGCCGAAGCTTGACCCGCTACGGTCATTGATTAGGTTAAGTGACCCGCGTGTACTCTTTTCCCCTCGTCGGTTTTGTCCCACCGGTCTTCCGACGACGGGTTTTTAATGAGGCCGCGAGTCACTTATTTTCCCGCGACCTAATTAATGATCCGATGCAAGACACGAGACGGACGCAACACAAGGAGAACGACCAACAAGAAACGTATCTTCTTGTTTGAAGAATTCAAGACCATTATGAAGGCCCTTGCATGAAGAGTTGCATTTAATGATCCTAAGTTCGAATTTTTCTTCTTTTTATCTAAATATGGCCGGCCCCCTTGTATGAAGAACATCCAACTTTTATCAACTTTGAAAATTAATCTTTGAATTGATCTTTGATCATTCTTGAATTCCCTTTGTGAATTCTTTGGGTTGTTGGTGCGTAATATCCAGCTTCCTACTCGTTGGTGCGTCATATCCATCAAGCCGTTCGTCCTTCCTTGGTGCGTCATATCCATCGAAGACAAACACGATAAATCGAGAGCCTTCCGCAACTCTCGTGCGACCATTCGTTCCACACACCCTTGTGCAATTCGTTGCAGCAAGGCATATCCGTCACTAACCAAGTCTAGAGCGTCGATTCAGTCGGGATCACGTCAGGGGTGTTCTCTTTAGCCTGCGCGGGCTGCACCATCCAGAAGAACCTGCACGACTCGGGTGGTCTTTCAGCCCGCATGGATTAGAAACCATGAGAGGCCCGCGTGGGGTGGTCTCTTTAGCCTGTGCGGGCTGCACGTCCAGAACATTTAGCATGCCTTGGGCTGTCACCAAGCCCACTCGGGTTGAAGTGCAATAGGATCCCGTGTGGGTTGTCACCTTAGCCTGTGCAGGTCACGTGTCGGGTCATTTAACTAAAAAGTATTAAAACGATGGAAAAAAGAGGTAGCATGACAAATAAATACCAAGAACACTCAGAACACAAGGGGGGCAAAAAAGGACACAGAGGAGAGCTCAGGAGGAGCTGGAAAGCAAGTAAATAACATCAGAATGTGAGTGATGAGATAGGGAAGTCTGAGGCATCGCATTCTCTGCTCTTTATCATGTTTATTGTTGTTTTCTGTTGTTTTACAACAAACTCCATGATGGAGTAAGCCTTTAGCTATGGGCTAGGGAACCGGTTTGTAAGGGATGCTTATGTTTATGCATTAATGCTTAGATCTTTCAAAGTTTCTTGTATTTTGATTCTACGATCAATGCTATGAACGTTCTATACTTGTGCTGACCGCTTAGTAACTTAGGATTTCATGTTTACCTGGGAGGTTAGATTATGAATCCAAAAATATTGATTGTTGATTCTGTGTTATTAATGAGAATCTGACTGGTCGGTTAATCGACTCAGGAATTAAGATTTCATGCTTAATGCTATTGTAATTACGTGTTAATCACTGTAGTGAGGTAGGATTACATGTTATTGTGGTTAGAGATTTTAGGTTTCGAGAGAATCATTCTCTACTTACGAGCATGATGTCCCTATCATCAAGAAAGTTTGATTGATTTATGATCTTTTGTTGGTTGCACCCTTGCAATTCCAGTAACCCGAGGCTAGTAGTTTTCTTAATTATCAAGTCTTTCACGTTTCTTCATTGTTGTCATATTTCAATTTAGTATTCTCAAATTTTACCCCACATCACCATTACTTTCATCCATCTTAGTTTAATTACATTCTTAACTTAGGTTGCATTCCTCCCTAGATTTTAGTATTAAACCGATCCGTATCCTCGCGGTAAGTGAATATTAGGCATTTTATTGCTTGATAGTTCACGCTCATTAGCAACCTTCTTTTTCTTTCCTTTTTTGTAAACTTTATGACCTTTGTCAATCATTATAAATAAATCCATATTTAAACGTTAAAAATATCTTTTTTTGCATCAATCATTTGTAATTAAGTGAAATCCATAAAATCGTCGACCCTCAATTGGCATAAAAAGAATCAATAAATTAGAATCAAGTTTAAACGTGAACCCATTTGACTCATGCAACCCAATACAACCCTTGTGCGACCCTCAATTGGAATAAATTAGAATCAAGTTTTAATAGGAACCCATCCGACTCATGTGGTCCAATATGACCTTTGTGCGACCCTGAATTGGAATAAATTAGAACAATGCATATACGGGAACCCATCTGACTCATGCGACCCAATATGACCCTTGTGTGACCCTCAATTGTAATAAATTAGAATCAAGTTTAAACGTGAATCCATCCGACTCATGCAACCCAATATGACCCTTGTGCGACCCTCAATTGGAACAAATTAGAATCAAGTTTAAACGGAAACCCATCTGACTTATGTGACCCAATATGACCCTTATGCGACCTCAATTGGAATAAATTAGAATCAGTTTAAATGGGAACCCATCCGACTAATGCGACACAATATGACCCTTGTGCAACCCTCAATTGGAATAAATTAGATCAAGTTTAAACGAGAACCCATCCATGACCCTTGTGCGGCCTTCAATTTGAATAAATTAGAATCAAGTTTAAACAGGAACCCATCCACTCATGCAATCCAATATGACCCTTGTGCGAACCTCAATTGGAATAAATTAAAACGACTCATGTCATCCGACTCATGTGACCCATGCGACCCATGGGACCCATGTGACCCTTCCGATCCATCTGACTCTTGTGACTCGTCGTTTCGATGTCAGACTCTTGTCTTTTGACCCATGTGACCCTTCTAAACCATGTGACTCTTGTGGCTCATCATTTTGTTGTAAGAATCCTGTCTTCCGACCTTTGTCTCTAAGTCTACATCTATGTCTCCTCTCTTAGTATACGTCTCTAACCCCAAATTCTATGATTTTTTTGACCTTTTGAACTTCGGCACGAAGGTGACATGGTAGATGTAGGGCATCGTACTATCTCTGTATTACTCAAGGTCTGGTAATCGACATACTCGACCTCTATGTAGTCAGTCACGAGTTATAAGGGTGACATAGGTGACGGTGTTGGGTCACTCTTGAAATGTGACTGGAAGACGAAGTACATGACATGAGATAACTCAGGACTGCAATACCAGAGTCTTTGCTTCATGCTTCTGTAACTTGTAAACCTCTTCCAGATGATACTTGTGAAGTTTTGTACCGTGTCGCCAGTACGAGTGCAATTCTAACTCCAACCATCTGATGGGTTAGTCTGACTACTCAAGGCTTCAATGCCATTATCAAAATATTTGGGTTGTAGATGTCTAATTAAGAATCCATGTAGACAATAATATCAATCATATCGACATTTGAAAAAATGTTAAATCTATTATTTTGATTATTTTTTTATCCTTTCATTCGTCGAGTTCACATCTATTGATCCATATATGCGACCAAGCGACCCATGCGACCCTCAATAGATGGTCACAACCTTTCATCCTTATAAATCCATAAATTCGTCCTTATAAATCCATAAATTCATCGAGTTCTCACCAAACTTTTCACCAAATTTCAAAAAAGATAACAGTGTGGTCAAAGTTGGTCACAACCTTTCTTTTTCGTCGATTCAATGTTAGGGTCCTGTCTTTTCGAATTTCAGCCTTTCCGTTTTCTCGAATAATAACATATACTCTATCTAACTCTCATTATCTTCCACCCATATTTCGCTCTAACACTCATAATCTCTCGGCTTCGAAAATGCAAAATTTCCCTCATTTCGTCCAACCCATTCTTCCGAGCAATCTAGAGCACTACCTTGTAATCTCCTTCATCCTACTCTCTTTCTGTATGTTACATGATGAGAATGTAGACATTTAATTTCTTTTTTCTTTTATGTTACAGTACATTCCGAGGAAGTTCTTCGATGAGCATATTAATGAGAAAAAGAGGGACAACAACACGACAACGCTTAGATCAGACGTGACTTACAAAACACGGGAAGTCAAATTGGACGACTTCGGATTCTTTGATGGATGGAAATATTTCTCTAAGGACCATGATTTTTTGTATTGGGGATTTCGTAGTTTTCCATCACGAAAGTGATATGGTTTTTCACGTCATCGATTTCGGAGACGATATGTGTAATCTGCAATATGCATTATCATCATCGTCATCAAACGCAAAAGCAGGGTCATATTTTTTTGCTCAGTCATTTTTCAAGGTAACAACCACACATTCAAATGTGGCCGTAGATGCATTGGTTAGTGACCTCAAACCGATTCATCATATATCACTTTGGTTATTTATTCGATTTTTAATCATTTCTACTAATGTAATTTGGGTGATGGTGCAATCTCTTTCGATAAGGTTTGCGAGGTCAAACAGTCTTATCACTAAACAATGTAAGATAATTTTGATAAACGTTCAAGGAAGGGCGTGGTCGGTAGATTTGAGGCCCGTGAGTCATGGTGGGGCTAGCATCAGACGGGGTTAGACAAAGTTTTGTCATGAAAAGTGGACAAAATGAGGGATATTCCCCCACATTCGAACTGGTCTCCAATGAAGCAACACTTGTGCTTCGGTATGCCCCCAATAGGGTCTAACAATAACATTGTTTGATTTTATTAATTATTGTTTGGGGTTCATTCCTTTGATCTTACGTCATGTTTGTATTTTGATTGTGGATTTACTATTATTTGGATTTATCGGTATTTCATTCCATTGTGATCCATTGCCACCCTTTTAACATATGCGACCCCTTGCAACCCATTTGACCCCTGCGACCCTTGCCACCCTTTTGACATATGCGACCTAAAATACACGACCCATTTGACCAATGTGACCCCTTGTAACCCTTTCAACATATGCAAACCAACATAAGCCAACATATGCGACCTTTATAACCCCTGCGACCCATTTGACTCCTGCGACCCCTGCGACCTTGTAACCCTTTCGACATTTGCGACCCAACATACACAAACCAACATACGCTAACATAAACGACCGTTGCGACCCCTACAACCCATTTAACTCTTGTGACCCATGCGACACTTGCCACCCTTTCGACATATGCGACCCAACATATGTGACCCATTTGACCCCTGCGACCCGTTGTGATCCATTTGACCCCTGCAACCCATGCGACCCAACATACGGGAACCATTTGACCCAAGCGACCCGTTGCGACCCTTTCAACATATGTGACCCAACATACGCTAACATATGCGACCAATGCGATCCATTTGACTCTTGCGACCCTTACCACCCTTTCGACATATGTGACCCAATATACGTGATCCATTTGAGCCTGTGACCCATGCAACCCCTTCTAACCCATTTGACCCCTGCGACCCATGTGACTCCTTGCGACCCATTTGACCCCTGCGACCCGTTCAACCCTTTCGACATATGTGACCCAACATACATGATCCGTTTGACCCATGCGACTGATGCGTTCCAAGTTAAACAAATATTAACGTAAACTACCCGCAAGTGCATGGCACGTGTGTAGTACTCTAGGTGTCGATCCCACAAGGACTAGGCAACATAACCTAAACTCAAACTACGAATAAAACTTGCAAACGAACGAAATATTGATTTTAGGAATGAAATAACTAAAGCAAATAAACTACGAATTCTTAACAATGAGACAAACGTTCTAGGAATCTGGTTTCACCACAAGACTACCAAAACCAACAATCAACCTATCTAATCATGCAATCCCAATTAAGTTATCTAAGGCAAATGATCCTAATATGATATCTACCCTCTCTCGAGGCATAGACACGTGATCTAGTCAAGTTATCCCCTACTTTCGTGGCTGACACCTTAAGCTAAACCCATAAGTTCTATGATTCATCTGTTTTACCCTCAACCGCTGCTACCCTACTTTCGTGGCCTAACCTCAGTTGTTCTAAACCTGATTATCCGAAATTAGAATTCTCCTTTAGGTATTTCTCCTAAGTTCCTAACACATGCATCTACGTGGCCATCGTAAATACAAGTCAATGAAGCATTTAGACAAAGAATAGATAAATGAAAATGGGACATTGCATTCAAAGATAAATCAAAAGAGGTTCCGGGATAGCCATGGGCTAATCCCTTCTCATAGAACAAAACGACTACTCGCTCTTGCATCCGTAAACAAACATAATCGAAATAGATAATTTAAGGAACATAAAAACCAAACGAAACCGAAGTCCTTATTCGATCTTTTATGCCCTTGAATGTCTCTTGCCAGAAACTCACGAATAGTCTTCTTGCTCTCTGCAACTCTCCGTGTTTTCTGCTCTGTAACGCCTGTAAAACTGATTGAATATCCTTCTTTCCTCTTTTCTTCTCTTTCCTTTTCTTCTTTCCCCTTTGGCCGTGCTTTTCCATTCTTCTCTTGTGATCTTCCTTTTCTTCTCCATGGGTGCAATCTTTCCTTTTATGTGTTGCAGGTCCGTGTGTTTCCATGCCCGGATGTGCAAGATGCTCAACCCGGTCAGACACCTCAGATAATGGACGATCGGTAGGGCTTTCCACATGCCCAGGCCATGCTGAACATTCGGCAATGTTTGCTGTCTCATAAGCCCAGTCGTGCATACGGTTAAGCTCGGTCATGCAACTTCTCTTTGTGTTTCCCAGTCCTGCAATGTACGAGCCCGGGTCGTGCAGCATGTTTAGGAGAGATTTCTGTTTCAAGAGCCCGGTCGGGCTGGAGTTGGTGCATGGTCGTGCAGGGTGTCTTGTTTGCTGAGCTCGGTCGTGCTAATGGGATTAGTTCGCTCGAGCATTATTGTCCTCTACTGAGCACGGTCGGGCTGCTACTCTTGCATGGTCGGGCAAGTGTGTCAACTGCTGAGCCCGATCGGGCTGATGGTGCTGCACGGTCGGGCACTCCATTCCCTCATGTGGCCGACCGTGCTATGCATTGTGTTGGCCGTGCAGGTTTTTGTCTTGCCCTATTTCTCCTTCCGTTTGCTCCGTTACAATCCTTGATGCTATTACTTTGTCCCGTGTATGTTCTTTAGCTTCGAAATGAACCGAATTTGCATTAAAACTTGTAAGAACACGGAAACACGAAAAGGAGTAAAACGGATAAAAAATCATATGTAAACATCACAAGTATATCATAAACATCTCTAAAATCATGCGAGAAATACGTATTAAAACAAGACAATCAACGACCCTTTCAACATATGTAAACCAACATACGCTAACATACATGACCCTTGTGACCCCTACGATCCATTTGACTCTTGCAACCCCTGCGACCCTTGCCACCCTTTCGACATGTGCGACCCATTTGACCCCTGAGACCCATGAGAATTAAGTTCAAACAAATATGAATCAAAATTTTTTTAAAAAATTATCAAGTTATTTACAAATAATATGAATCAAGTTCAAGGATGAGATGATGGGATGCCATTAGTCTTGGGGTACATCGATAATTCTTCCATGTGTAAATACATCAGTAACAATCTTCTCACGAATGGAAGCAACCTTCTCGTCGCAAATTTCGGGGAACTTCTTCTCATATTTCAATACAACAACTTCTAAGTATTTGCAGCCGGAAACACCATAGTCACTCGAACTTTTGTTCTGTGACAGACCTTCATAATTCTTGTACTTCCATTTATCTTCTCCAGAAATCAGGGAATGATACTCTCCGAGTCAGAACATTTTTGAAAAAGTTATTCTTTTAATCTCCATCACCAGATCGATATGTGAATCCTTCAACCTTCTTTGGAGGTCGTATACCGTGATGCATTGGGTGTTGAAATCCATTTCATGGCTACCCAATGACAAGGCATATATCAATTTTCGGGGGATGGAATGTTTACAATCGAGACCAAGCCATCATACTCCTCCACTATTGAACCATCTCTAAATTGATACATGCCCTCTAAATAATTATTAAGAGTGTCCGAAAATTCTTCCATATCCTCATACACCCATATCGTGAGTGTCTGCATGAAAGCAATAGGACAAACATAATAATTCCGATATGTTGCTGGGAATCTCTTGACGCAATAATACAGCTCAAACAACGCCTCATCCAATTGCTGCAAAAAATTAACATACATGAATACAAATGACACAAAATGACCTCTGTGACCTTTGTGACTTTCGTGACTAAGGGTTAAAAAGACTTACATCATCTTCAAGCCATACACCATCCTTTAATATGATCTTTCAAAACTCTGGCCGCTAAGGACAATCTATTTTAGATCTCTACCCGCTCTTGGATAGATTTCATCATAAATTTATATAGTTGAGTCAATTACAGACAACTAATGTCAATAAAAAAACACTCTCAGGTTATTTTGCATCTTCCAATCCCTTGGACCTCCACACAAAATGCCGATTCCCTACAGAGTCTTGAACCATCTTTTCTGCGGGTTATTGAACCACCTTTTCTACGGGTTCTTAAACCACTTCTTCTGCGGATTCTTGAACCACTTTTCTGCGGGTTCTTGAACCACCTCTTCTTTGGGTTCTAGAACAACCTCTTCTACGGGTTCTTGAATAACCTCTTTTGTGGGTTCTTGAACCGCTTCTTCTACGGGTTCTTCTGCAGCAATAGCTTTCGCTCGCCCTCTCCCCTTCTTCCTGCTACTCTTGTTGTTGGTCCACCTCGTGGGTTTTGTTCCCCAACTGTTTGTGCTCTTTCCGCTGGTGGCTCAGTCAGTGGATGTTCAACATATGGCTCATGTCTTTCCTTTTGTGGTCACCGTTGGACTATCACACTCATCCGATGAAGCTCCAACGTCTGCATAAAAATTACTTCATTCATTAGGCTCATCCTTCATGACCCATGGGACATATGCGACCCATGCGAACCTTGGGAACTTTGTGACCCATGCGACTCATGCGACCTTTTGTGATCCATGCGACTCATGCGATCTTTTGTGACCCATGCGACTCATGTGACCTTTTGTGGTCCATGCGACTCATGGGATCTTTTGTGACCCATGCAACTCATGTGACCTTGATGAATCAAATGACCCATGCGACATGCGATCTTCATGGCTCAAATGACCCACGGTACTCATGTGACCTTTGTGACCCATGCGGCCCATGCAACCTTTGTGACTCAAATGACATTTGTCACTCGATATTACTTACTTGGTGGTACTTCGACCTCTCTGACTGGAACTTTTGGAGTTCCCTCAGCACCAACTGCTTCAACAAGAACCACTACAATATCCTCGGCAGGAACCTCGTCAGGAACACCAACGACATCATATACATAAAAATTACTTCATTCATTAGACTCATCCTTTGCGACACTGATGCGACCCATGCAACATCTGCTACATATACGACCCATGGGACATATACTACCCTTGCGACCTTTGTGACCCATGCGACTCATGCAACATTTATGACCCATGCAATCCATGCGATATTTTGACTCAAATGAACTTTGTGACTCAATATTACTTACTTGGTGGAACTTCGAACTCTTTGACTGGAACTTCTGGAGTTCCCTCAGCACCAACATCACCGATGACCTCTTCGACAGAACCCAATGGAGTATCCTCGGAAGGAACCTCCTTTAGAACACCAACGACAACATCTGCATAAAAATTACTTCATTCATTAGACTCATCCTTCGTGACACTAATGCGACCCATGCGACATCTGCTACATATGCGACCCTGGGACATATGCAACCCTTGCGACATATACGACCCATGCGACCCATGCGACCTTTAACCCATGCGACCTTTTGTGACCCATGCGACCCATTCGAGCTTTTGACTCAAATGACCTTTGTGACTCAATATTCCTTACTTGGTGGAACTTCGACAGGAGCAACCACTGGAGGAACCTCTTCAGAAATGTATTCAATTCGAGGAATGTTGGCGAAAAATTAATATTTTCAATTAATATTGAAATGTTTGTCACATCCTCTCCAGAGCCATCTCAAGAGTCATTTTCAGCCTCTGACTCCATTAACTCTTTGCTTGGATTTTCTCTTGATACTAGAAATGGATGTGGAAGGAATTCAAAATCATCATCTCTCATAGTGTCGGAAGATTGGTGTCCAGTGTTCACATCTTTCTCGACAGACTTTAATTTTTCTTTCTCAGCACCTTCAGAATTTGTCACCTTCAATTTGGGATTAGGCAATTGAAACCTGAAATCCCTTAGAAGGTCTCTTACGACGTTGATGATTCTTTTCTCCGACTTCTTTATTTCCTTTATTAATTTTTGCTCCAGAGTCAGAGAGACTGCAACTTCTTCTCCTTCATCTTCAGCTTCATCATCACCCTCTCCTTTAGCTTCAACTTAATCATTACATTCTCCTTCTTCATCAACTTCAACATCACCTACACATCTTTCCTCTTCATCAGCTTCAAATATTGGTGGAACATCTACAACCTCTATTGTTGTTTCACCCATGCTCTTTTTCCTCTTAGTTCCCTTTCCTTTCCCTTTTTGTTTATCACCAAAAGCTGCTTTTTGCGTCAACAGTTCTTGCTTACGAATGTCTTCGCAACAAATACCCTTTGGAATTTTATGTAGATATTCCATCCATATCTGAATATTGGGGTCGTTGCATCCCTCGTAATCCTCAGATAAAAAAGTAAAGCTTCCTCATCATGTTCAGTACGAAGAATACTTCGAATATCCTGCAAAAACAACAAATAACCATTATGACCCTTTGTGACCCTTGTGACCATTATGACCCTTATGTAATTGTTACCTTAGAATCTTTGATCTGCCTCATCACGTCTACATATTTCGGGTAAAAATTGGATTTAACCCTCTTCTTGTACATCCTTGGGCATGATGGATTGGTATCTATAACATCAACATACCATCCGTTTCCGTCCAAACTAAGGATGATTTCGAATGGAAGTAATTGAAACATTAAAACAAAATGATAAGAATACAAAAATCACGAAAACATCCATGTTATTCGAATAATATATACAACTTACCATTAGTGGGATCATGAAACCACCACAATGCCAATTTGGTTTCGGTGGTTCTCTGCTAACATGCTTTTAGCAAGTATCCACAAGCTTCTCGAATGTCTAAAGCCTCCATGGAAAACTTTCACAAAATTCGAAGTCATCAACCATGTCAATGAGATCATGGCTGATAAAATTGTCTAATGAAGGCTTGTGATCCAGAACTTCCCACAACAACATCAAAGTTGCCAACCTCGTCCAGCCGACGAAATTCTTCGCCTTCACAAGCTTTTCACTCACTTGTGTGGTGGTCACCTTTCCACGACTAAAATTCTTCAACCTAAATGTATCACTCCTTTTGGACTTCTATCCTCTAGGATATGGTCCGCAATTCAATCCAGTAATTAGTGCATGCTCCACTACAGAGTATCGAATGAAAACACCATTTACGATGAACCATAACTCCTTCTTGTCTCGTACAATCACATAGTGATTTAATAGGACAAATATTTGAATCTTTGTCAATGTGGAGTCACATTGGAAATGGAATAAATGCCTAAATTGTGACTCCTTATTGAAGTAATGCAACTCATATTCATCTAAGATTCCTCTCAACTTCTTTATTGTCTCGTGAGGATAACACTTGGTAGTGATCTTTGGCATTCTATTCATGTGCTTGAATTCATACAGAAACTTCGGCTTTGGTGGCACTTGCAAAATGACCAATTAAGAATACATTAGACTTCTACCGACTCAAGCGATCCTTATGACTCAATCGACCCATGTAACTCAAGCGAAGCGACCCATGCGACTCAAGCGACCCTTGCGACTCAAGCACCCCATGCAACTCAAGCGACTTGACCCTAGCGACTCAAGCGACCATTGCGACCCAATGAGTCTCTTGAGTCGAAGAGGGTCATGAGTTTCAAGGGACTCACTAGGACTCCTGACCCTTTTAGACTCAAGAGACTCAGTGAGATTCACGGAACCCTTGAGACTCAAGCGACCCTTGAGTCGAAGAGGTTCATGAGTCTCGAGCGACTCACTGAGACTCCTGACCATCTTCGAGTCAAACGACTCACTGAGACTCAAGCGACTCACTAAGATTCACACCCATTTCAAATCAACAAACAATTACGCTCTCAACAACCTGATCTCTAATGTATTTCATCTACAACGTAAAACCCTATAAATCGATCCACTTAAAGACGCCATTGAAGATTGACTCATGTTCTCGTATTGGTCCTTATCATTTCTTTCTCAGTTTAAAAATTTTCTTGGTCTCAACTTTAAATTTTCCTTCTTGCTTACTTTGAACTCGCTCCTTGCTCTCAACTTCAAAATCCTCCCTCGCTCCTTGCTCTCAATTTTGAAACAATTTTTCATTTCGAAAAAATTCCATCCGTGTGTGTTTTCACAGGCGAAAATTAATTAATAGCAAATTTATCTTTTCTTCAATTTTTTCTATTTAATAATTATGTTTACGAGGGTAGACGTGAAGCCCTGAAACCCTAGGAAGATATCCTTGATATTCTCGCTTTTGTTTCGGATATTTTCCTTCTATCATTTGTAAGATGGAGAATTATATTAAGGATAAATTTTTTTGTTGGGTCCGAGGGTTATAGATTTTTCATATTTTAAGAAGTAATAAAAACATAATAACTAAATTTTAATTCGTTATTTTCAATAAAAAATAATCTAATTTGGTTATAATTATACAGAAGTATTTTCAATATAAAATCTAAATTCTAATTAGTGATTATTATCTTTTTTATTTTGATTTATCGATATTAGTAGATAATTTTAATAATTAGTAGATAACACATAATCAAAACTTGACTTATATTCTAAACTGATAATATATATAAAATAAATGATCACTTGATAATTTCGCTTATTTAGATATTTTTAATAATCGAATGAAATTATTATTATTTAATTAATAATCAAATTAAATGAATCCTATAATTTTTATTTTTTTTATACTGATCAATTATCTTATGTGTATTCAAATTGAATCCAAATAACATTTTTAGGTTATTAGGTTATGTTTGGTTCAGTTGGACAATATGGATAGATTAAGAAAGCCCCTGATGATCTCCCAATTGTGGCCGATACATATTGAAAAAACAATTAAAAGTGGTGGCAATAATTCACGTTAAAAAGAGAGACGAAATAAAAAATAATAATTCTGTCAATTTTGGGAACAAATCATAACCAATAATTCACTTAACAGAAGCACCTGACGGCGACCTGGCATGTTTTGTTAAAGGAACACACCACAAAAGGCTTTTATATTACTCCAAAATCAATCTGTACAATACCAATATTTTCACAATTTTTAACTTATATTAACTTATATGTATGAAACTCCTCGGTTTTATTCAAACACTATTAAAAACCTCAATTTAGAGACTTACTCTAAATGTCTAAAGAGGTGACCATCGGTCCGAAATCCGTAGAAATTAGATAAGAAAATAAGGATGGAAATGTTTGTTTGCAATTAGAGACAACTTTTTGTTCGGAATTACGCCCCTAATTCATTTGCACTTTTTCCAAAAAAAAAAAATCGAAAATTCTATAATCTTCTCCCTCACCGCAACAAACTTCGATACCTCATGTTCACTGAAGAAACATATGATGGCAATGGGGCAAGCTCCTCAATGTTTCCCGATATGAAAAACCTGCAAACATGAGGAACACCAAAAGTCAAAATCCATGAATCGTGATTTAGTACAAGGTAGAAGAAGCTGAAGAACAAAGACTATGTCTAAAACCTGAAGGCAAACAAAACAACCTTTGGATCTTGAGAAATCATATCAAGAAAAAAAAACGAAAATGTGCATAGCCTCTCTTGTGATGAAGACCTTCCATGGCGTCAAGATACAACAATTTCAACTTCGATGGATTGGCAATTTCACATTTTTTGGGCCGTAACTTTCATATGGTGGACCAAAATCGATGACTCATATGTAAAATTCAACGCAATATGACATCGGAAACAGTTGATTATGCACTAAAAATAGTGAAATGTTGATTTCCGGTGTTGAAGAAGATAATGATCTTGATGTCGGCGCAAATGCAGGACCCAAAAGGGTGGAGTGCGACATCAACGAACATGAAAGCTCTATTACCGATTTGATTTGAGATCAGTGAACTTTGCTTTGAACTTTGTGATCTCAGTTTGTTGCAACATGATCTGTGTCTGTTGTGCCTCGACAAGTGTGGTGAGATTTTCTATGAGATGCACGAGGCTCAAAACCTCATGCATAACCATCTATGTCATATCGTCTGAAGTCACATTGATGTAGGATTTCAATGAATGTAAATTGAATATATGTTCTCATCGGTTTGGTTGGACGATCTACATTGAACCAAACCTCAATCCGCCTACCTAGAACCGACGAGCTCAGGAGATGTGAATAAGGAAAGACAGAAGATAAAGATCTTTTCTTATCTTTTCCAACGACTAGAAAATCCTCCCCAAAGACTAGAAAATATTCCAAGGAAATCTTATTCCACCGGATTATCTTCTTTCCCATTTCGAAGATTTCCAACAATCATAAAATATTCCCAACGACTAGTAGATGATTTGTTGTCCATCCTTTACGCACTTTTCTTATTGTAACATAGAGTATCCTATATAAAACATTTCATTTGTAACGACACCACTGAAATGAATAAATAAAACCCTTTTCGTATTCTTGAATGGTGTCAAGAACACGATGACTTCAACTTCTTCCGAGAAAAATTGAAACCATTATCCAATTGTATCAGGAGGCTTTCGCACCTCTTGTGGTGTCCATATTTCCACCCTAAGTACTTCTACTTCCACCATCAACTTCCACCTTTCACCTTTGTCTAACGAATCTTGAAGAGAGCCTTTATACAAGTCAAGAGATCTTCCACCCCAACCACCTCCATCCACCATCAACGGATGAATTTCATGAACAGTGCCCATAGAACAGTCAAGAGATCCTCTTTGACCAAAGAATACTACCTGAGTGATCATGATTATTGGATTCTTTGTATGCGCCCCAAGTTCACCTTGAGGCCTGTGTTATTTCGGTATCAGAGCCCGGTTCAAGGAACAAAGGTACATTATATCCCTTTAAATTCATTTTATTGTACTAATCCTATCTTTGTTATGTTTATTTAAAATAACTAGAGGACGAGAATGTCGAGCACCACAATGACATGATCTTGAAGAGGAGGATGAAGAATTGCCGAGACGACCAAGGTGATACCACATCATCCGTGAGGATAAAGATTCTGACGAGGAACCACCTTGAAGACAACGACATGAACACGATAATAAAAATTTAAAATTAAAACCATCTACTTTTGCTGGACGTGTTGACCCACAAACCTATCTCGATTGGAAGAGGCGGATGGAAAATATTTTTGAGTGCTACATGTATACGGAGAACAAAAAGGTGCAGTACATCGTAGCTCAATGATCGTTTCATTTTCATACGTATTTCCTGCACAATTTTAGAGATATTTATGATATAAATGCGATGTTTACGTATGATTTTGTATTCGTTTTACTCGTTTTCGTGTTCTTACAGGTTTTAATGCGTATTTGGTTCATTTTGGAGCTAAAGGACGTACATGGGACAAAGTACTAACATCGAGGATCATAACGGAGCAAACGGGACGAGTATCGAAAAGGACAAACAAAGCCCACGTGGGGCATTCACCTAGCCAATGCGGCTACAACCTCCAGCAAACTCAGCACGGGTCGGGGCACTCCTCAGCACACATGGGTCGGGACACTCCTCAGCACGCACGGGCCTTCAAGGCACTCCTCAGCCCGTGCGGGGCACTTGTTCTAGCAAAAACAACACAGCTCGGGCTGTGCATCAGCCCGAGCGGATTCAACACCAGCAAGGGAGCCCGTGCGGGGCACACACACCAGCCCACACGGGTCACGTTCGTCACATGCAGAAATAAGAAAAGGAAACTTGCGGGAAAGATGAAAAGAAAGTGGTTAGTTGCCTACACAAAAAGGAAACATTGTTAGAGAATAGGAATGAGAGTTATATGGCTGGAAAATAGAATGGAAACGTGCCCACTTACTCAAGAATAGAAATCAATGCAAAGAAGAATGGAAAACTCACAAAAATAGCAAGCTGCAACAAAGAGGAAAGAAGAGGAAAGGAAGTGAACGACCAAAGAGGGAAAAAAAGGAGAAAAGGAAGAAAGAAAAGAGGAAAGACAAGGAGGAGAGCTACGGTTCGTTCACTTAAGTATGGAGAGGAAAAAACACAGCCGTTAGACAGAGAGGAAGAAGACAGTGACTTACAGGAGACATTCAAGGGGCATCGAACAGGGACTTCGGTTTCGTTTGGTTTTCACGTTCCTTAAACTATCTATTTCGATTATGTTTATTTTTGGACGTATGTTGGTTTCGGTTGATTGTTGGTTTCGATAGTCTTGTGGTGAAACCGGATTCCTAGAACGTTTGTCTCACTGTTAAGAACTCGTTAGTTTATTTGTTTTTAGTATTTCAATCTTAAAACCAATATTTGTTTGTTTCCAAGTTTGATTCGTAGTTTGAGTTTAGGTTGTGTTGTGTAGTTCCTGTGGGATCGACACCTAGAGTACTACACATGTGCCGTGCACTTGCGGGTAGTTTAGGTTAATATTTGTTTAACTTTGAATCGCATCACTCAACTCGCGGACGACCATTCACTTGGTTGGATTGAGAGGTAAGCACTAACATTTTAGAAGACTTGATCAAATCTCAACATGGGGAGAAATGAAAGCCCTCATGTGCAAAAGGTACATAGCCCCACACTTACATAAAGAATTATATCGTAGATACAGAAAAAACTAAACCAAGGAAGATGAAGAAATCGTGATGGCTCAAATTTTAGATGGAATAAATGAAAGAATAACTAGAAAGGTAGAAAACCAACACTACTATAATTTTCAAGATATATTTCATTTGTCGATTCAAATCAAGTAATAGATTAAAAGGAAGCAAGCAACAAGTCGAGGAAGGACACAACCCTCATGGACAGCCGAACAACTCCCAAGGATGCCAGAGAAACAAAGGATGGATGACAGTTTCAAAGGTAAAGCTCCCGAGACATCAAAGGATGTCAAAAGGAGAAGGTAACAAGATAATTCATTTGAAACCAATTCATACTCGCGAGATTGTATATTTTAAGTGAAAAGGAATAGTGCACATGGCACGAGACTGCCCCAATCCGTGTTTCATGATCCTCTCCGACTGCGGAGAATACAAGCCCACAAACGAGGAAGAACTGATTGAAGATGAAAGTGACGAGATCGATTATCCAGATAATGGAGAATTACTGGTGATCATCTCGTTTTTATACGTATTTCTCACATGATTTTAGAGATGTTTATGACGATAGATGGGATGTTTACGTGTGATTTTGTATCCGTTTTACTTGTTTTCGTATTTCGTGTTCTTTTAGGTTTTAATGCGTATTTGGTTCGTTTTGGAGCTAAAGAACGTACATGGGACAAAGTATTAGCATCGAGGATCATAACGGAACAAACATGACGAGAATCAGCAAGGACTAACACAGCCCACGCGGGGCATTCACCTAGCCAGCACGGGGCATGACCCCCAGCAACTTCAGCATGGCTCTGGGGGGACTTCAGCCTGCACGAACCTTGAGTTGCACCACAGCCCATGCGGGGCACACTCCTTAGCCTGCGCAGGGCCATTGGTCCAGCATATCCAGCAACTTCAGCATGGGTCGGACAATCCTTCAGCACGTACGGATGAAGTGTCACCAAAGGAGCCCACACGGGGCACACTCTCCAGCCCGCACGGGTCGTGTCTGTCACCTGCAAAAACAAGAAAGGAAACTTGCGGAAAACAAGAAAAGGAAGTGGTTAGTTTCCTACACAAAAAAGTAACATGGTTAGAGAAGAGGAATGAGAGTTATATGGCTGAAAAATAGAAATGAAACATGCCCACTTATCCAAGAATGTAAACCAATGCAAATAAGAATGGAAAACTCACAAAACAACATGCTGCAACAAAAGAAAGAAGAGGAAAGGAAGTGAACGGTCAAAGAGGAAAAAGAGAAGAAAAGGAAAGAAAGAAAAGAGGAAAGACAAGGAAGAGAGCTAGGGGTCGAATTCAATTCAGTTTTGTAGAGCACGCACATTAGAAAGAGTTGCAGAGAGAGAGAGTAGAGAGAGGAGCTGTTCGTGAGCACTCTTGACGGAGGAGACATCCAAGGAGCATTGAAGAACGAATAGGGACTTCGGTTTCGTTTGGTTTTTATGTTCTTTAAACTATTTACTTCGATTATGTTGTTTGCTTTCGAATGCATGGCGAGTAGTCGTTTTGTTCTAGGATATGGGATTAGCCCATGGCTATCCCCGAACCACTATGATTTATCTTTGAATGCAATTTCCCGTTTTTGTTTATCTATTATTTGTATGAGTGCTTGATTGACTTGTATTTACGAAGGCCAAGTAGATGCATGTTTTAGGAACTTAGGAGAAGGACCGAAAGGAGAATTCTAATTCCGGATTATCAAGCTTAGAACAACCAAGGCTAAGCCACGAAAGTATGGTAGTAGCGGTTGAGGGTAAAATAGATGAATCATAGAATTATGGGTTTAGTTTAAGGTGCCAGCCATGAAAGTAGGGGATAACTTGACTAGATCATGTATCTATGCCTTCAGAGATGGTAGATATCATTTTAGAATCTTCCACCTTAGATAACTTGATTGGGAATGCATGATTAGATAGGTTGATTGTTGGTTTCGGTAGTCCTGTGGTAAAACCGTATTCCTAAAACGTTTGTCTCACTGTTATGAACTCTTTAGTTTATTGTTTTTTAGTTATTTCATTCTTAAAACCAATATTCATTGTTTGCATGTTTGATTCGTAGTTTGGTTTTAGATTATATTGCGTAGTCCCTATGGGATCAACACCTAGAGTACTACACACATGTCGTGCACTGCTGGTAGTTTAGGTTAATATTTGTTTAACTTGGAATGCATCAACTGGTAACATGGTGCGATTTGCACACGATGGTCAAACCTTAAGAGACGACCCAACAAGAGACGATCTTCCACACAAAATATCTCATCAAGGATAAGGTATGTGGACTTATTATAGATAGCGGTTCTTGTATGTATGTTGCAAGCAACTATATGGTGAAAAAGCTAGGTTTGGAGCCGAAGAACCACCTTACCCGTATAAACTACAATGGATCAACAATCAAGGGGAACTCAAGATAACCGAGCAAGTAACCGTGCCTTCAACATAGGCAAGTACCATGATAAAGTAATTTACGTTGTCATCCAATTCAAGTAGGACAAATCCTACTATAGTGGCCGTGGCAACTCGACCGCGTGGTAACGCTTGATTGAAGGACAAAATTTTTGCTCTTTTATCATGAACAAAAGAAAGGTAACACTAGCACCTCTTAGTCCTTCACAGCCATGAAATGAATTTTATGTTAAATTATGAGGATAAACATAAACCAAATTTTTATATTAAAGCTAGTATGGTTTGTACGGCTTTGAGTAATCAAAGCCCTATATTACTCATGGTCTACAAAGATGTCTTGATAGGCCAAGGTACAATGGAGTATCGCACGAAAATCACCAACATACTAGATAAGTATCGAGACTTGTTTCCCAAGGAGATAGCAGTCAAACTACCACCTATACAAGGCATCAAATATTAGATCGATCTCATCACAGAAACACCATTGCCAAACTCATCAGCATACCACATGAACAACGAGGAGACGAAGGAATTAAAACGGAAAGTCCAAGAGCTAAATGGACAAAGGCTACATCAGAGAAAGTCTAAGTCCATGAAGTTTCCTCGTACTACTTGTACCAAAGAAGGACGAGCCATGATGGATATGTGTCGACTATCGGGCAATCGACAACATCACAATCAATTATCGACATCCATTCCATGGTTAGATGACATGCTTGATGAGCTAAGTGGGGCAACAATTGTCTCTAAGATAGACTCAAGAGTGGATATCACCAAGCTTGCATGAGAAAAGTCGATGAATGGATGACGACCTTCAAAATGTAGGAAGGGTTGTACAAGTGGCTTGTCTTGGATTTCAAAGTTTCCAACGTCCCTAACACCTTCATGAAACGCATGAACAATCTTCTAAGAGGTCACATCAGTAAATTCGTTGTATTTTATTTTGATGATATTCTCGTTTATAATAAAAATATTAGGGAACATATAGTACATATTGAGCTAGTGTCAGAGATTCTTTAAAGTAATAGCTCTACACAAACCTCAAGAAGTGCTCCTATTGCACTAATGAGACTGTTTTCATAGGTTTTATAGTAAGTTTACAGGGACTATGCGCAGACAAGGAAAATATCATGGCCATAAAAGAATGGCCAACACCAATAACCGTCGCACACGTATAAAGCTTTCATGGACTAGCAAGTTTCTACCACTGGTTTGTGAAGGATTTCAGCAGCATAGCCACATCCCTCCCTATGGTTATAAAAAAGGAAAAGGTCTTAGAATGGGGAGATGCACAACTTAAGGCGTTTGAAGTACTTAAGGCGACTCTCACCACTGTGCCTTCCCTAGCACTAATGAACTTTGACAAAACGTTCCAAGTGGAGTATGATGCCTCTGGGATCGACATAGGTGCGATCCTTGTTCAAAAACATTAACCAATGGAATATTTTAGCGAGAAGTTAAATGGAGCCACACTTAACAACCCCATGTACGACATGGAGCTCTACGCCCTTGTTCGAGCTTTGGAAACGTGGCAGTACTACCTACTGGCAAAGGACATCATCATCCAACCAATCATGAGACCCTCAAAAATCTTAAAGGTCAAACCAATATCAAGCTGAGACATGCCAAGTGGATGGAGTTCGTCGTGTCCTTTCTGTACATAATCAAGTACAAGAAAGGCTAAGAAAATGTGGTAGCCGAATCCCTTACAAGGAGACATGCACTCATCACCACCATGGAGGTAGAAACTTGGGGTTCAAGCACATCAAGAAGCTTTATGAATATGATATGAATCTTGGTGAGATATTCCGAATGTGATAGGAAGGAGCTAGCGGACCATTCTACATACAGGATGGATATTTTTTCCATGATAATTGCATTACGTAAAATTCATTGAGAAAGTTGTTGCTTCAAGAAGCACATGGAGGATCACTCATAGGAAACTTTGATATGGAGAAAAGCTTGGCCACCATAACAGAGCTTTTCTTCTAGCCACGCCTCAAGCGAGACATTGAAAGACTTTGTGCATAATATATCAAGTGTTAGCAAGCCGAGTCCCACGTCCATCGCCACAGTTTGTATCTTCATCTACCCATCCAACTCATCCATGTATTGATTTGTTGATGAAATTTGTTCTCAGACTTCCAAGGATTCGAAACAAAGATTCGATCATTGTTGTTGTTGGCAGGTTTTCAACAATGGCGCACTTTCTACCCTGCTCAAAAACCAACAACACAACCAATACTGCATAACTTTTCTTCAAAGAGATCATACACATCCATAGCCTACCCAAGACGATCGTATTGGATTGGGATAACAAGTTTCTGAGTCATTTCTGGCAAAAGATAGGAACAAAGCTCGTATTCTCCACCATGTGCCACCCACAGACTGATGGTTAGATAGAGATGGTCAACCTTGCTAGAAGCCCTGCTATGATCATTCATTGGACGATACCCAAAGAAGTGGCTTGACTGCTTACCCCATGCCAAGGTCACTTACAATGGAACACAACACTCGACCACAAAGCATTCGTCATTTGAGGTCGTATATGGGTTAAATCCCATCATTTTCTTGGACCTATCGGCTATACCAAAGCAAAGAGGTCACTAACTTTGATGGCGAGGAGAAACCAGAACTGACCAAGAGGCTACACGAGAAAGTTCGAGAAAACATAAGGCAGATGACTAAACAATATGCCAAACAAGCCAACAAGGGTATAGAAGGATGGTGTTCGACGAAGGAGATTGAGTGTGGCTGCACATGAGGCCAGAACGATTCCGCGACAAGAGGAGTTCAAAGCTAGCACCTAGAGGGGATGGTCCTTTTCGCGTTCTAGAGCAGATCAATGACAATGCCTATCGCCTTGAACTACCAGGAGAGTATAAAAAGTCAATAATATTCAAATACTGCTGATTTATGACCTTTAGATGTAGATGATAACATTCCAAGGATGGAATGCTTTCAAGGGGAAGGGAATGATATGGACATCGGACTCGAAGTGGAACCCAAAAAGGGTCACACGAACGAGGAGCTAACACAAAGAAACGAGCTGACACAATCTTCCCAGGACCTACACACACATGGACAAGCAAAGAGCTTGCATAACAAGGAAACAAAGCTAGTGTTGGAGGCATGGGAGACTCTTAATCAAAAATAGGATTTAGGCCCAACTCAAAGAAACATCAGATCGGTATTCTACATTGATCTAGGTCTCAATCTGCCCACCTGGATTCGTTAGGCTTGGGCGATACAGTTTCCTTATCCTTTCTAACAATCAGAAAATCCTCTCCAGTGCCTAGAAAATCTTCTAATCTAATCTTATACCACCAGATCAACTTCTTTCCCATTCCTGAGATTCCTAATGGCCATAAAAGTTTCCTAACAGCTAGTAAATCAACCCGTTATCCATCGGTTACATACTTTCCTTATTGTTACATTGAATCTCCCCTATATAAAAAAACTCCATTTCATTTGTAATGTTACCATTGAAATTCAAAGAAATAAAACCCTTTTCGTATTCTTGAATGGTATTAAAAACACATTGACTTCAATTTGCTGTGGGAAAAATTGAAGCCATTATCCGATTGTTTCAAGACGCTTCCACACCTAATGTTGTGTCAATTGCTCCATCCTAAACACTTCGACTTCCACGATCAAGCTCCATTTTCAACCTTCATCGAACGAATCTTGAACAGAGCTCTTAGGCCAATCAAGAGATATTCCATCGCCAGCCACCTCCATCCACTTTCAACAGATGAATTTCTTGAAGAGTATCCTTAGGCCACTCAAGAGATCCTCCTTGACGAAATAATCCTAATCGAACGATCAAGGTTATCGAATTCTCCATATGTGTCCTGAGTTTTGACCCTAAGGTGTGTATCGTGACCCCACAAAGATATCAATGAGCACTTTAGAAATAAAACAAAATATCCCTACAAGAAGAGGAGGCCAAGAGAAGCAAAAAACAAAAGGATTAGTTAATGCTCGGGCAAAACAGAATTGTGCTCGTCCAGAGTCCTGTTCTTGCGTTAGTCTATCCAATTTTATTTTTGTTTTTTTCGTTTTATTTAGTATTAGTTTAGTTCAGTGAGTTGGTCTTGTTTTACAAAAAAAAAAGGAAAAAGGAAAAAACATTAGATAATGAAAAACGAAAAAAAGGAAGAGGAAAAGGAAAATCACAATAAAAGGAAGCAATGGAAAAAGAAAAAAAAAGGAAAAAAATAAGAAGAAGAAAGGAAAAGGAAAATCACAAAAGAAAGAAACTCGACATCAACATCCCGTTCGTGGAAGCCCTCTAACGAATGCCTAATTGTGCCAAATTCCTTAAGGAGATTTTATCAAACAAAAGGCGCATCGAAGAGAGTGAGATGGTAGCACTCATCCAGGAATGCAACACCATTCTTCAAAACAAGCTACCCCCAAAGTTAAAGGACCCCGGAAGCTTCTCCATCCCATGCATTATAGGGGACATTGATATTGACAAAGCCTTGTGCGATTTTGGAGCAAGCATGAGCCTTATGCCACATTCGGTGTTCAAGGGGAATGAACTTCGAAGATCTCAAGCCTACTAAGATATCTCTAACTCTCACGGATCGTTTGATAAAATATCCGGTAGGTATTGTTGAGAATATCCCCACCAAGGTAGGTAGTTTTTGCATTCTCGCTAATTTTATTGTACTAGACATAAATGAAGATTCTAGGGTGCCTATTATTTTTGGTAGACCTTTCTTAACTACTGCAGATGCCAAGATAGACGTACAAAAAGGGAATCTCTCTTTACGTGTCGAAAATGAGAAGATAGAGTTCAACTTGTCCAGCTCCATGAGTGGACCCTCTTTCAAGGAGTCTTGGTTTAGAGCTGACTTTTTGGAAAACTCGGCGAATGGCATGCTTGATCAAGTAAGTATATCTGACCCTCTTGAAAGATGCTTGAAGAGGGTTTGCAGGGACGCAAGACTCACGAACGAAGAAGTTGAGCTCTACACAAAATTCATTAGTGCCATTGAGGCACTACAGGACATCCCACACGAGGAGACTCCGTGCAAAACACATACAGATTTTGCAGTGGAGAAAGCGTCTAGACTTGAGCTCAAACCTCTTCCTTGTTGTCTTTGATATGAGTGTATTGAATGCGATAAAACGTACCTTGTTGTTATGAATGCTAACTCAAGCACAAATGAGAGGCGAAAGCCACCCACTCACCTATAGAAGCACAAGAGAGTAAGCCCTTCATTATGTATGCATGGAATGCTTAAGGAGGACAACCACAAACCCTCCATCCAAGCTCTAAGGAGGCTGAACACGAATTCGAAAGAGGTAATGGAAAAAGAGACCCTAAAACTTTTTGTTGCAGATATCCTTTATCCAACCTCGGGCAGTGAATGGGTAAGCCACGTGCATTTCGTGCCAATGAAAGGAGCAACGACAGTAGTGCGCAATGCGAACGATGACCGCGCTATGGAATAGCATGACACAAAGATCCTACCTCACGACTTTCACCCAGGTGACTTAGTTCTACTTTTTAACACTCGTCTTTAGCTTTTCCCAGGCAAACTACGGCCCCGTTGGTCTGGTCCTTTTCAGGTACGAGAGGTATTCACACATGAGCACTAGAACTTTGGATCGAGACGAGTGGAATCTTCAAAGCCAATGTACAACAGTTAAACCTCTACCAAGCCGCTCAACCGATCGAAAGGGGAAACTCCATTTCCCTATTCGATCCACCCATCGCAAACGTATGAGGAATGGAGACGTCAAGCTCAATGACGTTAAATAAGAGCTTTCTAAGAGGCAACCCAACATTTTGTTTTCTTTTTTTAGTGGTTGATTAGTTTTAGACTTGTTTTATTTAAAACACAAAAACAAAAAGGCCTACAAACTTGACTTCACTTCTTTTACCCTCCATCAGAGCTTCACGTCGAGGACGCCGTTCAATTCAATTATCGGGGAGCGGCTCACATTTTTAGGTTATTTCGTTTCATTTTCTTTTATTTTTCTCTTTGAATTCATAGTTCTTAGTTGATTTTAGTTTGTCTTTGTTTTTGATCATCTCGTTTTCATACGTATTTCTTGCATGATTTTAGAGATGTTTATGATATATATGCGATGCTTTACGTATGATTCCGTATCCGTTTTACTTGTTTTCGTGTTTTCATGTTCATACAGATTTTTATGTGTATTCGGTTCATTTCGGAGCTAAAGAACATGCACGAGGTTAAGTACCAACATCGAGGATCATCACGGGACACACGGGACGAGAATTAGCAAGAAAAAGCCACCACCCGATCGCGCACAACTCACACCCGAGCGGGCAAAAGTTACGGCGATTTTGGGCAGCAATTCATACACGATTCGGGCAAGAAAAACCACGATCAAGGCCTCATACCCGAGCGGGCACACCTTCAGCCCGAGCGGGCACTCCATTCTCATCGCGTTTCTGCGCGATCGACCGCACCGTACCCGAGCGGGTAAATTGTACCGCCCGCTCGGGTCGCAACCATCACCTGCAACTTCAAATAAGTTAATTTGACTTAAAACAAATGGAAGTTTGTGGGGAACTCATACAATAAGGAAAACAAATTTAAAGGGATAAAAAGGGGCCAGAGGTCGAGATTGAAGCATTCATTATTCAGTTCATGATCGAGGGAGAGAGAGGAGGAAGGTTTTTACGAAGGACACTTACGAGGAGCATTGGAGATCAGCTTGACACTTCGATTTCTTTTGGTTTTCATGTTCCTTACACCTTCTATTTCATTTATGTTTGTTTACGGACGCATGAGCGAGTAGTTTGTTTTGTTCTAGGAGAAGGGATTAGCCCATGGCTATCCCAGAACCACTTTCGATTTATCTTTGAATGCAACTTCCCGTTTTTCGTTTATCTATTCTTTATCTGAGTGCTTAAATGACTTGTGTTTGCGACGGCCGCGTAGATGCATGTGTTAGGAGTTATGAGAAGGACCGAAAGGAGAATTCTAGTCGTAGAAGATCAGATTTAGAACAACCGAGGTTAGGCCACAGAAAGTAGGGTAGCAGCGGTTGAGGGTAAAACGGATGAATCACAAGTCTTATCGGTTTAGTTCAAGGTGTCAGCCACGAAAGTAGGGGGCAACTTGACTAGATCACGTGTCTATGCCTCGAGAGAGGGTAGATATCATATTAGGATCGTCTGCCTTAGATAGCTTTATTGGGATTGCATGATAGATAGGTTGATTGTAGGTTTTGGTAGTCTTGTGGTGAAACTGGTTTCCTGGAACATTTGTCTCATCGTTAAGAACTAGTTTGTTTAGTTGTTTTTAGTATTTCATTCTTCAAA
This sequence comes from Gynandropsis gynandra, assembly GCA_036759665.1. NCBI lineage: Eukaryota > Viridiplantae > Streptophyta > Magnoliopsida > Brassicales > Cleomaceae > Gynandropsis > Gynandropsis gynandra. The sequence continues at coordinate 25,749,878 of CM071872.1, read as the reverse complement.
CTATATTTCGTTCGTTAGCAAGTTTGATTCACAGTTAGAGTTTAGGTTGTGTTGCGTAGTCTCTGTGGGATCGACATCTGAAGTACTACACACGTGCCGTGCACTTGCGGGTAGTTTAGGTTATTTATTTAACTTTGAGAATGCTCCAAGCTTTTGGCACCGTTGTTGGGGACTATTGTCAACACGTCTTAGATTCGAGCCTAGAGTCTTTCTTGTTTGTTTTTGTTTTTGTTTTCTTTTCTTTCGTTCTTTCTACGTAAATCGTTCTATATTTTTCCTTTGCAGAGCCTTCAGATCGACAAGAGATGGATAATTAGAACGGAAATGGACTGATGCAGCAACAGCAACTCGTGCCTCAACCACGAGAACTACAGGCTCCTCCACCACGTCGTCTCCGGGATTACGTGGTGTCGAACATGAACAACGTGCAAACAGCCATAAGGATGCGTGCTGTTGCGAGAGAAAAGTTCGAGATTAAGCCAGCGATGATCAACATGCTTTATCAGAAACAATTCATGGGTGGAAATCACGAGGATCTCCATCAGCACCTCAGAGACTTCCTTGAGCTTTCTGGTACGTTCAAAATACATTGAGTCTCAGAGGACGCGATCTTATTGCGTCTCTTCCCCTTCTCTATTGGGGGACGAGCGAAAACTTGACTGCAATCGCTCCCCGCTGGATCTATCACCACTTGGGATCAGCTCTGCACATTGTTCTTATCGCGTTTCTTTCTGCCGAGCAAGACAATTCAGATGAGGGGGAAAATTGCAACGTTCAGATGCAGAGATAGAGAAACTTTGTTTGAGGCGTGGGGGAGATTCAAGGATCCTCTACAGTTATGTCCGCACCATGGTCTTGAGCAGTGGTACATTATCCAAACCTTCTACAACGGCATTTCAGATGAGCACCGTACGACGTTGGATAACGCTGCCAGAGGATCATTTATGGATTCGAGCGTCAAGGAGGCATACGAGCTGATCGATAACCTTGCCATGAACCACACCATGTGGTCAACACTGAGAGGTATGCCTAACAGCACTCGTCGCCTATATGAGCCGAATTAGAGTAGGGCAACGGGTAATGCAGCGAACGCCATGTATTGCGTGAATTGTGGAGATACAGAGCACATGGCTTATCAATGCACACTGCAAGAGAATATGGAATACATGAATTATGCCCATCAGCAAGGAAACACGCACTTCAGAAATGATTTTACCATTCATTTCGGCTCTCATCTCGGCTAACTCGGCATATATGGATTGCCAATTATCCACCTTGGCTACTCTTGCTGGAGTGTTGCGATTGTACTCTCCGGCGGTGTGATTTCCCTCGTCAGCCATTCGATCTATAAGATCCTCGATTTGTGGGAAGGTGAGGTTGCTCAAAGAACCTCCAGCAGCGACTACGAGAGGTAGTGTTGATCCATGCCGTGATGTGGGCAAAGGCGTTGATAGCCCTTGAATCGCTCCCACGCTTCATACAAGCTCTCGGCTGCCCCTTGAACGAATGTGTTGATATTGTTCTTGGCTAGCTGAGCTTTGCTTTGAGGAAAGAACCTTGTCATGAACTTCTCCTCTAGCTCTCCCCACGATGCGATAGAATTCGCTGGTGGAGAATACAACCAATCTTGTGCTTTGTCCTTCACCGAGAATGGGATAGCAGCTAGCATGACATCCTCATCCGATACCCCGTCTCCAGTTCTTATGGTTCGGCATAGCATCTTAAAATCAGTGAGATGCTGGTTTGGGCCCTCGGCGGGTCTCCCTCTAAACGCCACGTTACCGAGCATTTGAATGAATGCCGGTTGAAGCTCCACGCGAGCGTTTCTCCTTGCAATACATGATAAGAGCTGTGTGTGCCTAGGGACCGTGTATGATCCATAGGTTAGTGCCGGTTGCCCTTGCTGCGCGTTTTGAACGTTCATATCTCGACGTTCGGCCATTAGCTCTTCGACAAACGGTTGTTCAATTACTTCCTCGGTTTGGAAATCCAAATGTACTTGCGTGTTATCAACCGAATTGCTTGCACTAGCT
>CM071872.1:25703988-25739175 GCA_036759665.1 Gynandropsis gynandra | reverse complement strand
AGATACCAATTTCATTCATTCAAGTGGCGTACAAGTAATGAAAGCATTAAGATCAACCATGAAATCTGAATACATGATAAAATACCTATTTCATTCATTCGAGTGGCGTACAAGTAATGAAAGCATTAAGATCAACCATGAAATCTGTTGGTTTATTAGGCTTCTAATATCATTCATTCGAGTGGCGTACAAGTAATGAAAGCATTAAGATCAACCATGAAATCTGAAAACATGATAAAATACCAATTTCATTCATAACGAGTGGCGTACAAGTATGGAAGCATTAAGTTCCACCATTCATTAAGCGTAAGACTTCGTTACAACATAGCAAATCTCTCTAACCCATGGCAAAGGATCTACTCAGACATGAATACAGAAAAGGAAACACAAGAGAAGTCTAAGTTCGACATAGATAGAGAAAGAGATGACTCCCTATTCATAAACTGATGTCTTCGGTAGATTCTCCTTGCTCCTGATCCGTAGATCCGTCTTTTCTTCCTTCTTCCTTTTGCCCTAATGTCTCTGAATCTCCTCTGATCCAATCTGGTTCGAAAACCCTCTTTCAGATCTGATTTCCCTTTTAATTTCGTCGTTCTAGATCTTAGGAAAGTTTGTTGAGAATCAAAGACCCGAGCGGGCATGTCCTCTACCCGCTCGTGTAGGCCACTTGCCCGACCGTGTGCCCTCCTTCCAGCCCGAGCGGGTACCATGCCCGATCGTATGATTCTTGAGCCCGAGTCGTGCAAACCTACGGGGATTTCTTGGCATCAGCTGGCCCGAGCGGGCACTCCAATTGCCCCCGAGCGGGCACTCCATCTTTGGTCGTGTACCTTGAGTGCCCGAGTCGTGCAAAGCTACGGGGGTAATTGGCAGCAAATAGCCCGATCGTGTACACTTCCAATGCCCGAGCGGGCATGTCTTGAAATGTTGTTTCGTTCCCTTCGCTCGGTGTTTGAGTGTTCACTTTCAGTCCATGGCCTTGCACAAGTCGAACCTTGTTACTCAACTTCGTTTTCGGGGTTAGATTGCCATATTCACTCGTGTTTCTCCTCATGTCTTCGTTTCCTATGCAAAACACGAAATGTAGATAAAGTCTTCGAATATACTCAATAAGTGAATGAAATATAAATAATCTACTCTAAACTAGACCTAAGAATGATATAAAAACTACAACGGATTACGTGTTATCACCCACAACCCGAATTGGAGGAATCACCCGAACTTGTCATACTGAACGACTCAACCAATGAAGTATTCAGGATTTCAGCAATCACAGCAGCCATACCAGCAAAATAACCAGCAATTCCAGCAAGCTCAGCAAGTTCCGCAAGCTCCTCAACTTCCTCAAGTCCCTTCATCAAACCTTGAGGCGGTATTGCTCGACTTTATCAAGGAGCAAAGGCAGCGAACATCGACTCAAACCAAATTCAATGCGGATGTGGGGACAACGATCAACGAGCTCAAAACTCAGATGGAATCTTTCAGCAATCATGTGAAGAGTTTAGAGAACTCCGTAGCACAGCAAGCTGCCTCATCCTCTCGGAATCCCGGACAGCTTCCAGGTAAACCCGAATTGAACCCGAGAGAGTATGTGAATGCTATTTCTGTGTGTAGCGGTGATGTGATTGAGAATTCACCCTCGAAAGAGCGAGGGAATGCTGCTGGTACGTCCATTAATAGAAGAAAAGGTAAGGTTGCAATTTTGGAAGGAGTTGAATCAGATTTAGATAAACCATATGTTGCTCCACCGACATACAAACCTCCTATACCGTTTCCTCAACGGTTGGTGAGTAGTAAGAATGAAGAACGAGTGGGGAGATTTGTAGAGGGTCTCCAGAATCTTGACATCAACATCCCGTTCGCGGAAGCCCTCCAAAATATGCCTAATCACGCCAAACTCATCAAAGAGGTACTTTCCAAAGAGAAGCATATCGAAGAGAACGAGACGGTAGCACTCACCGAGGAATGCAGCGCTATCCTTCAAAACAAGCTGCCACCAAAGTTAAAGGACCCCGGAAGCTTCTCCATTCCGTGCACAATAGGTAATATCCATATTGAAAATGCTTTGTGTGATTTAGGAGCAAGCGTGAGTATCATACCGCACTCGGTTTTCAAGCGGATGGACTTTGGGAATCTGAAACCTACGGAGATGTACACCTCGCGGATCATTCGGTAAGATATCCGATGGGAATTGTTGAAAACTTTCCCACCATGGTAGGTAAACTTTGCATTCCCACTGCTTTTGTTGTACTTGAGATAAAGGAAGACGCTAGAATACCTATTATTCTTGGTAGACCGTTTCTAGCTACTGCAGGTGCCCTGATAGACGTACAACAAGGAAAGCTGTCCTTACGTGTCGGAGATGAGACGATCGAATTCAACCTGTCCAGCCCCATGAACGAATCCTCATTCAAGGAGTCTTGCTTTACAGTTGATTCGCTGGACGAATTAGAGAAAGACACGCATGATCAAGTAAGTGTTTCTGATCCGCTTATACGATATTTAACACGAATTTGCGATAATGCAGGATTTACGGACGAAGGAGCTGAGATGTACACAAAATTCATGAGTGCTATTGCAGCACTAGGAGACGCCCCATGTGAGGAGATACCACACAAAATCCATGCTGGTTTCGCAGCAGAGAAGACGTCCGAACTTGAGCCCGATCATCCGCCGTCTTCTTTCCGGTATGAGTACATAGAATGCGATAAAACATATTATGCTGTTATGAATGCTAACTTGAATGCAGATGAGATGAGAAAACAACCCACCCACACGCGCAAAGAAGCGTTGAAGAGTCAGCTCTTCAATGTGTATGCACGGAAATTATACGGAGGACAGCCACGAACCTTCCACCGAAACTCAAAGGAGGCTGCACCCACACTTGCACGAGGTAATGGGAAAAGATGTCATAAAACTTTTCAATGCAGGTATCATTAATCCAACCTCGGGCAACAAGCAAGTGAATCCCGTGCATGATGTGCCAAAGAAAGAAGCAGTGACTAAAGGATGGCACGACAAAAAGACCCTACCTCATGACTTCCAATCAGGTGATATAGTTCTATTTTTCAATTATCGTCCTATGCTTTTCTCGGGCAACCTACGTTCTCGTTGGTCTGGTTCTTTTCAGGTACGATAAGTCTTCACACATGGAGACATGGAACGATGGAGCGAGACGGGTGAAACATTCAAAGCCAATGGACAACGGCTAAGGCTCTACCAAGCCGCTCGACCGATCGAAAGTGGAAACTCCATTTCCCTTTCCGATCCACCCGTCGCACACGCATGAGGAATGGAGACGTCAAAGCTTAAAGACAATAAATAAGCGCTTTTTAGGAGGCAACCCAGCTGTTTGCTTTTATTTTTCTTAGTTTTTTGTTTGAGACTCGGTTATTTGTTTTCGTTTAAAAAAACAGGAAAAAACAGAAAAACAAAAAAAAATACCACCGCAAACGTGCTTCACTTCCCTAACCCTCCATCGGAGCTTCACGTCGAGGACGCCGTTCAATTCAAGTCTGGGGGAGCAGCTCACGTTTGTCAGGTGATTTCGTTTCATTTTCTTTCATCTTCCCTTTGACTTTGTAGTTTTTAGGTGATTTTGCTTTCTTGAGTCAGAGTCGTCCCAGGAACTTGTCCGATGCCACGTTTTGAGATGAACCCTGAACCTAGGATGCATAAGAAGTTGGCCTTTTCCGTGAGATTCTGCATGTTTGAGCTAGGTTTTCCCTAAGCGTTAGAGCTTATTAGTCGGCTGAAAAACAATAGGTCGTAGTTCATTGGGAATCCTAGTGTTGTTTGTGGGGGGTTTAGACGAGGTTGCTAGGCTAGTTTATCGTTTATTCTCTCTACCCAGATGCACATACTTCGTGTAGACGATGCTTTATTTCTTTTCTATTGAGGATTATTGGATCATATAGAATCAAGCTTATTTTGCAGATTAAGATCGCACACTAACACTCCGCTGTCGATAGAAATAATGCCTAAAAACGTATCCGTTTTACTTGTTTTCGTGTTTTCATGTTCATACAGGTTTTTATGTGTATTCTTTTCATTTCGAAGCTAAAAGACATGCACGAGGCTAAGTACCAACATCGAGGATCATCACGGGACACACGGGACGAGAATTAGCAAGAAAAAGCCACCACCCGATCGGGCACAACTCACACCCGAGCGGGCCTTCAAATCCGATCTCCTAGAAGCCTAGTGTCTATGCAAAGAAAAAAAAAGAAAAAAAGAAAAAAAAGAAAAAAAAGAAAATAAAAAAAAGGGAAATGAAAAAAGAAGTCATAAAAAGAAAATAAAAAGAGAAAGAAAAAGAAAAAAAAAGAATAAAGAAAGAAAGAAGCTCGGAAAAGAAACAAGTATCCTCGGTTGTTCTAGGTTTAGCATTGTCTGAAGTCTTGTTTGGTGGAGAGATTTATGGTGGCTTGTTTAGTTTTTCTTTGATTTAATTTCTCATGGGTAGCCTTGGTGAACCTAGGATGAAGACCGAAAACTTAATTAGGCCGAATTTGTCCATGATCAGGGCCTCATACCCGAGCGGGCACACCTCCAGCCCGAGTGGGCACTCCATTCTCATCGCGTTTCTGCGCGATCGACCGCACCGTACCCGAGCGGGTAAATTGTACCGCCCGCTCGGGTCGCGACCATCACCTGCAACTTCAAATAAGTTAATTTGACTTAAAACAAATGGAAGTTTGTGGGGGACTCATACAATAAGGAAAACGTCTTTAAAGGGATAAAAAGGGGCCAGAGGTCGAGATTGAAGCATTCATTATTCAGTTCTTGATCGAGGGAGAGAGAGAAGGAAGGAAGGTTCTTACGAAGGAGACTTACGAGGAGGATTGAAGAATAGCTTGACCTTCTATTTCTTTTGGGTTTGTTTACAGATGCATGAGCGAGTAGTTTGTTTTGTTCTAGGAGAAGGGATTAGCCCATGGCTATCCCAGAACCACTTTTGATTTATCTTTGAATGCATCTTCCCGTTTTCGTTTATCTATTCTTTATCTGAGTTCTTAAATGACTTGTGTTTGCGACGGCAGAATAGATGCATGTGTTAGGGGTTAGGAGAAGGACCGAAAGGAGAAATGACTTGCGACGGCAGAATAGATGCATGTGTTAGGGGTTAGGAGAAGGACCGAAAGGAGAATTCTAGTCCTAGAAGATCAGGTTTAGAACAACCGAGGTTAGGCCACGGGGTTAGGAGAAGGACCGAAAGGAGAATTCTAGTCCTAGAAGATCAGGTTTAGAACAACCGAGGTTAGACCACAAAAATAGGGTAGCAGCAGTTGAGGGTAAAACGGATGAATCACATGTCTTATCGATTTAGTTCAAGGTGTCAGCCACGAAAGTAGGGGGTAACTTGACTAGATCACGTGTCTATGCCTCGAGAGAGGGTAGATATCATATCAGGCTCGTCTGCCTTAGATAGCTTGATTGGGATTGCATGATAGATAGGTTGATTGTCGGTTTTGGTAGTCTTGTGGTGAAACTGGTTTCCTGGAACGTTTGTCTCATCGTTAAGAACTAGTTTGTTTAGTTGTTTTTAGTATTTCATTCTTCAAACCATATATCGTTCGTTAGCAAGTTTGATTCACAGTTAGAGTTTAGGTTGTGTTGCGTAGTTTTTGTGGGATCGACACTTGAAGTACTACACACGTGTCGTGCACTTGCGGGTAGTTTAGGTTATTTATTTAACTTTGAGAACGCATCAGTTTTCATGAGTCAGAGTCGTCCCAGGCACTTCTGCGGTACCACATTTTGAGATGAACCTTGAACCTAGGATGCTTAAGAAGCAGGCCTTTTCTGTGATATCTTGCATGTTAGAGCTTATTAGTTGGTTAAAATGCGAATAGGCCGTAAGTCTTTGGGAATCCTAGTGTTGCTTGTGGGAGGTTTAGACGAGGTTGCTAGGCTAGTTTCTTGTTTATTCTCTCCATCCAGATGATTATACTTCATATACACGATGCTTTACTTCTTTTTCACGAGGATAATTTGATCATATGAAAATGAGCTTGTTTTGCAGAATAAGAGTGCACACTAACACCCTGCTATTTATAGGAATAATGCCTCAAAGCACAATTTAAATTCGATATGAGCGCATCGACCTTGATACTTTTTCGATGGTTCGAGTCTAAGTGGTGGGTTGGCGATCATCTTTCTATGTCCTAAGGGCACGATACATAAAAGGCCATCTACTCCGCTTCTCTCTTGAACGAGAAGCAAGAGTATACCGTAATTGGTAGCGTAGGTCTAAGTAGAGGCTGGATCCCTTAAAATCCGACGTCCTAGAAATCTAGTGTTTTCGCATAACATAAAAAAATGGAATAAAGAATCATAGAAGCTCGTAAATGAAACAAGTATCCTTTTTTTCTATGTTTAGCATTTGATGAAGTCTCGTTGGGCAGAGAGAGTCTCGATGTCTTGCTTAGTTCATCTTTGATTTGATTTCCCATAGGTGGCCATGGTGAACCTAGGATGTAGATTGAAAATTTAGGTCGAATTTGTTCTTAACTTGCTAGTTAACCGATAAGGTTCTTTTTAGCGGTGTTTCTAGGGAAAATGAGAATTCTCGATTTTTGTATCTCCCACGTATTTCACGTTTATGTTTGCTTAGGGACAAGTAAACATTCAAGTCTGGGGGATTTTGATCATCTCGTTTTTGTGCACATTTTCCTCATGATTTTAGAGATGTTTAACCAAGACTAGGTCATGAAAGTAGAGTAGTAATGGTTGAGGGTTAATCGGATGAATCATAAATCGTATGGATTTAGTTTGAGGTATCAGCCATGAAAGTAGGGGATAAATTGATTAGATCATGTTTCTATGCCTTGAGAGAGGGTAGGAGTTACATTAGGATCGTCTGCTGATAACACGTAGTGTGTGTTAGTTTTAGGCTAATCATTTACATCATTTCCGCATAGTTTGCATATCATGAGTTAGAAAACCGACACGAATGTTCTCTATGTACTCCTTTTTGTTGATTTTCAGGTTTTAAGGAGACAAGGCCTAAACGAACTTTAAAATGTCAATTCCTGGATTCAAACGCACATACTGGAAGCTACAAACCACTCGGAGCAAATTCAGGCCACTGAACCAAATGGAACACCCGAGTATAGAACAAAAAGGAGCATGTACACAAAATTAACTCAGCCCGCACGGGCTTAGGAGAAGCCCCTGCACGGGCTGCATCCGGCAGAAGTTTGAGCCTGGCTCGTGCTGAATATCAACCTGCTCGTGCTCCATGAGACTAAATGAACCCGCACATGCTGTCACACTAGCCCGCGCGGGCTGCCACCCAAAAACATTTTTACACACCTCGTGCTGGAAGAGAACCTGCTCGGATTGGACAAACATGATGACCCCGCGTGGGGCATATATCTTAGCCCGCACGGGCTGTATTTCCAGCGAATATTGCATGATCCGAGGAGGCAAGGAGCCCGCCCGGGCTGATTGATACATCTTTTGGCCATGCGGATTGAACACCTAGCCCGCGCAGGTCCCCTTTTTAGGACCAATCTGTTTTAGGTTTTAAACGAAAATTAAAAAGGAAAAGGGGCAGCTGATGAATAGAGATGGTGGCTCAGGCCAGAAAAGAGACTAAAAAATACAAGGAGAAACTCAGGAGAAGCTGGAGAAGGAGAGAAACAACAATCCGGACTTCGGCAACGAGATATGGAAGACCGAGGAATCGTATTTCTTATCATGTATCATGTCTAGGGTTAATTTTTCGTGTTTTACAGTAGAAACCATGAGTGAGTAGATTTCTAGCTATGGGTTAGGGATATCGGATTTGTAATGGATGCTTGAAATTATGCATTAATGCTTAGACTTTTCGAAGCTTTCTTGTATTTCGGTTTTACAATCAACATCGTAAACGATTTATACTTGTGCTAGCCGCTCAGTAACTTAGGAATTCGTGTTTAGCCAGGAGGTTAGATTATGAATCCGGAATCATTGATTGTTGATTAAGTTCGATTAATGAGAATCTGGCCGGTCGGTTAATCGACTTAGAAATTAGGATTTCGCGCTTAACGCTACCGTAATCACGCTTAATCACTGTCGGGAGGTAGGATTGCACGTCGTATGGTTAGGAGGTTTAGGTGTCGAGAGAACCATTCCTTATTTATGAGCATGAATTCCCCATTATCAAGATAATTTGATAGGTTCATGATCCTTTGTTCGTCGAATCCTTGCAAATCCCGGTAACCTGAAACCCATAGTGTCCTTAATTATCAAGTTTTTCACATCTCCTCATCGCTGTCATAAATTCATTTTAGTGTTTTAGAAATTTTCCTCACATCATCATCAATTCAATTCGTCTTAGTTTAGTCGTATTCTTAGCTTAGGTTGCATTAGTCCCCAGAGTTCGACCCTTGTATTACACCGATCCGTACTCTTGCGATAAGTGAATATCATACATTTTTATTGTTTGATAGTCCGCGCATCATCAACCTTAGATATCTTGATTGGGAATACATGATTAGATGATCGATAGTTGGTTTCGGAAGCTTTGCGGTGAAACCATATCCTAGAACGCTTGTCTCATTGCCAAGAAGTTGTAGTTTATTCATTTTCGTTATTTAATTTTAAAACTAATATTTCATTCTTAGCAAGTTTGATTCTAGTTTGAGCTTAGTTTGTGTTGCATAGTCCCTGTGGGATCAACACCTTGACTACTACACACGTGTCGTGCACTTACGGGTAGTTTAGGTTAATTTAGTTTAAGTTGGAACGCATCAAAGATTTACTTTGTGTTTATCGGGAAATAACTTTGAGTTTGTTCTGGAGTTCTAAACTAAATCAAACATGAAAAGACCAGGAGAAGACTAGAGAGCGAGTGAAAATCAAGCAACAAACATTTTGAGCGATCTGAGCTGTATTCATCTTCCTTCCATTCATCTTTTCTACTTTTACTAACTTTTATATTTTGTAGTTATTGCTTTGATCTCTACTCCAAGATATCATCATGAAGAAACATTGGGAGGTAAAGGAGAAACATAATTGAAAACACAACTGCAATTGATGATTGATAAGTTTCAATGCTTGATGCACGAATTCAGTACTGTAACCCAACGATGCCGGGTGGAAGAAGTAGCATGTGGAGAGACACAATGGAAGAGACTATACGCAGCTTGCAATTTATATCCTCTAGACATGGATGAGAACGAGTATGCTGGAGAGCAAGTGGAAATTCGAGCAAAATACCTTTTGAGTTATCGTGAGCTTGGTTCATCTTCCTTCCATTGATGTTTTTCTGCTTTTACTAACTTTTATATTTTGTAGTTATTGCTTTGATCTCTACAAGATATAATCATGATGAACCATTGGGAGGTAAACGAGAAACATAATTGCAATAACAACTTCAACTGATGATGGATAAGTTTTGACGCATGATGCATGAATTCAATACTGTAACCCAACGATATGGTCGGGTGGAAGCAGTAGCATGTGGAAAGACACAATGGAGAGACCATGGGCAACTTGTAAGTCATACCCTTTAGATATGGATGACGACGAGTATGTTGGGGTTCTAAATAAGGAGTATGATCATCTCATGAGGCATAAACATCTCACGAGAAAGGAGCGATGGAAGCATACTTGGAGTGGGAAATAAAAAAAAGATTGACTTTAATTTCCATCAGTTTTCCAAACTCACAAAAGTAAGAGGTGAAGTTTATTCACTACGTGCTTGCATAGCGGAATAAGATCACTTGTTCACGTGGGTGGTGTGGAGAGAAACATATAATGACGTAGGATAAAATGTGTAGTGATAAAATGTTGCTTTTGCACCTTCTTATTATCATCGAGAGGCGAACAATCATCCACAATGATTGGAGCAAGGGAGTAGAACCATAGAGAACTCCTACAAAGATTTATGTAGACCAAGATCACAAGTTACCAACAAAACCCTATATGTAATCATGATATTATAATGTTTTGAATATCAAAATCGAGCTCACTACACCAAAGATTTTTCAAACCTGTTGGTAAGGGCGAATGATGAACATATGATATAACCAGACAATGATGTGGTACAAGGGGATGACCATGTTCACAACACGGATGAAAGTTGTGATGTACATGACAAATGACCTGTAATTCGACAATCCTTGGAATTACACGACACAGAGGTGCGGTTAATAAAGATTGAGAATACAAGCTTATTATGAGTAACCATGAGGACATTCACAAAAATAATGAGGTCTTGAGAGAAACCCCGTAACAGACCTTTGAAAGACAACCCGTGAGCACAATGTTTCTTTCAATGAGAGTGAGCAAATTCAAGAAGGATTGGAATTTAAATCAGCCTGTTTTTTTACTTTTTTTTTCTTCGAAGAATCATATTTCATTAACGCGGTCAATCCTTCTTAGTCTAGTTTTGTTCCTAATTCATTGTAGGGTTCTTTAAACGGTTTCTAGAAAAAAACATTACCAGAAAAAAGGAAAGGACTAGATTTGGTGTGGTTGAGAGATGAAATGTGGGCGCATGAGTGCATAAAAAACCTCTTATAGACAAAAAATTGCACCTTCTTATGTAGAAAAATAGACCTTTTAGGAGTGCAAAAACACATCAACCCTAACACATACAAAAGCGAGTTACCCACTAAGTATATAATAGATTGAATTTTTCAAATTTACGTATTTGGCTCGTTTTCATACAAATGAAGGACTGGATTTGAGGACGAATAATTTAATGAAGGAGATAATGACAAGGAAAGTATCTTAATGAAGGGGCAAGGCAAAGAAGCTTTGAAAAGTGTACACACAAGGACAAACAACGAGGGAAAAATAAAGGAGCTTAGAGACGTGTTCGTACAATTGGACATGAAATAATAGATAATGACCCCATGAGTATGTCAAGAAACACTTAAAAACATTACATGAGGTCCCTACAAGGAGAGGAGGCCGAGAGGAGCAAGAAATATGAGGATCAGGCAATGCTTGACCAAGTTACTTGGCCAGAGCAACAAAATGCTTGAGCATTTTCTCTAGGCCAATATACTATAGTTTTTAAATTTTAGGGTAAAGACCGAGCGATTTTACCGAGTTTTTAAGTTAGCTTATTTTATCATTTTTTTCATTATTGTTTGGTCCTTATAAATAGAGGACCCATTGTATGTCATTTAAACTAAATCACAAGTGTTATGGCGTCGTTCGCTGAGTTTGAGGTTCTCTACTCAATTTGTAGTTGGGGTTAAGGATGACTTAATGGAAGACAATTTTTAGGTTTTGCTATTAGTTTTTTAGGAGATTTTAGTCTGTTTCTACTCATCTAACAAAAAAATGTCAGTCTAAGATCATATCACATAGGATCACTCGACCCAAGTGTTTTCTAATTCAATCGAGCGATAGACTTGATCATGTCAAGGTTTACTCTTATTTTCACTAGAAACACATGGAACAACCAACTGCTCAACTCGAGTTGCCATCAATAAGCCGAGCAGTTTACCAAATTCACTTAATAATTTAAATTTTGAATTAATGAAGTGATGAGAAGTTCGTGTAAAGTCTAAAGCTGAACTTAACAAGAAAACAAGAGAGGGGAGATAAAAAAAATATTTTGAGTATCGAGACAAGACTTTTGGGGTCGTGTAAAGATTGATAAGGCTATCAGACTTCATTGCAGGATCGAAATACTGGCATAGGCAATTCAAAGGAGAGGTCATGGTGGCTCCTTATCGAGAGATCGGCTAATATTTCCTTATCCCTTTTCTCTTTACTTTTTTATTACTCTAGTTCTTTCATAAGAAGTAGATCCTTAGGTTTTATCCATGCTTTAGGCTAGAGTTTTGCGTATTAGACTCATCGTACTCTATACGTGGATTCATCGTTCGTTGCTTATATTGTTTGGGCCCCTTGAATTGATGGGCCCCTTGAATTGATTGTCACATGGTATAATTTAGATGAAAACATTGGATTACACTAGATCATATGAATGAATCGGTTTAAGGATGATCATATTGGACGATAATGCAATCAACACACTGATCATTAGATAAAGACATCAATGATTGAAATATTTGAATAGAATCTAGACTTTGAGAGGAGGTAGATCCATATAAGATGATTGAATTCCTTGATAAGAATAAAATGACACTTTCCAATATCTCTAATGATTTCATGTACGTGAGAACAATTCTAGAACCTATAAGTAGCATCTCGCTTGTATATATTTACAATTAAAATTTATTTACTTATCTATATTAGATATATCTACACTTTTTGTTGTTCATGACCATAGTTTTAGTTAAATTATTAGTTTCAATCTCTCTTAGTCATTGTGTTTGATACTGGTACTACGTTATTTGTATTCTTGCAGAATGTCTAGTCCAAGTATATATATTAAAACTTGAGATACATTAGAGCACACCTAGGAAACTCATTAGCAACCAGAATTTCCCCTCGTTTAGAATCAATTAATGTTTCTAGTACTAGGTTACATATCTTCACCCAACCCAAATTTATAAGTAAAGGTCACGGTATGTGCATTACTATGAAATTGATGCTACTTATATTGAAGGACCAAACACTCCAAAGCACGTGTTGTTGATAGTCATTTCCGTTTTAACTGCAATCACAAACTCGGAAAACATAGGTATGAACAGGGATTCCATTAAAGGACAATATTCATTCTAATGACTGAAGTTGAACCTCAAAGGTTAAGAGTAAATGGAGAACATCCATAAGATAAGTGTGAGTCCATCGAGTTTAAAAGCTTCAAACGTTGATGTTTCTATGGTCTCAAAGAGAATGTATGTGTCTTATGATTTGTTTCATGTATAATGATGAGAACCTAGTCTTTACTTTGGATCATACAAGGGCTGATCACGAGGATAAGTGCAAAGGAGCTGTGGAATGTGCACATTCAAAATGACCCGTGGGTGAGGAAGACATCAAGAGGAGCTGAGTCGAGACTCCAAGTTCCATCTACAAGGAGAGAAGGCTGAGAGAAACGAGAAGCTAGGTAATTTAACAATACTTGGCTTGAGCGGTGATTCGCTTGACCTGAGCAAACCCACTGGAAAAGAGACAACCAAAGCGCTTGAACCGAGTAGCGAAGCGCTCGAATCGAGTAGCGGAGCGCTCGACACGAGCGAACTCACTAGACAAAAGAAGCATACTGAAGGACTGACCTCTCGGCCGAAGCGCTAAGGAACTCAATCGAGTGTTGCAAAGCTTGACCGAACATTACTACTGATGGTCGAATTTACTTTAGTTTTTTCAAAATTAGGATTAAGACTTAAACGATACTTGACCAAGTACTGGCACTGCTCGACCAATCATTTTAGCTTAGTCTAGCTAAGTTGTCTTAGTTCATTAATGTTGCATGGATAATTAAATGAAAATTACTATAAGCACATATAAATCTACATAAATAACCCCTAGACACTACTAGAAATATTGAATTTATTGACGATAAAATCCATCTCTAATTCGTCAAGAAAACTGTTTCTAGATTTTTAGATGAATTTTTTCAATTTACAATTGAATGTCGATGATTAATATTCGTCTAAAATCCATCTAAAATTCAAGAAATCTAAACGAAAAATTCCTCCGAAAAATATGTCAAAAAATCATATGGTTTTTTATTTACAAAAAAAGTTCGGGATAAAATTTTTGCCCCTATTCGTCCGTAAAGTTTTTTTCGAATAAAAAATGAAAAATAAAAAAAGAAAGGAAAAAAAACAAAAGAAAAACTCTTCATGTTCCTCCTTTCTTTCTCAACATCTTTTTCTTCTATCTTTCTTTATCTTCCTCTTCTTTTTTCTTCTCTATTCTTCTTCCTCTTCAACTAAACTTTATAATCATAAATTTCTTATCTCGTTTTTTCTTTTAAAAAATTTAAATTAGGAACAAAATTATTTTCTCGTCAGGAATTAGGGACATAATTTTTGGTCGTCTGAAACAATTCCAGACGGATAAAAAAGTCATTCCATAATTCGGGACGAATTAGAGACAAATTATATATTTTATTGGGAAACAATTATGGGAAGCAAAAAAATTTGTCTAGAAAATAAGGATGATGAGGATGAGATTCCGCTCGACCACCAACAACACCAGGATTGATCACCAGAGCTAAAGCTGAAAGGATGTAGCATATGTTTGCACGATTGGTGACAGACAAACTTGTTAAGGAACCCTAAAAGAATAACAAAGACATTAAGGGAAGCTTATTGAGGTTTCTACAAGTGAAAAAACTCCAAAAAGATGAGAAGCAAGGAGAGCCAGAAGCACTCAGTCCGAGCATTACATTGCTCGACTCGAGCAAACCAACTGGACATGAGACAATAGAAGCGCTCAACCCGAGTGAACTCACCACTGCAAAGTAGCACGCTGAAGGACTGACCGCTCAGTCCGGGCAATTAAGAACTTGACCGAGCATTAGATAGCTTGATCGAGCATTACATCGCTCAGCTGAACATTTTTACCAGATTTAGTTAAATTGTCTTATTTCAGTTTATTTCCATTATTGTTTGGTCCTTATAAGTAGTGGACCCTTTGTATGACATAATTACCTATTTTTTTTATCAACAAAGTTGTCTTTTTCTGTGCTAGTCCTAAAGATTTAGCTACAAACTCTTGGAGAGATTCCGAGTTGTTATTTACTTATCAACACTAGATCACAAGTGTTGTTATGTTGTTTGAATCATCTGAGGTTCTGTATTCGAGTTGTAATCTGGGTTGAGGACAGACTTTCTTTGGGAAAACATTTTTTAGGTTCAAATATCGGATTTCTAGTGGGTTTCATTTCAAATCCATCCTCCTAACAGCATAACATCGATTCAAGATCTTATCAAGTTGTATTAGAGTCTCATTTTTCCACTATCCTACCGGGTTTGTATACCATAAGACTTTAAATAATCCAGCCTCTACAGGATAGACCTCAATAGAAAAACGTGAGGGAAGGGTGAAAAGAACCCCATCGGGGAGTATCTCGAGGATTTTCCTCACTAAGCTTTCAAGACAAGGACTTATGGACCCGGACGTTGGTGATCTATCTATGACCAGGACTAAGGTTTAATAACGATCCTTGGATACAATCCTAGGGATATCATAAATAGCCTCGAGCATTTTCTTTTAGATCAGAAATCACCTATTCGATTAAGTGGCTTTTCACCCCTAACCCGACTCATCATTTTCAATAAGACTCGTGCTAGGCTTCTATCTTTTTATTTTTATTGTAGTTATTTTTTTTACTTTGATTTAGTTTTGTTTTTATCGTTTACAAAAAGTTAAAAGAAAAAGGAAACCACAAAAAAGGGAAAAATCCACAAAAGGGAAAAGCACCGAAAAAGAAAAACACCAAAAGAGGAAAAGAAAAACACGGAAATGAAAATAAAAAAAAGGAAAAAAAAAAGAAGAAGAAAAAGCACAAAAGAGAAAAAAAGAAAGGTTAGAAAATAGAAAATAGTATTTAGATAGAAATAGGAAGAGTCCTTAGTAGATCTAGCACTGTCATAAATTAAGAAATTTCCTTAAGCATTAACATTACACATTTGTAGCGTCAATATTTAGTTTGAGCATCGAGAACTAACGTCGAGTCATTCTTGAGTTCTGAATAAAATAAAAAAGAAGGAAGAGCAGACGAAAGAGACAAGCAAGTGGTAGAGAGAAATTGAATGAAACACTTTCTTAGAGATTGTGAGGCATGCTCATCTTCGTTTTCTTTTATCCTCTCGATAAACTTTCGAATGTCTAGTTTGTGAAGTCAACGTGATGAACCACCCTACAGTGAGGGAGCACACACATAAATCCATCATTGCAGTTGAGGATGGACGAGTTTTGACGCATGTTTCAAGAATTCCTCACTACCAACCCACAACATGTCTGGAAGGAGGTAGTAGCACGTTCAGAACCACCATAGAGGAGGCCAAACGTAGCTCTACATCCATACCTCTAGACATGCATGTGACGAGTATGTCGAGGTGATCGATGAGGATTATGAACGTCCTAGAAGGAACAATCAATGCACATGAGATCAGTTGAATGATGACATTGGTAGCATCAAGATGGAAATCCCCATGTTCATTGGATGAGCGATTCTATCGCTTATATAGAGTGGGAACAGAAGAGAAAGATGTTTTCTGAATGCCATCGCAATTATGAACTCAATAAGGTGAATTTGGTGGCAGCCAAGTTTAGCAACTACACTAGCGTGGTGGGATCAACTCGCGTACTCTCGAAAACATCTAGTAGAGCGTGTAATTGATACTTGAGATGAGATGTGTACCATCTTGTGACATCGTTTTGTACCGTCTAACCACCATCAAGAGGTCCATCGATGTTTCAGAAAATTGGTGCAAGGTAGTAAGAGCGTTGAAGACTACTACAAGATGGACTTCCTCATAATTCGAGCAAGTATCATTGAAGATCGGGCGGCAACGATGCAACGATTCTTGAGTGGCCTCAGTCCCAACATACAAGATTTTGTGGAAACCCAACTGTACGAATATACAATTTTTTTGTACATAGCCATAAAGGTCGAGAAGCAACTAAGGAGGAAAGGCAAAGCACTCCAATGATATGGTAATTCCTCTAACTATCGGCCTGAAGCTACTCGGTTTGACAAACCAAACATTAGATACAAAATTGAGCTGGAGGTGGAGACTTCATGATCCAAACCAGCCGCTCCTATCGAGACACCCATACAACATGTGATACTCACTATTTTAAGTGTTAAGATCAGGGACACTTTGGTCGGGACTACTCTAATAAAACGACCATGATCATACGGGCTGATGAAGGATAGAAACGACATCTCAAGATGAAGAAGTGCCACCTATAGGACATATACCTCATTTGGATGAAAAGTTTGAGGAGTATGAGGCTGTAAAGGGCGTGTTACTAGTAGCTCGTCGAACATTAAATATTCAAGATAAAGAGAAAGCCATCGAACAAAGGAAAATATCGTCTAAACATGTGGGTTAAGACTGAACAAAGTATGTAGTATGATAGCTGATAGAGGTAGTTGCACGAACGTGGCTATCACCTTGCTTGTGAAAAATTGGGATTGAACACCATGAAGCATCCCAAACCCTACAAATTGCACTGGTTGAATGACCACAGTGAAACCAATAATCATCATCAGGTGAAGGTCGAGTTTAGCATTGAGAAGTACGAGGATGAATTGTTACGTGATGTCATCCCAATGCAAACGGGTCACCTCCTATTGGGGCGATCTTAGGAGTTCAACACTGGAACGTAACACGATGGGTTCGACAAAAAGTATTCCTTTGATTTCAAAGGACGACACATTCTCTAGCTTCACTAAGACCCAAAGTGGTATTCCAAGATCATGTAAGGTTATTGAAGAGCCAGGATATAAAAATTAAAGTGAGTCACCATGAGGTAGTTTAAAAATTTGTTAAGGTATCAAGAGAAACCATGAAACAAGCCTTTGAAAGACAAGTCGTGAGCATAAACTTGCTTTCAATGAAAGTGCACAAATTTAAAAGGTCTTGGCAATCGAACTAGCCTATGTTAATAATCTTGTACAAAGAGTCGTATTTCACTAACAAATTCACCCCCTCTTGACCTAGTGTTGTCCACGAGTTATTGTAGGACTTTGAGGATGTGTTTCCCGACAAAACACCCAACGACTTACCTCAAGTTCGTACCTAGCACGAGCATTCTCAATCGATCAACTACCTAAATAATCTTAAGGAGGCCAACGAGCTTGAAAGATAGGTCTGTGAGCTCATGGAAAAAGGATATGTGAGAAAGAGTATGTCATCGTGCTGTACCGGTGATACTCGTACCCAAGAAGGATGGCACATGATGAATGTGTGTTGATTGTCACGCAATCAACAACATTACAATAAAGTATCATCACCCCATACCTCGTTTAGATGAAATTTTAGTTGACTTACATGGATCTTCTGTATTTTCTAAGACAGATTTAAAAAGCGGATACCATCAAATACACATGAACGAGGGTGATGAAAGGATACCACATTCAAGACCAAGCTAGTGATGTCTGAATGGTTAGTCATGCTTTTCGAGTTAAATATTGCGCCTAGCATATTTATGCGACTAATGAATCATGTCCTTCGGAAGTTTATAGGAAGATTAATGGTTGTGTACTTTGATGACATCCTAGTTTACAACAAAACCTTAGAAGAACATGTAGGGCATTTATGATCGTTCCGGACATTGCAAAGTGAGAAAATGTATGCTAATCTGAAGAAATGTGTTTTTGTACTAACAAAGTTGTGTGTTTAGTATTCGTAGTAAGTGAACAAGGAATACACGTCAACGAGGAAACTGTATGCTAACTAGGGTGGTTAAAGAGATCCAAAGCTTTCATACATTACCAGATTCTATTGTCAATTCGTTAAATACTTTAGCACTTTGGCTATGCCCTTAACCAAAGTAATCAAGAAGAACATTACGTTCTAGTTGCACGAAGCACAAAAGAGGGCCTTCCAATCCCTAAAAGATAAATTGACACAAGCTATCTTATTAGCATACTTGACTTTACTAAAACATTTAAAATTAAATATGATTCATTAGGTGTAGGAATCAAAGCGGTATTGATGTAGGGGCATAGACCCATTGCATAATTTAGTGAAACGCTTAATGGGGCATAATTATGCTATCCCACATATGATAAAGAGTTGTATACATTGGTATGAACGCTCCAGACATGGCAATACTACTTGTGGCCCAAGGAATTCGTGATTCATACTGACCATGAAACACTCAAGCATCTCAAGGGACAAAAGAAGTTGAATTGTAGACAACAAAGTGGGTGAAGTTCATATATAGGGACCTTCCCGTACATCATCAAGTACAAACAAGGTAAGGAAAATGTTATTGCTAACACATTATCTCGATGTTATACATCGCTTTCTATAGTGGATGCAAAAGTGCTCGATTTCGAACATATTAAGGAACTCTACGATACTGATCTTCACTTTGGTGAGATATTCAAGTCTTGTGAGAACACAACCACAGGTAATCACTTTTGAGTTGATGGGTATTTATTCCATGAAAGTAAGTTGTGCATACCCAGGAGTTCTTTTCGAGATTTATTAGTTTGTGAAGAACACGAGGATGGACTAATTAGGCATTTTGGAGTGGCCAAGACCTTTTATATATTGCAGGAACATTTCTATTGGCCCATATGCATCGAGACGTTGAGCGCATCTTTGGAAGGTGTGTCACGTGTAAACGGGCTAAATCCCATTTTTAGCCTCATGGTATGTACTCACCCTTACCTATTCCGAGTCACCCCTGAACGAATATCACCGTGGACTTTGTGTTAGGACTTCCTAGGTCTAAATAAGCATTCATTCTATTTTTGTTGTTGTTGATCGATTTTGTAAGATGGTTCGCTTCATAGCATGATATAAGACTAATGACGCGTCACATGTTGCTGCATTGTTCCTGTGAGACATCATACGATTGCATGGAACTCCTACAAAAAATATGGTCTAATAGAGATGTTAACATCCTTAGTTACTTCTGGAAAACGCTTTGGTCTAAGTTAGACACCAAACATATATTATCCACTACATAGATCACCCTCAAACCGATGGACAAATGAAAGTCGTTAATTGAACTTTATCGACCTTATTACTAGCGTTGCTCAAGAGTAATATAAAAACATGGTAAGAATGCATACCACATGTTAAAATTGCATATAATAGAGCGGTTAATAGTGCTACTCAGTTCTTACCTTTTGAGGTCATGTATGGATTTAATTTGCTTACACTGTTATACATGTCTCCTTTACCGTCATCAGATCTTACTAACCTTGATGGCAAGAAAAAGGCTAAGTTTGTGAAATAGATACACGAGAAGGCATAAGTTAATATAAAAAAAGGTCGAGTTAATTGCCAAATATGCAAACAACGGATGAAAGAAGGTGATTTTGAACCCGGTGAACTGGTTTGGATCCATTTATCAAGGTGCATTTTCCTCAACAACAAAAATCCAAGCTTATGCCACACGGATGAACCGTTCAAAGTGCTTGAATGCATAAATGACAACGCATAAAATATTAAATTGCCTCATAAGTACAATGTTAATTCGACTTTCAATGTTGCTAACTTGGCTCATTTTGATGCAGATGACGATCCTGATTTGAAGTCAAATCCTGTTAAAGAAGGAAGGGATGATGAGTATGAGAGTTTGGTCGACACACCAACAAAAAATTGACCGATTACCCGAGCTAATGTTAAGAGGATGCAAACTCTGTTTACTCTTTTGGTGGCAAAAGAAATTGTTAAGGCTCCACTAGAGCATCACATAACATCAAAGGTAGCGTATGTTAACGTATCTACAAGTGAACGAGGTCAAAGTAGATGAGAATCTAGGAGAGCTAGAGGCACTCGGCCCGAGCAACACATTGTTCGATCGATCCAAGCTAACCCCTTGGATAAGAGACAGATGAAGTGCTCGATCTGAGCAATGGAGCCCTTGACCCTAGCAAACTCACTGGTCCAAAGGAGCATGCCGAAGGACTGTCTGCTCGGCCCGAGCAATGAGGAATTCAACCGAACATTGAAAAGCACAACCGAGCATTACTTTTTTCTTAGTTGAATGTATTTTAGTTTTGTAAATTTAGGATTTAGACTTAAAGGACACTCAACCGAGCGTTTTTGCTGGATTTTGTTAAGTTTTCTAGTTGAGGTATAGTCTGGGTTAATGAGGCCCTTCTAGAAGAATATAAGTTCTAGGTTCAACTATCGGGTTGCTAGTTGGTTCATTCCTATTCCATCCCCTAGCAATAGAACTTCGATTCGTGATCATATCATATAAGCGTAACAAAATTATTAAATTTGACTTCTGATCTATCATTCATTTCAACTATATCTTAAAAACTATTTATTACAAGAACATCGCATGCTACATAGGGTATGATAGGCTTTATCTTGCCTCATCGGGATTCAAATGACTATCATATCTTTTAGAAAATGAAAATTCTATGTGATGGAAAGAATTTACAATAGACGTTTCGTTTGGATAGAACACTAGAGCGACGATCCATATTCAATTTGAGAATGAAGACATTTCGTTAATGTTGCATGCATAATTCATTGAAAATTCCATAACCACATACAAATCTACATAAATAATCCCTAGACATATGCAATTTTTATCTTAAGTTATGTTTTTAATGAAATATATTTATGTCATTTAACCTTTTGTAGTCTGTAGGAAAAAACATTTGATTTAAAAAAAATTATTTGAGTTTCACTTCAAATGATTCTTGAGATTTAAATTCATGGTTATTTTGGAATCAACCAACTTATCACATGGATTGATTAAATTCATGGCATTCATTATGACTAATCTTCACCGTTGATTATATGAGTCTAGTTTGTAGTTTATGTTTGGTCCTCTTATTTATAGTTTTACGTTTTGAAATCATATCATTTGATATTAAAAATGAAATTCTCTCAATTAGGATTATTCTTTGTGTTTTTTTCTATTTGTATTGTTCTTAAATTTTTTCTTTTGATGTTTATGCGTTTATTTTATTGTTTAAGAGTTTTTTCATTCACATCCATTTGAATTAAGATTGTTAGAAAAATAACTTGTTAGGGCTCGCCATTTTGGGTTCGTTTTGATTTTCTGTTTTGATGTAATGGGTACATGTTATTCTAATTTTAATAAACGATAACCAAACAATGACTGAACTTAAATCGGTTTGGTCTCAATTCAATTATATCTATAAAAATTGTAAACAAAGTAAAATTCAAATTCAAATTCGTTTGGTTATTTTAATTTTTCATCATTTTATCATATAAACGTGTAAACAAATGATAATATTCGAAATATTTCAAAAAATCAATATACTTTATCATATGTTATCAAAATTTGATATTTACTTTTTAATTATTACCATATATAAAAGATAAATATTAATTTGATAAATCTCATTTATTAAGATTTTAATATTTATTAGATAACCAATCGCTTGTATACATTTATTCCTTTAATAACCAAATTGGACCCAATCTATTTTTAAAATTTCACTGCTGATTGGTTATTTTACATCTACTCAAACCAAAATGAATTACTATTATTTGGTTCGGTTTTACATAAACGAAGTGAAATTCTTACCTTAAAACTTGTTTAAGCTTTGATTACAACCCTTTTGGAAGTCTTATGCCTAATATGTAATATTCAATAGTATGGGTTTAAGTCGTAATTATTAAAGAGTTAATAATTATAAATAAACGCGTTACGAGGTTTCGTAAACATACTATTCTAAAAACAGAAACCCTAGCCGTCAGAAAAGAAAAACACGAAGAACGAAAAACAGTTTTTCGTTCTTCCAAATCCCGCATCAAAGCAATCTCGATCTCGGCGTGGATACGCGTAGAGGGCTTGCATCATCAAATCTCACATCCGATCATCCGTTTCAACGCAACAGGTATCACTGAAACCGTTTCAATAATTGTTCGCCATTGAAATCTGTAAAACTAATTCGAACATGACTAGATCTAAATTCGGGTTGATAAAAACACGCTTCCGAAAATTAAAATCAACCCTACAGTGGTATCAGAGCGTCTGGCTGTATGTTTAGGATTAGTTTTTTTTCGAAGTTTTATGAAAATCGGATCGAAAAATGTGAAAATCGCGCGCGCACCAGAAATTCACGCTGTCGCGTGAAAGGAGATGGAGCGCCTGGGCGACAGCCGACGCCTTAGCTCACCGGACGAGGGTCGTCCACCGCAGGTGAAGGCCGGCCGGCGTATCTAGTAACGGCGCGACACAGAGGAGGCGACGGGAGGCGTTCTTCGAGCGCCCATCGCGAGAGTCGCGAACGTCGGGCGAAGGGAGACTCGCAGAGAGCTCGTGCGACGACCCGAGCGAGGATCTTCAGGTGAGGCGGCTGGCGGAGGGTCGACCGGGTGAGAGTCGACGACGGACGGCGACGGAGAGCAGGCGGAGCGGTCGTGCGACGGGCGCGGAAAGGCGAATCGTGCGGTTAGGGTTTTCAGAAACCCAGATCGCCGTCGCCCGGAAGACGCCATTCGCGGATGCTCTGGCCGGCGATTCACCGTCCCTCGTGCGGCGGTCCGGGTCGCCTCCGCCGGCGGATCCTGCAGCCCGGTGACAACGGTCGATTGTCAGCGGTAAATCGGAGAGGGTGACCGGAAATAGGGGTGGCGTAACCCTAACCCTATATAAAAAAATAAATAAAAAAAATTACGATTAAAATTAAATGAATTTTAATTTTAAAGTATTAATAAATTGAGTTATTAAACAATAAATTGTTTATCGTTAAGGTTTTTCCTTCACCGTAGACGTTTTTGAATAAATTCTCGTTTACATGGTACGGCCTGACTACCAGGAGGCATGTAGTTCGAGAATTCGATTCATACTTCTATGACATCTGATGTCGAGTGGGAGGAATCAATTAGTTTCTGTAAACACCTGGACTACCCGGGGGACATAAACTTAATTGATATCCGACCAGGAGCTGAAGGATAAAACTCGTCTATATCGATAGGAACGACCTGACTACCAGGTTGCTATGTGATATAGAGTTATATTAAAATTAATAATTTTAATCAATAATTGAGTTCTAAAACAATAAATTGTTTATCATTAGGCTTTTCCTTCATCGTAGATGTTTTGAATAGGTTCTTGTTTACATGGTACGGCCTGACTACCAGGAGGCATGTAGTTCAATAATTCGATTCATACATCTACGACATCAGATGTCTAGTGGGAGGGATCAATTAGTTTTTGTAAGCGCCTGGACTATCCGGGGGACATAAACTTAATTGATATCCGATCATGAGCTGAAGGATAAAACTCGTCTATATCGATAGGAACAACCTGATTACCAGGTGACTATGTGATATAGAGCCAAAATTAAAACCAACCTGTTTAATATGCTTAAGAAACGACCTGACTACCAGGGGGCTTATGCATGATTAGTTCAGGAAATATTACTGAAAGAAATACGATTTCTGAATACTATTGTAGTATTAGTCAGTAAAATAATCATTTAGATGAAAGTCCATATCTATTTGATTAAATAAGTGTTCAAATAAATGCTGCAATTTTTCCTTCTAGATTTCCCGAAGAATGTCTTCAATTTCCCTACGTGCCATTCTCGATGTCCACAAAAATGTTGGGGAAAATTTCGATGATTGGTACTGGTACCGCAAGATCGTCCTCAAGCAGGAGAAGATACTCGATTTGATCGAGAACCCTATCAAGGAACCTGCTGATAACGATGTGGATGGCGATGGCTCTTGGGCAGAGCAAAGGGATCGCCTTGACACTGCCAAGTGTATCATCCTAGCCTCAATGAGTTCAAAACTCCAGCGCCAGCATGAGGATATGGATCCTAGCGCTATCATTGCACATCTTAAGAAGATGTACGGTGCACAGAGCAGAACAACAAGATATCAATTGTCGAAGGCTCTGTGTCTTATTGAACAGCTTGTGAAGTTGGGGTGCACACTAGGCAAAGAGTTATCTCAAGATCTGATCTTGCAGTCATTGCCTGAGACGTTCTCTCCGTTCATTGTTAATTTTAACATGAACAAGATGGACATGGATCTGCATGGGATGCTGAACCAACTGATTGACTATGAGAGTCAGTCAGTGTCTGAGACGTCTAAGGGACATAGTGCCGTGATGATGGTCGGCTCTTCTTCCAAGAAGGGCAAGGGCAACAAAAAGCCCAAGAAGAAGCTCCTTGGGCCCAAGGGTGGTGTGACCATACCCAAGGCAAAAAGGGGCAAATCTGACCAAGCTGATGCTGAGTGCTTCTTCTGTAAGAAGAAGGGGCATTGGAAGAGGAACTGCAAAGAATACCTGCAGTCTCTGAAGGGCAAGAAGCCAGGTAAGATTCTCATGGAAAATGTTTTCATGATTTTCTTAACTACTATTGATTCGTCTAGATGGGTATTGGATACCGGTAGCAGTTTTAACATCTGCAATATGTTGCAGGGACTGAGATCAGTAGGAGGTTCAGGAAGGGAGAGTTTAGTCTGAAGGTTGGAAATGGCGCAAGTGTTGCTGCTCTAGCCGTAGGATCAATTTCCCTTGTAATGCCTACGGGCAAGACCTTGTTGTTAGACGACTGTTATTATGTTCCTAAGTTTGTTTCGAACATAATTTCTATTTCTATGCTTGATAGACGTGGATTTCGAATAGTTTTTAGTAATAACATTTGCTCTATTTATCATGGTGATAAATTTTGTGTGAATGGTTATTTGCAACAAGAGTTGTATATCTTACCTGATGTTAATGTAGAACAAATTAACATGTATGTTTCGGGCCTTAAGAGAAAAGTAGATGATCGTCAAAGACAGACGTATCTTTGGCATTGTAGACTTGGTCATATCGGTGAGAAGCGGATAAACATGTTGCATAAAGATGGTCTTTTAAGCCATTTCGATTATGAATCTTATGCAACTTGTGAGTCCTGTCTCACTGGTAAGATGACCAAATCTCCGTTTAGTGGAACCGGAGAGAGAGCTACAGAACTTCTAGGACTCATACATACTAATGTATGCCGACCGATGAAAGTTCAGGCTAGGGGTGGATATTCATATTTCATCACATTCATTGATGATATGTCGAGATATGGTTTTGTATTCTTGATGAGACACAAATCCGAATCTTTTGAAATGTTCAAGAGATTCCGCAGTGAAGTGGAGAAACAAACCGGAAAGAATATCAAGGTGTTGAGATCTGACCGGGGTGGTAAATATCTTAGTCATGAATTTGTCGATTATCTAAGGCAAAATGGGATTTTGTCTCAGTGGACTTCTCCCGGAACACCACAACATAATGGTGTATCTGAACGGAGAAATCGAACCTTATTAGATATGGTGAGATCCCACCAGCTGCCTATCTACTAAACAAAGTTCCCACCAAAGCAGTCTCGAAGACACCATATGAGATATGGATAGGACGTAAGCCAAACCTGAGACACATCAAGGTTTGGGGATGTCCGGCCTTCGTTGAGAGACTTCAACCAGACAAGCTTGATGCTATGTCTGACAGATGTAGGTTCATAGGTTATCCCAAGGAAACTATGGGATATTATTTCTACCACCCGTCTGAACACAAAGTGTTTGTGGCCAGAACGGCAACCTTTCTTGAAAGGGAATTCCTTGAGGAAGGAATTCATGGTGGGGAAGTAGTTCTTGACGAGATTCAAGAACCCGACGAACCAACACAAGCTCATGCCCGTTCAGGAACAAGTTCAGGAACCTGTTCAGGAACCTGTTCAGGAACCTGTTCAGGAACCTGTTCAGGAACCTGTTCAGGAACCTGTTCAGGAACCTGTTCAGGAACCTGTTCAGGAACCTGTTCAGGAACAAGCCCAACAAGATATCCCAGCGCAGGTTGAACCTGCTACACAGGCTTCCTTGAGAAGGTCAACACGTTCTCGACGTGCACCTGACAGACTTAATCTGATGGTGCAAGAGGATGTGGTCGGTCATAGAGATGACGACCCTTTGACTTTTCAAGAGGCTATACAAGGCCCTGATTCTGAGAAATGGTGGAAAGCCATGGAATCCGAGATGGAACTCTATGAAGCTCAACAAAGTATGGACTTTGGTTGATTCTTCACAGGCTTCCAGACCGATAGGTTGTAAATGGGTTTACAAGAGGAAGATTGGAGCGGACGGGCAGGTAGAGACCTATAAAGCTCGTCTAGTTGCCAAGGGGTATAGTCAACGAGAAGGGATTGACTATGAAGAAACGTTCTCCCCTGTGGCAATGCTCAAATCTATTCGGATTCTGCTTGCGATAGCGGCATTCCATGACTATGAGATTTGGCAGATGGACGTGAAAACAGCTTTCCTTAACGGAGAGCTCCAGGAAGAAGTCTTCATGACTCAACCTGAGGGTTTCACGTCGCCAACTCAAAGTCATATGGTATGCAAGCTTCAGAGGTCCATTTATGGACTCAAGCAAGCTTCTCGAACCTGGAACATTCGCTTTAACAAGGCAGTTGAAGAGTTCAACTTTGTTAGATGCGAAGAAGAGCCTTGTGTGTACAAGAAGTTTAGTGGGGGCGCGGTTGTCTTCCTTGTGCTTTATGTGGATGACATATTGCTCATAGGGAATGATATTCCGGCGTTGCAAGAGACGAAGTTCTGGTTATCCGAACAGTTCTCCATGAAAGATCTGGGAGAAGCAACCTATATTCTGGGAATAAAGATCTATAGAGATAGATCAAGGAGGTTGCTTGGACTATCGCAGTCCCAGTACATTGATACCATCATGAAGAGGTATAACATGGAAAATTCCAAGAGAGGTTATCTACCGATAGGCACTGGAATTACTCTCTCCAAAGAGGATTGTCCTCAGACACAAGAAGAGAGAGAACGCATGAGTAGGATCCCATATGCTAGCACAGTGGGAGCCATCATGTATTCCATGACATGTACGAGGCCTGATGTAGCCTTCACGCTAAGTGTAGCGAGTCGGTATCAGGCAGATCCCGGTGAGGAACATTGGAAATTGGTGAAAACCATTCTCAAGTACTTGAGAAGGACTAGAGACCAATTCCTCGTTTATGGAGATTCTAACTTAGAGTTAGAAGGGTTCATGGATACCAGCTTTATGTCTGATAAGGATGATAGCAGATCGACATTGGGGTATATCTTTTGTCTCAATGGGGGTGCAGTGTGTTGGAAAAGTTCCAAACAAACTACTGTAGCTGATTCGGTTACTGAAGCAGAATACAGAGCGGCTTGCGAAGCTGCTAAGGAAGCGGTCTGGATGAGAAAGTTCATAACTGAACTTGGTGTGGTGCCTTCGATAAAGGAACCAGTTCCTTTATTATGTGATAATACCGGGGCAATAGCCCAGGCGAAGGAACCAAGATCTCATAAAAGATCAAAACATGTTCTGCGGAAGTACCATCTAATAAGGGAAATCGTTGAGCGTGGGGACGTTCAAATCCAGAAAGTAGAAGGAAAAGAGAATGCAGCAGATCCGCTCACAAAGGCGCTTGGTTCAAATGAGTTTCACAAGCACAAGTTGAAGATTGGATTGAAAGACATGGCATGCTGGAATTAGTTCTAAGAATAGTACAACTGTTGTAACTATTTAAGAGCTATTTTATGTCTTGTATTTTGAACACTTATAAATAAATAAAATGGCAATATTTTATCATTTTGATGATATTTGTAAATATATATGTGTATATGTTTTCATAGCTAGTATGATAGAGTCCATGATTAAGTTTAGAAACTTGTCACATGATAGAGATCATGATAAAGAGAGTCAAGTTTTGGTAAAAACTTAATCTAAATCGTTCTTGATCATAGGATAACTAATTGGACGTTAGTAATCCGGATAGATCAACATGGATGTGATGGTTTCTATTTGATAGAAATTAGTAGATCTCTTTTACTAAATCACATGTATGGATGATGCACATAGAGATGTGATCATTGAACAGACCCAAAGGGAGAATTCCTAATGGTTACATTACCATTGAACTGTCAATAGGAATTTCTCTAGAAGGATTGGAATATTATAATTTCCTTAGACCTGAGATCAACATAGTAACTGACAAGTTATCTACCATTCTTTGATACTGGACACCTTATGCCTTGGGATGTAAGTTGAAAGGATATTGGGAATGATTAGATGCTTGTGCAGTTAGTGATTGATCAAGATGGAATCCGTCAACTCTAGGTAAAGAGTTTGAGCTCTATGTTGTCAGCAACATAATGACTGAAAAGACCTTGGCCAGGGCATTTGAATGAGAGAAGAAAGGAGTTTCTTGCGATCATTCACCAGTCAGTTATGTTAGGCATGAAACATAGTTGATAATCTATTAGGACTTGACAGTCAGACCATGTCCTAGGATTATCCGGAGCTGTAAAGACGGAGGGAAATAATAATATTATCCTTCTACCATGGTTCTACAGAGTAAGGATGTTACTTCACACTATCTGGTCGTTGAGGAGTGTTGCTAGACGCCAACCTCGATTAGTTAATTAGTGAGACTAATTGACTACCAGCTTAGTGATGAACCTACGAGGTCACACGCATACGAGTGTCTCGGTATCTGCTTATGATTGTTAGACAATCAGTGTGGGATACAGTTATATTCATCCGCTAGCACCGAAGAATATAATTGTATTTGTTTTTCTTTTGGGTTAGTACATAAGATGTACAGGCAAATATGTGTATGGAGATACATGTATTTCGACTATTTGAAATATTACGTAAAGGCAAGTGGGAGATTGAAAGTCCTATGCCAATTATGTAATATTTGAATAGTTATGGGTTTAAGTTGTAATTATTAAAGAGTTAATAATTATAAATAAACGCGTTACGAGGTTTCGTAAACATACTATTCTAAAAACAGAAACCCTAGCCATCAGAAAAGAAAAACCCGAAGAACGAAAAACAGTTTTTCGTTCTTCCAAATCCCGCATCAAAGCAATCTCGATCTCGGTGTGGATATGCGTAGAGGGCTTGCATCATCAAGTCTCACATCCGATCATCCGTTTCAACGCAACAGGTATCAGTGAAACCGTTTCAATATTTGTTCGCCGTTGAAATCTGTAAAACTAATTCGAACATGACTAGATCTAAATTCGGGTTGATAAAAACACGCTTCCTAAAATTAAAATCAACCCTATACCTTTTTCATGTGAGAGTGACGTGAGAACGAAAAGAAAGAAAAAAATACAGAAAAAAAACAGATTATGTTACAAACGATTATTCAGAAAACGTTCCGCTCTAACCGAATGCTAGAACCACTCAGCGTAGCTACGATTCAGTCAAGGAATGCAAACTTCTAATTGGTGTTGTCATGTATGATGCATTGAAAAATCCAAAAGCACGTAGAAATCTAAGTAATCATCCTAGCAATCTACAGTTTTATCTTACATTAAGATTTTTAATGAAATATATTTATGCCATTCATATATTTTAAAATATAAATAAACAAAATTATTTGATTAAAAAATAGAGTTTTCTGATTTCATTTTTATTTAAAGTAATTCATGAGATTTTAACGCATGTTTCTTTTTTAACCAACAAACTTATCGGATGGAATAATTATATTCATAGCGTTCATTTTGATTTATCAAATGTACGTCCATAAATGTTTGTGCCGTCATTTAACGAATTTAGACTGTTAATCCGTGTTATTCGAGGAACTAGGATTGATAATTTTTCAGCATTGATTTTGTGAGGTTAATTTATTGTTTCTGATTGATTGGAGGTTTGGTTCAGTTTTATCACTTATTTAGAGTTTTATAGTCATGGATATCGCTCTAACTTGCATGGTGTTTATTGAAGAATGATTATCTTTTTGAAGATGAAGGCATCAATTGTCATTAAAAGTTTAATTATTGTTTAAGATTGAAAGCCAAAGTTTTGTTCCTGTTTAAGCTCCAAAGGATTAACTTCTTTTGATTCTTTACTTCTCCACATTTTCTTTGTATTAACTCCAGAATCTCATGCTGCGCTTCTTCAACAAAACATTTTACCATTCTCAAAGGCTCATGCAATTATTTTCGTTAGAAATTAAAACAAACTACAAAACTGTAATTTTGTTAAACCTCGTTTCGTGCCTGTTTTCGTAACGGTAGGATTGTTGGCCTTACAACCAAATATCTCTCTCCGGGGATCGAGGAATTAGTTTAATTTTCTTATTTCACCTCGAAGCAACTCGAACCTAGGTGGGTTTAGTGTTTATTTTGTACGTTGATTTCATCTCGTAATGAAAGTAATTTAAACTTGATTCTTTACTTGAAGAATTTTTTTTGCTTGAAAAGCTCGAGCATTTTGTTATTCTTCAGACTCTTTCGTCTATTACAAGACTTAGGAACATCTATAAATTCGTCATGAAGTAAAAGTTTAGGTTATCACAGAGAATACTCAAAATCTGCTTCACTTTTCCCAGGTAAGCAACACTGGCGATGAAAGATGGAAACTTTTCATCAACCCATTAACATTTGATCGGACAAGATTTACTAAACGCAGTGTTTTTTTTTTTTTGCAATGTTGGCTGTTGAAGGGTAAAGAAAAATGATGGAAATAAGGGTTGATGAACCGAAACCTGGTCGTACATTGGTTCTTGTGGGTCGTACAGGCAATGGCAAAAGCGCCACAGGAAGTACCATCATCACCACTCTGAACACCATGATGGGAAAACCAACACCCAAACGACCCTTCATCTCGAAATTAAGTGCAACAGGTGTTACCAGGTCATGTAAACTAGAGACATCAGAGTTCGAAGGTCGACCGATCACTGTCATCGACACTCCTGGTATGTCATTTCCATCTTCTCCATTCTTATTTTTTTTCATATTTTTGTCTCTTTTGTTTATTTAATGACTGCATCATTTCGTAAAACAGGTCTCTTTGATTTGTCCGTCGAGTCGGACTTCATTGCAGAGGAACTCGTAAAATGTCTAACTCTGGCGAAAAATGGGATCGACGCCGTGCTGTTGGTTTTCTCCGTGAGGTCTCGTTTAACAGCCGAAGAGAAGTCTGCGCTTATCAACATACGCTCCATCTTCGGAAGCCACATCGTTGAGCACATCATCGTTGTTTTCACCGGAGGAGATGCCTTGGAGAATGACGACCAAACGCTGCAGGACTATCTCACTGATGACTGCCCTGAGTTCCTAAAGGTCAGTCTCTTTTCATTTTAATCTTTATAATTCCCTTTGAATTTCAATGCTTGTGTATATTGTTCTTGCAGGAGCTTCTCTCACTGTGCGACAACCGAATGGTCCTCTTCAATAACAACACTCGTGATAAAAGCAAGAGAGAGAACCAAGTGAAGGCACTCCTTCAGCTAGTCGAAAAGGCCGTGGAGCATAACAATGGAATCCCTTACACGGATGACTTGCACCAGACCATACAGGCGAATATGACTCCGCTATATTTCTATCTTTATATTTATTATTAGTAAGAGCATTTCTGTAATTAGTATTATTAGGTTAATTACTACTATATACTAGCAATGAGCTTAATTGTAGTAATTAACCTAATAATTCTAATTACAGAAACACCCTTACTAATACTTTATTTTAGAGAAATGTTCTTTACGATTGGATTTTTCTTTTTTCAGAAATTTGATGCCGATTTTCTGAAAGAGCAAGAGAAGATCAAATTAGAGAATCAACACTCGAACCGGAGCAGGGAAGAGTTGTTGGATATGTTAAACAAGTCAACGGCTAAGAATCGTGAGCGAATCGTGCTAGCGGTAATTCGTTATTCATGAATCTCCATTTATTACATTATAAAGATCTGATGATCAAAATCGTACTTGCGGTAATTCGTCACTCGGTAATTCGGTAGTAAAAGGATCTGTTGATGTGTTTCTTCAGGTGAATGCTCACATAATAAAAACAAGGAAGAACATGGAGACACAAATGGCTAAAGAAAGAGAAGAAAAAAGAAAAGTGGAAAAAATGGCGGAAGAAGAACGAAAACGATTCAGAGATGAGCAAAGGAAGATTCAGGAGGAGGCCATCAAACAAAGAGAATTCGATAGAATCTCTGCAGAAGAAAGACAGCGACAAATGGCAAAAAAAATCGATGATCTGCAGAGAGCCCTGCAGAACCAGAAGCCTGCAGGCACATGCAGTATTCTCTAAACAAACATCATGTTACTTTGCCTACACACTTATCGTACGTATATATGTGTATACCGAATATATATATATATATATATATAGTGTTGATAATATAAACTGAGTATATGTCTGTGTCTGTGTGTGCCTCTTTATCTCTCATCTCTTTGTATTATATAAAATAAAGTGAAGTCTTTCTTCTTAGATGCCTTTATATTTTTGTCATATTTCCATCTCTCGCAATCATTCTTTGTTTTCAGATATCATTAGGATACCTGATAGAATATGTAAAACAGTAAAACTGTGTTACATATTCTATCAATACCTTGTGATTCATACTCTTCGACAACTTTGAACCAGTTATGTCCCAATCCTAAACTTTTAGAAATTTTATATCCAAACTTACATACGACCTAATACAATATATTAAAGGAATGAACCAATTGATGGCCATGACCGACTCAGGCATGGTTATGGGATAGCTATCCAGGGATCGTAAAGGTGTTAGGGGTCGAAGAAGGGTGAGAGTGTCGAGCTTGATCACGACACTGACTACAAAGATTGGTTGTGTAGACTTTGTAGTAATGCTCATCAATAAATTTGTAAAGTCATGAGCTTAATTCCTCACAATCTTAATGCTTGTGCAAACAAGAAATGTAAATGTTGCTATAGCCAAAATGAACTCTCTTATCCTCCTAAGTGTTTCACTCAAACTCTCACTGATTCTTGGTGTTTGCTGTATGATATTGCTCAAGTGTTTTTTTGCTTCTCTCGTGTGATACTCCTCACACAAGTTCTACCATATATTAATCTCCTTACAAAATGTTTGAAATTGTCCTAAATGAGACAACTTCTTACACATACTCAAAATAGGCCTTTTACATAGCCTTTGACCTTACAAAATACTGCAAATGTTCCTTCAATTTTAATTTTACCCGTTGCATACATATTATATATTCAATTTTATTTACCCGTTGCATACATATTATATATATATTATACTGAGAATGACCCCTTTTGTTGTTGTTTTCTGCATGGGCCTCCGACCTTGGGCTTCTTTTTTGTGGGCTTCACGCGCTGGGCTTCCTCTGCTGGGCCGCGTCGCTTTCTCCTGTGGGCCGCGTCTTGATTTCGGCCCGCTCGCTCGCTTCATTTCGCGGGGTCCGGAAGAACTCTCCAGAACCTCGCGCAACACCCTCTCGCCTAGGGTTTGGTCTCGACAGGGCGATTGTCGTCGCCCCTTTGTGTTCTCGCCGGTCAGCCGCTACAATCTCCCTCCTGGCGGATCGATGAATAACCCCGAGCTTCTCTCTCAGCTCGCAGAACCGTCCGGTGTGAAGCGCCTTCGTCAAAATTTCCGCCGACTGCTCCTCACCCCGAACGTAGCGTAAGTCGATCCTTCCCTCAGCTTGAGCTTCCTTTACGACATGAAATCGTATCTTTATGTGTTTGGTCCGCTTGTGGTCTATCGGGTTTTTTCCGATAGCTATGGCAGACGTGCTGTCGCTGTATAGTGGTACTCCCTTAGGCATGTGAAACCCTAGTTCTCCGAAAAACCTTAGTAACCATGTCGCATGGTTCGTCGCTGCACTCAGGGCCATGTAATCGGCCTCTGCAGTCGACTGAGCCACGACCAATTGCTTATGTGTTTCCCAGCTAAACACAGCACTCCCAATCGTAAAACAATAACCACTGGTGCTCCTCATATCATGTAGACTCCCTACTAGGTCTACATCGACATATCCGATTAGTTCTGAATTCTCAACACGTCTAAACCTTAGCCCGTAGTCCTTGGTTTCCTTAACATATCTTAACACCCGTTTTGCTTCCTGTAAACTTGTAACTGTCGGCTTTGCGTTGCTTCGTGACAGGTACGAAGCGGCAAAGGCAAGATCGGGACGTGTAGCAGCAAGGTAGAGGATGCCTCCCATGATGCTGCGGTACAACGTCTGATCGGTAAGTTGATCGCCGTCCTCCTTCGACTTGCAGTACTGGGTCAGTGGTGTTGTAACACCCTTAGCGTCCTGCATACCAAACTTCGAGAGAAGTTTGGTTGCATACTTCTCTTGGCTCATAAAGATGCCATCCACGAGGTTCTTAACCTCAAAACCCAGGAAAAACTTTAATCCACCCAAGTCACTCATGTCGAAAACTGAACTCAAGTTAGCCTTGAACTCCTCAATTAACTTCAAACAATTACCCGACAGTATAATATCATCCACGTATAAACACACCACCAGAATGTTACCTCCTACTATCTTGATGTACATTGTTGCATCACAGTAGCTTCTCACGCATTCTTCTCGCAAGAAGAATGTGTCTATCTTGCTGTACCAGGCCCTAGGTGCCTGCTTCAAACCATATAAAGCTTTATAAAGTCGTAAAACATTGTGTTCAGAACCGTGTACCTCGTATTTCGGTGGTTGTTCAACGTAGACCTCCTCCTTAATCTCACCATTCAGAAAAGCTGACTTTACATCCATTTGATGTAGAGGCCAGTCCTTCTGAGCCGCAATAGCAATTAGGGCTCTTATCGTGTCGTGCCTTGACACCGGGGCAAACGTCTCCCCGTAGTCCAACCCGTAGGTCTGTGAGAAACCCCTTGCTACTAGGCGTGCCTTAAACTTCTTAA
>CM071872.1:25656840-25691779 GCA_036759665.1 Gynandropsis gynandra | reverse complement strand
GTACAACGTCATCTGGTGTTACAAGGATGAGCACGGTAGGAGCCTAGAGGTTGACATTAGCGAGATAGTCGTACCGGGTTTAGACGAGGAGGGATCCCGATTTAGGATTGACCCGAACTTCGGGCACATCGGCCCGAGGGTAGCAGAGATGGACCCACCTCCCGCAGCCGCATCTAGACCGTCTTCCTCGAGGCGAAGTAGCCGACGCGCCACACACTCGCGTGCGCGCCCCGAGTACCCCCACAGCAGATCCGACTTTCCTTCCATGGAAGGAGTCTCCGACGCCCTCAGATACGTAGCGGAGGAGACTAGGTACCAGTCTTTTATGGCTGAGCAGAGGTACGATTTGGAGGCTGCGAGGTATGCGGAGCAGCAGCAGTTCGCTTTTCCAAGATAATCCATGGCGGAGTATTCTCTCGAACCTCATCTTTCCCAACTATATCAGACGCTTGTTGAACCAAAATGTTCTGAATCAGACAGGGAAATGGAAGAATGAACTTTGTAGAGTTAGATAACCCCTATCCAACAATTAAGTCCAAAAATACTTTCCCAAAATTGATGGGAATATCATTCTTCAAGCAGTAGAGAAAAACTGCTGTATCCTGTCTTATCGCATCAGATTTCTTGTTCGGTACCTAATTCGTGCGTGAAATTTTATTCAACAGTGCGTACTCCCATTGAAGTTTTGAGTTTGGAATCTGCTCTGACCATGAACTTAACCTACCCTTTGTCAGCTCCTTTGTGACAACATCCATATCTAGGTCCAGCTGAAGTTCCTTGGCCCGAGTAACTGGAATATGCGGAATCCCCAGAAACTCGTTTATAACCTCTGCACTAATCTTGAATACACGACCACGAACATACATGGTACCAAATAGAGCAGAGCCTGGCTCTTCAATCTCAGGAGTGAGATTCGCATAGAACTCATAGATTAGTTCTTTACACACAGGGGTCACCGTGGTGACTGTGTTTGTCAACTTCCTGTTGACCAGTAAGTCCCACACAGATAAATGCTGGAATTGATGTACGCTAAGTCCTTTCTCAGAGAAAATCTCCCTTTCCTTAAGGGTTCTAAGCCTACTCAGATAGGATTCCTTGTATATTTTGTGGGAATAGGCTTTCGAAATAGAGATTGGGGTACCTCGTCGTGAAGACGCAAGAGATCGTGCACCAGATGCCGGAACAGGTCTCTCAGTAGATTCCGGTGGTGACGGGATGGTGGACGATGCAACACTCGGTGGAGGAATCGAGGTAGTACAGGTATCTCGTGGTGGTGTTGACGTATCTCTTGGCTCAGTGGACTGGGTATGTGGGTCATTCTGTGGATCATTCTGTGGGGTCGAGGCGGAGGGGACCGTGATGTCGCTATCAGGATATGTACGAAGGTGGACCATGGAAGATGTGCCTAGCCTCAGATTCTCACGTTTGTTTGGTGCAAAGAATTTTGTAGCCATCACCTTGTAACGACGACCATTGACACGAGAAGGGTTTCGGGTGAAGACCAAATCCCCCATCGGTTCTTCCTGGTCATCAACCATGAGAATGTCGTCTGCACTTAAGCCGAAATTGGTGCTTCGAGTCTGCATTTTTGTTTGGAAGAAGAATTTGCAAAAGGAAAGACTACTGCTCTTTGTCTCGAGAGAGACAGGTTAGGGTTTTAGAGATGAAAGCAAAATGTGAAATAGAGCGGTTTAAGAGGAGTTAAGTGCAGTTGCAGAGAAAATTCAGGAATTTTGAAAAAATTTGAATTTACTGCACCACTCACATCAGCCCACAAAAACATCCCATCACATTAAAAAAAACTTCCGGTCAATTTGAAAGAGAAAAAAAACTCAAGTGCAGTTATTACTCGTTAGATCAATGTGAACTTCTTGACATAAAACATGATGAACGAAATCAAAGCAGAATCAGATCGTTAAGAATTAGTCAAAAACTGTAAACGGCTGATTGTTTAAATACAATTACTGAAAACTGTTCTCCACTTAAAAACAATCTGTTCTATTGCATTTTGATAACACTGAAAGTGTATCATTATTAGGATCGGTTTTTATATCATTTTCGCATGATTCGTACATCGATTCTTACTTATCCGATTCTATTTTGAGCTTCACACACCCGTTTTATTGGTTTTCAGGTTTTTAGGCGACAAGGCCTAAATGAGATCAATATGAAGGATTCCTGTCAAAAACCACAAGATTTGAAGGAAAATCTACTCAGAGCCGAGACCGAGCTCCAGAACCCAAAGGAACACCCGAGCAACGAGCGGAAAGGAGGAATATCAAGATCACAAGGGTGCCCGGTCGGGCACTATTCTCCACCCGCTCGGGTAAAGTCTACGGGGTTTGTTCATGCAAGATTACACGACCGGGCACATGAACAAGGAGATCGGGTGATCACTACCCGATCGGGCGAATTCTGAATACCGCTCGGGCACTTAGCCATCCATTTTGCCCCGTAAGTTTACGCGACTCGGGCCCCTCAACCACACGATCGGGTGATCACTACCCGATCGGGCGAATTCTGAATACCCGATCGGGCGCAACGTTCAACACGGTCGGGCAAGCCTTTACCCGACCGGGCAACACCACTGCCCGAGCGGGCCGCGTAATCCGTAACAACCTAGATCTAAGTTTCAAACGAGCAAATAAAAGGAAAGGAATAGATCTAGGGCAAAGGGGGCGACGAACAGGGAAAGAAAGCACTGGAGAACATCTGGGAAAGCTCGGGAAGCATCGGAGAAGAAGAGAAGCACCAATCCGTACACCGGTAACGCATTAGGGAAGGTCGAGGCATCGAGTTCCTTAGGGTTTTATCATGTATTGGTCTGTGTTATCTTCTGTTTTCATGTATTCCATGAGTGAGTAGAGTCCCTACTGCGGGTAGGGTTATCGGATTTGTATGTATGAACGATGATCTTCTTTAATGCTTAGTTCTATGATTTTTATTCTTGATTTACGGTTCTATGCTTAGCAATATCAATCATATGTTAGTGCTGACCGCTCAACAACAATGGATGTCGAACCTTGCTGGAAGGTTAAGGAACGAATCCGGTCCGCTAAGTAGTAGATTAAGTTTTGGCTAATGAGAATCTGACCGGTCGGTTAGCCAACTTAGGGATAGTGATTGCGGTCTTAATGCTGCCATGGTGCGTGTTAATCGGCTGTCGGAAGGCAGGGTTGCATGTATCCATGGTTAGGAGGTTTAGGCTCGGAAGAATCACTCCTCAACTGTAGAGCATGAATTTCCCGTTGTCAAGAGTAGGTTGTGGATCTATGATCTTTAGTCGTTCATGTATGCATTATCCGGTATCCCGTACACCCGTAGTATTCATCATATCTAGTTCATCTTTACCCTCGTTCCGTTGTCTCCATTAGGATAGATTTAGGACCATTAGAACCATATCCCCTCCTATCACCTTTCTTCCTAGTTTAGTTTTGTTCTTAGTTTAGTTGTATTAGTCCCTGAGATCGACCCTGGTACTACAAGATCCGTATACTTGCGGTGAAGTGGACTAGGTTAATTATAACTCGCGTTTCCACACGTCATTAGGTTTCGAAGAAGCTGCGAGAAAGGGTGACAGTGTCGAGCTTCATCATGACACCAGTTGTAAAGATGGTTTGAGAACGAAATGGCTAAAAAATACATTAGGCACAAGTGAAAGTTCCGAGTGGAAAAGGGCCTAGGCAATTATGAAGTAAAGATCAATTTCAAGAGGTTTCAAGCCCAATCCACCGCTGAAGCCCGTTTCTCAAAGCTGGCATAGAAAACTTGAAGTTCTCCATTCAGCAAAGAAGAACAAGACAAGGTATTTTGTAAATTATGCAACAATTGTTAAGTGTATTCGACTAAACCCATAACCGATTTTACCTTGTCAAACAAGAAAAATGTCACCCTAAATATAGTAGGGAGTCATAATGATGTTTTTCAAGCAATATATGAATACAAAGTGGAGAAGAGAGTGTATGTGTAATGATAACGTCTATTTTGTTATAGTATTTTCGTCCATTTTTATAGTTAGTTTCATCTTTTATTTAGACTTTACCGAGCATAAAGTATCATTTGGATCTCTTCTAGCGTTTTCTCGTATATTTGCAGGAAATAAAGATATCGGACACTAACACGAGGAAATGTCATAAAACTTCCTAAAACAGTAAGACCGAGCACCATGCATAGCACGATTGGGCGAACAAGAAGAAGGACATGCCCGGCCGATCACACCCATAAGCATGACCGGTCGAACAAGGAAAATGATGTGCCTGGCCAAACACCATGCACAGTCTGATCTGGCTTACCAAACAGATAACACCCCCGAACATACAGCACAGCCTGGGCATATGCAAAGCCCGGTCGATCATGCCTTTGAGGAAGTGCCCGACTGAGCTTGCTCATGTGTCCGATCAGGCGTGAAGGAACACGTAGCCGTCTGCAACAAAAAGGAAACCTCTAGCTGCTACACACAAAACTCACGAAGAAGCATGGAAGTGCACGTCCAAATAGGAAAGAAGGATAAAAGGAAAGAGAGGAACGAGGAGAGGGGATGAAGGGGGCAAAGAGGATATGCATCAGTTCGTACAGAAGAAATAGATACACAGCAGACGCATAGAGAGAGGAGAGAGAGCAGAACGCCGGAAGCCTTGAGACAGAGCGACGAACTCGGAACGTGGAGGAGCTATTGAAGACTACGGTATTAGGATAAGGAGGAATGTCATTCTTTATCTATGTTTACAATAGTTTTCTTTCATGTTTTGTTTTCAGAATTCATGTTCGAGTAGTTCAGTAGCTACAGGTTAGAGTTTTGTCGATATGTAATGAAGTCTTATGGTTAATTCTTCGTTATAATATTTGATTGTTTACGGATTAATTGGCTGGTTTTAATGCTTTTGTTCTTGTTGGCCGCTTGAATGAATGATTTTTAAAAGTCTGATTGCAATGGAAGATGAATTAGATTTTAGAACATAGCCATGATTTGGGGTCTTAATCGATTTAGAACCTTAACTGGTCGGTCGATTGAACTAAAGAATTTAATGTGTGAGATTACACAATTGGAAGATTGGTAATACGCATGCTAGATAGTGGGATTACGCATCAGAAGAGTAATTCCCTAGGAAAGAGCTTGAATTCCTCG
Organism: Gynandropsis gynandra; assembly: GCA_036759665.1. Lineage (NCBI taxonomy): Eukaryota > Viridiplantae > Streptophyta > Magnoliopsida > Brassicales > Cleomaceae > Gynandropsis > Gynandropsis gynandra. The sequence continues at coordinate 25,686,654 of CM071872.1, read as the reverse complement.
AATACGTGATCATATCTATAACCATGATCTTTGTTAGCACTTCATTGCATTACCATGCATCTCTCAAAACCTAATGATATGGTTAATCTCAAGTAATAAAATACCTAGACTAACGTTTCCAAAAGAATAGAGATTGTATAGTACCAGGGTCGAACATAAGGAATCGATGCAACTCTAAAGCTAGTAAACTAATGAATAGGACGGTAAAAATCAATAAGTGTTTGAATGCGAATGAATCTAAACTAACTAATTAACGGGATGAACTCAATAAACTAAACACTACAGATTTTGAGAGATGCACGATAATGCAATGAAATGCTAACAAAGATCATGGTTATAAATATCATCATGTATTCACGGAATTCAAGTTCTTTCCTAGAACATGACTCTTGTATTCGAGGAATTCAAGCTCTTTCCTAGGGAATGACTCTTCTGATGCCTAATCCAACTATCTAGCGTGTGTACTATCAATTTTTCAATTGCGTAATCTCACATGATAAATGCATTGAGTTTGCTATCTTGATTCCTATGTCCAATTGATCGACCAGTCAAGGTTCTAAATCAATTGAGACCTCATATCATGGCTATGTTCCAAAGTTTAATTCATTTTCCAATGCAACCAAACTTTTATAATCATTCATTCAAACGGTCAATAAGAGCAAAAGTGTTAAGACCGGCCAATCAATCCATAAACGATCAAACAACATAACTAAGCATTAAGCATGAGACTCCATTACATATCGGCAAAACTCTTACCCGTAGCTACTAAACTACTCGGACATGGGTTCCGAAACAAGAAATGAAAGAAAACTATTGCAAACATAGAAATATAATGAGATTCCTCCATATCCTTATACCGTAGTCTTCAACAGCTCCTTCGCGTTCCGAGTTCATCGCCTCGTCTCCAACCTTCTGGCGGATTGCTCTCTCTCTACTCTCTCTGTGCGTCTGCTCTGCATGTACTCTGTTTCGGTTCGAATGAGTCCTCTTCTTTGCCTCCTTTCTTCTCCTTTCCTCTTTCTTTTCTTGCCTTTTATTCTTCTTTTCCCTTTTTCCATGCTTTTCCATTACTGCAACCAAATTTCCAATTTTTTCCATCGACCAAAACTTTCCTTTTCTTCTTCGGCGCGTGCAGGTTCAATATGCCCGACCGGGCACAAGAGTGAGCTTGGTCAGGCACTTCATCTAATCATAGTCTGGTCGGGCTCCATACACGCTTGGGTCGTGCTACACGTTTGGGTGAGTTGCTGTCTTCACAAGCCCGATCAAGCTAGTAGGGCTGCACGATCGGGCTGGGTCCTATTTTCAGCAGTCCGGTCGGGCTGGAATTGCTGCATGATCGGGCACTCCATTCCCTCATGCGCCCGGTCGTGCAATGCATTTTGTTCAGCCAGGCTATGTCTTGTTGTCTTCTATGCCCGACCGTGCTCTTGGGGTGATGTAAGGCAATTGCTCGTTTTTGTGATCGATGTCTTCATTTCCTACAAATACACGAGAAAACGATAAAAGAGGACTAAGTGATGCTTAATGCTTGGTAAACCAACTACGGAAACGAACTAAAATACTATAACAAAATAGACGTTATCAAATTCCCCTAGACTTAAACCTTTGCTCGTCCTCGAGAAAGAATGGAACTAAGCACGAGAAAAGTTAGACAACAACCGGATACTAGCACAAACAGCCCGAAAAGTCTGCCACCCTACACAACAACGCATCACACAAACTTATATCTAAGCGTACCAAATCTAAACCTCTATATACCAAAAGCCACTAACGTGCAATCCTACAGATATCCTAAGTTCATTTCACTAACCCGTAGACAACATCCAAGCGATCTCCATACCTATTCTAATGCGTAAACAGCTCGATACCATTCATAAAACAATTTTTCTTTTTCGGTTCTCTTTTTTTTCTTTTCGGTTTCCACACATTTTTTTTCTTTGAAAATTCGCACTTGGTTTCTAGGACTTCGGAGTTGAAGAGGACAGCCTTATATTTAGACCCAATTTACCGATTGGCACACTGATAAGATCTTAAAACCTTAGCGGAGTGAAGAGGTAGCGTTATTGCAGATGTTTTTCTTTTGATTAAACTATAGTGATTACGCATCGATTCTAACCCTTAAGACGTAGGAAAACAACCTCGACCCATCACTTAGACCCAACCATCAATATTGATGCACTCATGTCAATGTAAGGCTTAAATAGTTAAAGAACTTATTCTATTGACGGCGGAGTGTAAGTGCGTGGAAATATAGCGATCGAAACAAAACAAATAATGAACGGTATGCTCGGAGGTAATAGTACTTGGGATTGAAACCTAGGGGTGGAATAAAACTATAGGCTATGGATTCATTCACGCCCACTAACTAATCGATATCTAAAGGTATGTTTCAGCAAACCTAGACTTTTGTTCCCGATTCGACAAAGTTGCATAGAGGTGACAAAAGTTCAAAATTTTCGTACTAGATATCCGTCTGTCCAATCTTACGTAAAAGCTAAAATAAAACAAAGAACTCACATCTAAATCCTAATTACATCCATGACACTCGAAGAGTATCCCCAAACTTGAACGGAACACCGTCTCGGCGTTCAAAATCTAAGAGAAGGACTAGCATGCAAAAACTCGGGGAAAAATAAGATAGATAGGAACGTGCGCACCTGAAATGTGCTTGCTGACCCGAGTTGATGCAGCTAGATGTATGCGTCTCTCCTTTGCTGTTGATGATATTGAAGTGAAAAACCTGTAACAAAAGTCACACAATCCAAAAAAGAGGAGAGAACGATACATTGAAGTCACCAGTAGTGTGCATGCCTGTGAAAAGAATAAGAATTGAATTCTGAAAATAAAAAAGAAATAAACAAGAAATACGAAGCTTGGGTTGCCTCCCAAAAAGCGTTTGTTTAAGGTCATGATCCTGACCAAATTGCTCTAAGCATGAGATGGTTCCGAAAGAGCGAAAGCAGTTCACTCGTTACCCTTGTTGTCCGTGTTGTAGAGCTTTAATCATTGGGCGTTCACCTTGAATGTATGGCTGATTCCTATCAGCTCAATAGCACCGTTTGAAGAGACGCTTTTGATTGTGAACGGTCCCGACCAATGTGACTTGAGTTTTCCTAGAAAAGGTTTCAAACGTGAATAAAAACAAGTACTTGGTCACCTTCTTTGAAAGTCCATTAGACTATGTGTCTATCATGCCACTTCTTCGTGTGCTCCTTGTAGATCTTTGCGTTCTCGTACGAATGGAGGCGCATCTCCTCTAGATGATGGAGCTGTAGCATCTATTTTTCAGCAGCTGACTTGCATTCATAATTGAGTGCTTTAATCCCCAATACGCTCGATACTCTAACTTGACCGGTAGATGGCATGCCTTACTATACACTAGCTGAAACGGGGTTATTCCAATTGTCGTTTTGAATGCTGTACGGTAAGCCCATAATGTATCATCGAGTTTTAGTACCCAATCCTTCCTAGACTTAAAGACCGTCTTCTCCAAAATTGATTTGATCTCTTGGTTAGAAACTTCAACTTGGCAGCTGGTTTGAGGGTGATATGGCGCTGCTATTCTATGTCGAACAACGTACTTCTTTAATAGCCCTTCTATGATACGGTTCACAAAGTGCTTACCTCCATCGCTGATCACAACCCTCAGAACTCCAAAACCTGGGAATATGACATGTTTGAACATCTTGGTTACTGGTTTAGAGTCATTGGTTAGACTTGCCAAGGCTTCTACCTATTTCGTTACGTAGTCCACCGCGACTAATATGTAGAGGTCCCACACGAAGATGGGAAAGGGCTCATGAGTCTATCCCCCATACATCAAACAGCTCGACCTCTAGGATGTATTGGTGTGGCATCTCATGGCGTCTAGAAATATTCCCCATTCTTTGGAAATTGGAAATTGTCGCAAGATACTACGTAGCTATGGGCGTCCTTGAAGAGTGTCGGCCAGTAGAAGCCCACTTGCAGCACCTTTGCGGCTATCTTGACTGCTGCAAAATTTCCTCCATAGCTTGAGGAGTGGCAACATGACAGTATATGTGGAGCTTCTTCTCCGAGGATGCAGTGCCTACAAATTCCGTCCGTGCCCCTCTTGAAAAGATACAGTTTATCCAAATAGTACACCTTGACGTCATGGAGAAATTTTGTTTCTCGCATTATAATCCAACCCTTCCAGTATTAATTGACATGCTAAATAATTATTAAAGTCAGCATACCATTGAATGGAGGTGCAAGTCACTGACATTACCGCATCATCTCGAAGATAGTCATCGATAGGAATGCACTCGGGGATTTCATGACAGGAAAGATGGTCAGCCACCCCATTCTAATGAGCCTAGGCTTTGCATCTTTCTTGGTGAGGAGGTAACATTGGGCATCATGATCCGTGTATACTATTACCTTGGAGCCAACTAGGTATAAGCGGAACTTGATAAGGGTGGGTGTTCAGTCGTGCACTTAATAAGGGTGGGTGTTTAGTCGTGCACTTGACCATGCTCGACCGGGCTGTGTCCCTAGGTGGATGCTCGGTCGTGCTAAGTTATGTGCTCGGTCATGACTTGTCTATTTCTCGTTCTGTTTGATCTGTTGTGACCCTCAATGTCGTATTATGTCCCGTGTACATTCCTTAGCTCCAGAATGAATCAAATACGCATCAAAACTTATAAGACCATTAAAAGACGGAAACAAGTAAAATGGATACAAAATCACACGTAAACATCGCAACTATCATCATAAGCGTCTCTAAAACCATGCGAGAATCGTGTACGAAAACGAGATGATCAAAATCCCCCAGACTTTAATGTTTGCTTGTCCCTAAGCAAACGTAAGCGTGGAACACTTGGGAGATATAAAAGTCAAGAGTTACCCTTTCCTCTAGAAGTACTGCTAAAGAAAACCTAATCGATCAGTAAACAAGTTCGAGAAAATTTTAGTCTAATAACTTTCAGTGTTTATCACAGGTTCACCATGGCTACCTATAAGAATGTAAATCAAAGACGAGCTAAGTGAGAAACTGCAACTCTCTCTGCCAAACGAGATTTCAAACAAATGCTAATCACAAAATCAAAGAGGATACTTGTTTTATTCTCGAGCTTCTTTATTCTTTCATTCCATTTTTTCTTGTATAGCAAACATTAAATCCTGGAGGATTTTGATCATCTAGTTTTCGTACACATTTGATATGATCCCAGATGACATCGAGGAAGCGACCAATAACACAGAAGAGGATGCGACCTCCAGTGCAGAAGAAGAGTCGGAGAACGCGACTCGAGACACGACCAGATCGAAGGATGTTGGTCCCGTGACCCGAGCTAGGGCTGATGAGGAAGAGGCTTTGGCCCTACCAGCTGGTCCCGTGACCCGAGCCAAAGCTACAAAGTTTAAACATGCAATTATCGGGATTCTTGCGGCCGTCCATGTTCACAAAGATTATTCAAGTCCACGTGAAGTCACGATCCTACAAAATGTTATCCAAGCCGAAGCCTGCCGCACAACGGTTATTAATTAGGTAAGTGACCCGCGTGTACTCTTTTCCCTTCGTCGGTTTTATCCCACGGGGTTTTCCGATGACGGGTTTTAACGAGGCGCGTGTCACTTTTGCCGCGTCCTAATTAATAACCCGAGAGCTCCAAGACAGGTTCACATTCCAATAAACACGGTTTACAAAGCTTGTCTTAATATCTTTTTTTTGTGTTTTCAATGCATTTATTAGTGGTCTTGCATGAAGACCTTCATTTAATGTTGAATTTACGTTTGCTTGGCCTTGTTTTCCTTAATATGGCTGGCCACCCTCTTGTAAACATCAACCTTGAACTTTTGGAATTTGATCTTGATTTTCCTTTGTGAAATCTTCTTGTTGGTGTGTAATATCCAGCAAATTCATTGGTGTGTAATATCCAACGTCTTTTTTGTTCTTCGTGGTGCATAACATCCATCGGAAATGAACCGGTGAATCGAGAGTCTTCCGAAACTCTCGTGTGACCACTCGTTCCACATCCCTTCTGCAATTCGTTGCAGCAAGGTCTATTCGTTCCAACCTTCAGGTCTAGAGCGTAGTTCCAGCGGGATCGCGTCAAGTGGTATCAGAGCTCGTTCTAGCAACAAAGGTTAGCTCAATTCGGTTTGTTTGTTTCAACATAGCTATTTGGTTTGTTTGTTTCGAACATAGCTAGGGTTGAACACAACAATATATATATATATATATATATCCATTTCGTACGTTTACGGGTCTTGTTACTCGTACGTGTCTATCTCCTTGTTGTGGTTTTTTTGTTTCCCGCTTCTGGCTGCTCCGTGTGTTCGTGTGCAGGAACTCGTGAGTAGGTATACACAAAGAACCATAGTACAACATGGGGGAAATAGGCGCTGAGAACAGCCGAGTGAACAAGAGATTAATTGAGGCTCTGGCGGCTCGTTTTGAGCAAAGTATAACCAACAAGATTGAGAAGTTTCAGCAAGAGTTTCGGCCCGAACATCCAACCCGACCGAGAGACGCTCATGCATTCCAGCAACGTGAAAGGAACCAGCATGAGGAGTACAACAACTACTACGAACGAGGCAGTTCATCCTCGTCCCAAAGTAGTTACCGACGGTGGCGCGCGCCAAGGGAACGAAGAGACGACCCGAGGGACGACCTCGCTGGTCTCAAGCTGAAAGTTCCAGCGTTCCACGGCAAAGCCGACCCAGACGCCTACCTAGAGTGGGAAGAAAAGGTCGAGCTCGTTTTTGGTTGTCAAACCTACCCCGAGGTCAAGAAGGTTAGGATGGCGGCCACGGAGTTCTACGACTATGCCTTGAGTTGATGGGATCAACTCACCATTTCTAGGCGGAGAAACGGTGAAGAACCAGTAGCAACTTGGCTGGAAATGAAAACAATTATGCGCAAGAGGTTCGTGCCAAGCCATCACCACCGAGAGGTGCATCGGCGGTTAAGGAAGCTCACCCAAGGAAGCCGTTCCGTGGAGGAGTATTTCCAAGAAATGGAGCTGCTCATGTTGCGGGCTGACCATACGGAGGATAGAGAGATGACGATGTCTCGGTTCTTTGGAGGGTTAAACCTAGACATCCAAGACCATCTCGAAATGCAACACTACGTGGAGGTCGAGGAAATGCTTCACAAAGCGATCCTCATCGAGCAACAACTCCAACGGCGAAGGAATCCACGCTCGGGCTAATGGGCTGAAAAATATGGCCAACAACGGGATGAGAAGCCGATCTATCCAAGGAGGGACAACACAGTTCCAGCGAACTACGACGCGTCCAAGGCGAACCCAGCAAACCGAGATGCAGCGAAGTTCGGTCTAGCAGCACCACGGGACAAAGGAAATGCCGAGGTGACGACTTCTAGGGCTTGGGACGTAAAGTGCTTCAAGTGTCACAGAAGAGGACACTACGCGAGTGAGTGCACAAACAAGAAAGTCATGATCCTTCGTGACGATGGCGAGTTCGAGTCCGAGGATGAAGCGGCCGAACTGTCGGACGAGACGCGTGAGGAGGAACCGGCCACGGGCGAGTTCCTGGTCGCACGACATTCTCTGAATGTACAACCTAAGGGTGACGAGCAAGAACAGCGAGAAAATATGTTCCACACCTGCTGCCTTGTTCATGGAAAAGTATGTAGCATTATCATCGATGGAGGAAGTTGCACGAATGTTGCAAGCGCTACTATGGTCCGAAAGATCGGATTGAAAGTCCGAAAACATCTGAAGCCATATAAGCTTCAATGGCTGAATGAAGATGGCGAGATGAAGGTGATGAGCCAAGTGTCCGGGCCCATTGCCATAGGCAGATATGAAGACGAGATTTTGTGCGATGTGTTGCGAATGGAGGCGAGTCATATTCTACTCGGTAGACCATGGCAATCGGATCGCAAGGTACAACACGAAGGTTATACCAATAAACATTACTTTGAGTAAAATGGCAGGAAGACTGTCCTCGTTCCATTGACGCCTAAGTAAGTGCTGCAAGACCGATTGCATTTGAAGAAGCAAAGCGCGCTTGAACTTAGATCGTCAAACTTTTACGCGAGATCGGGTGAGATCAAGAAATCTCTTAATTTGAATCAGTCCATATTGTTATTTGTTTTCAAGGAAGCTCTCTCGAGCTTAGCTAACCTTGCACCGGTGCTGCCGAGTGAGATCTCTACTTTATTGCAGGAATACAGAGATGTCTTTCCCGAAGAGAACCCCACCGGATTGCCACCAATACGTGGTATCGAACATCAAATCGATTTTGTTCCCGGAGCCACGTTACCAAATCAGCCAGCCTACCGAACCAATCCCGTGGAGACAAGGAGCTGCAAAGGCAAGTGGAGGAGCTCATGGCCAAAGGAAATATTCGCTAAAGTATGAGTCCATGCATCGTGCCCGTGCTACTCGTGCCAAAGAAAGAGGGCAGCTGGCGCATGTGTGTTGATTGCTGCACAATCAACAACATTACGGTGAAGTATCGACATCCTATTCCTAGGCTAGATGACATGTTTAGATGAATTGCATGGAAGTAGGATATTTTCAAAGATAGATCTTAAAAGTGGTTATCATCAAATTAGGATGAAGGAAGGTGATGAGTGGAAAACGGCGTTTAAAACTAAGCACGGATTGTATGAGTGGTTAGTTATGCCCTTTGGATTATCGAATGCACCAAGTACCTTCATACGTTTAATGAACCATGTGCTTAGGGACTATATAGGTACATTCATGGTAGTCTACTTTGATAATATTTTGATTTATAGTAAGAGCTTGGAGGAACACTTAGGCCACCTAGAATTAGTATTGAAGGTACTTAGAAATGAAGAGTTGTATGCCAACTTAAAGAAATGCACCTTTTGTACGGATAACGTCGTATTTCTAGGTTTTGTAGTAAGTGCAGATGGCATGAAGGTCGACGATGAGAAGGTTAAAGCCATTCGGGAATGGCCGAGCCCAAAGACCATCGGGGAAGTCCGAAGCTTCCATGGACTCGCGGGTTTTTACCAGCAATTCGTAAAGGACCTCAGCACCTTGGCTGCCCCTCTTACTGAAGTCATTAAGAAAAACGTTGGATTCAAGTGGGGAGAAGCACAAGAGACAGCGTTTCAAACGCTGAATAAGAAACTAACTAACGCTCCTTTACTTATATTACCCGATTTTCTTAAAACGTTTGAAATTGAGTGTGATGCATACGTTGTAGGAATTGGCGCAGTCTTAATGCAGGATCGGAAGCCGATTGCCTACTTAAGCGAAAAGCTCGGTGGTGGAACTCTCAACTACACCATCTACGACAAAGAACTATATGTGATGCGTATCAGAGTTAAATATAACCTAATCTACCCGCAAGTGCACGGCACGTGTGTAGTATTTTAGGTGTCGATCCCACAGAGACTACGCAACACTACCTAAACCCGAACTACGAATCAAACTTGCTAACGAAAGAAGGTGAATAAGGAATGGAATACTGAAAGTAACTAATCTACTTGGGTTCTAACGATGAGATAAACGTCCTAGGAAACCGGTTTCACCACAAGACGACCGAAACCAACGATCAACCTATCTACCATGCAATCCCAGTTAAAGCTATCTAACGCGGACGATCCTAACATGATATCTACCCTATCTCAAGGCATAGACACGTGATCTAGACAAGCTGCCCCCTACTTTCGTGGCTGACACCATGAACTAAACCCATAAACTCTGTGATTCGCCCGTTCACCCTCAACCGTTGCTACCCTACTTTCGTGGCCTAACCTCGGTTGTTCTAAACCTGACTTTCTAGGACTAGAATTCTCCTTTCGGTCCTTCTCCTAATCCCTAACACATGCATCTACGTGATCAGCGCAAACACAAGTAAATTAAAGCACTCAGATAAAGAATAGATGAACTAAAACGGGAAGATGCATTCAAAATAGATCAAAAGAGGTCTCGGGATAGCCAAGGGCTAATCCCTTCTCCTAGAACAAACAAACTACTCGCTCATGCGTCTGTAAAGAAACATAAACATAGTAGAAAGTCTAAGGAACATAAAAACCAAACAAAACCGAAGTGGTGGTGCTTGATCTCCAATGCTCCTCGCTTATCTCCTCGCAAGAATCTGCTCTAACTTCGCTGAATTCTTCTCCTCTGTATGCTTGCTGTAACGGCGTCTTTTTGCCTCCTTTTAAGCCTCCTAAGTCGGTCCAATTGTTGCCCAAATTGCCCCACGAGTTTCCGTGCATGTTCCCTTTAGCTCCAAATGATCCAAATGCGCGTAAAAACCTGTAAGAACACATGAAAAGCGAAAGCAAGTAAAACGGATACGGAATCATACGTAAAACATCACATATGTATCAAAAACGTCTCCTAAATCGTGCAAGAAATACGTATGAAAATGAGATGATCAATATGCACTCGTGAGGGCGTTGCAAACTTGGCAACATTACCTATGGACAAAGGAGTTTGTGATACACACCGACCATGAATCGCCAAATACTTGAAGGATCAAAACAAACTAAGCAAGAGACATGCGAGGTGGGTGGAATTCATCGAAACTTTTCCTTACAGCATCAAATACAAGCAAGGTAAGGAGAACATAGTGGCTGATGCCTTATCCCGAAGGTACGCATTATTGAAAACTTTAGATGCTAAACTCCTAGGTTTTGAACAAATCAAAGAGTTATATGGATCTGACCTAGAATTTGGAGAAGCATACAAGAATAGCGAGAAATTTGCTTCAGGACACTACTATAGGCATGATGATTATTTATTTTATGATAATCGTTTATGTGTGCCTGACTGCTCTATGAGAGAGTTGTTTGTTAGAGAAGCCCACGGAGGTTGACTTATGGGCCATTTCGGAGTTGCAAAGACTCTGAGAATATTGCAGGATCACTTCTACTGGCCACATATGAAGAGGGACGTGGAACGTATTTGCGAGCGATGCGTCGCATGTAAACAGACTAAATCTAAAGTCCAACATTACGATTTGTATACCCCTCTTCCTATCCCAACTCACCTTTGGACTGATATATCTATGGACTTTGCGATTGGGTTGCCTAGGACTAAAACCGGTAAGGATTCAATTTTTGTGGTGGTAGATAGATTCTCGAAAATGGCACATTTCATACCATGTCGAAAGTCGGATGATGCATTGCATGTAGCTGAACTTTTCTTTAAAGAGGTAGTACGTTTGCATGGCATGCCTAGCACAATAGTATCCGATAGGAATACCAAATTTCTTAGCTATATTTGGAAGACCTTGTGGTCCAAGTTAGGGACGAAACTGTGATTCTCTATGACTTGTCATCCACAAACCGATAATCAAACCGAAGTAGTGAATCAAACTCTAGGAGCCTCATTGCGTGCAATTGTTAGGAAGAATTCAAAAATTTGGGAAGAATGTTTAGCACATGCTGAATTTGTTTACAACCATGCCGTACATTCTGCTTCAAAATTCTCTCCTTTTGAAATTGTATACGGGATCTGATGCCTTTGCCATCAAGTGATCGAGTTAGCCTGGACGGAGAAAGAAAGGCCAAGATGGTCAAACAGATTCATGAGAAGGAGAGGGCAAACAAAGGACGGAAGAAGTTGACTCTCAAGCCCAGTGACCAAGTTTGGATTCAAACCCTAGAATCTTAGCATCCATAACCGATATCAAGGCAACTCTCCTAGACAATGCATCGGCTACTATGTTTTCCTTACCTTGCTTATAGTATACGAGAACAATCGGCAAGTTTGCGAGCAATGCCTTCTTGGAACCCTTGGTGATGATGAGCGACTTGTTGGGTTCCTCAACCTTCCTAGCTTGCTGCACGATGTGAAGGTGATCTTCGTAGGCTTGCTTCGGCGACAAGGGTAGTAGGTTGATTTTCTTTCCCTTGTGTTGGATGGAATATCGGTTGGTGTAGCCGTCGTGCTGCGCCTTTGCATCGTACTGCCGCGGACGGCCAAGCAAGAGTGACTTGTTTGCATTGGTACCACATCACATAGGATCTCATCCTCGTATCTTCCAATCCAAAATAGTACTCGAACTTGCTTGGTGACCCTCGTCTCTTCGTCATCGTTGAGCCATTGGAGCTTGTATTGCTTCAGATTTTTGAGGGTGGGGAGTCCGATCTTCTCCACTAGAATGGTGCTTGCGACGTTAGTACAGCTCCCACTGTCGATGATGATGCTGCATATCTTGTCATGGATGTGGCCTCGCGTGTGGAAAATGTTCTCCTGCTGTTCGGCCGCGTCGTCCTTAGGTTGTGTGCTAAGGATCCGTCGCGTCACCAAGAGTCCTCCAAGCATTGGTTCCTCGTTTATCTCCTCCTCTGAGCTTATCTCTTCTGCATCTTGCTCTCAATCAGATAAAATGATCAGACTCGATATCGATGTTTTCGAGAATGATCATGAACATCGGTTTGGGCAATCTCACGCATAATGCCCTCGTCTGGAACACCGAAAACAAGTGATGTCTCGGGTTTGAAGTGTCTGCGGGTCTGTGTTCCCTCTCCTCGGCTGTTGGAAGTCAGGTCTAGGATCGGGCTGCGATGCTCGATCGCTTCCCCTTGAATTCTGCCCGAGTCGTTGTTCTGACAGTTGTTCCCGGTCTGTGTTGGGTGGTGCCCAGTCTGGGCGTACGTTTGAGCATGCGGGCTGCTGCTCTGCCCGATCAGGTCTCCAGGTTGCCCGGCCCGAGGGGCTGTCTCCTCGATCCGAGCGGCTGATCTGCGAAAACCTTTGCCGCCTGTTTGAGCTGTTTCCTCTATAACGTTGGTGCCTCGACCTCCTGAGTGGAGGTGAGATCCAGCAGTTCGCTGAGCATTTGGCACCGATGTGGGTCCACTTGCAGCACCATTCCTTGCTATTTTCCAGCCATATAACTCTTATTCCTCTTCTCTAACAATGTTTCCTTTTTATGTAGGCAACTAACCACTTTCTTTTCCTCTTTGGCCGATTTTCTTTTCTTGTTTTTGCACGTGACGTATGCGACCCACGCGGGCTGGAGAGTGTGCCCCGCGCGGGCTCCCTTTCTGAAACTTCACCTGCGCGTGTTGAAGGCTTGCCCGACCCGTGCTGAAGCTGCTAGACGTGCTGGACCAATGGCCCCACGCGGGCTAAGGAATGTGCCCCGCATGGGCAACGTTGAGTGCCCCGCGCGGGCTACGTTGAGTGCCCCGCACAGGCTACATTGAGTGCCCCGAGTGGGTTGTGCTGGTGCTTCAAGGTCCGTCTGGGCTGAAGTCCTCCCCGACTCGAGCTATTTCTCGTCCTGTTTGTTTCGTTATGATCTTCGAGTCTAATACTTTGTCCCGTGTACGTTCTTTAGCTCCAAAACGAACCAAATATGCATTATAACCGGTAAGAACATGAAGACACAAAAACGAGTAAAACGAATACAAAATCACATGTAAACATCGCATCTATCATCATAAATATCTCTAAACTCATACGAGAAATACGTATTAAAACGAGACGATCAATATCCCCCAGACTTGAATGTTTGCTTTTCCCTAAGCAAACGTAAACGTAGAACACGTGGGGTATACAAAAACCGAGAAATCCCATTTCTCCTAGAAATACCGCTAAAGCGAACCTAACCGATCAACTAGCAAGTCGAGAGCAAATTAAGCCTAATTAAATTTTCAGTCTTCATCCTAGGTTCATCAAGGCAACCTACGAGAAAGTAAATCGAAGGCAAACTAAAAAAGCCACCGTAACCCTCTCCACCAAAAAAGACTTCAGACAATTGCTAAACGTAGAACAATTGAGGATACTTGTTTCTTTTCCAAGCTTCTTTCTTTCTTTATTCTTTTTTTTTCTTTCTCTTTTCTTTTGTTTTTTTTTCTTTCTTCTTAATTTTATGTCCTTTTTTTATATTATACAGAAACACTAGACTTCTACGACGTCGGATTTGAAGGGATCTAGCCTCTACTTAGACCCAGACTACCGATGACAATATACCCATGCATCTCGTTCAATAGTGCAGCAGCGTTTTTACTTGCCATGCCCTTAGGATGTAGAAATATGATCGTCAACCCACACTTAGACCCAAACCATCGAAAAAGTGTCAAGATCGATGCACTCATATCGATTTTAGATCATGCTTTTAGGCATTATTTCTATTGAAAGCGGAGTGTTATTGTGCACTCTTTATTCTGCAAAACAAACTCGATTTCATACGATCTAATAATCCTCATCAAAAGAAGTAAAGTATCGTCTATACGAGTATGACCATCTGGATAGAGAGAATAAACGATAAACTAGCCTAGCAACCTTGTCTAAACCTCCCACAAGCAACACTAGGATTCCCAAATCATTACGACATATTGTTTTTCAGCTGACTAATAAGCTCTAACGCTTAGGAAAAACCCAGCTCAAACATGCAAAATATCACAGGAAAAGGCCAATTTCTTAAGTATCCTAGGTTCAGGATTCATCTCAAAACATGGCACCGGACAAGTGCCTAGGACGACTCTGGCTCACGAAAGCAAAAACAAACAAAAAACTACGAAATCAAAGAGAAAATAAAAGAAAATGAAACGACGTCACCTGACAAACGTGAGCTATTCCCCCAGACTTGAATTGAATGGCGTCCTCGACGTGAAGCTCAGAGGGAGGGTAAGAGAAGTGAAGTCACATTTGTGGTGGTGTTATATTTTTTGTGTTTTTTTTACTGAGTCTTAAACTAAACAACTAAGAAAAACATAAAAAAAATAGCTGGGTTGCCTCCCAGAAAGTGCTTATTTAACGTCTTTAAGATTTGACGTCTCCATTCCTCATGCGTGCGCGATGGGTGGATCGGAAAAGGAGATGGAGTTTCCATTTTCGATCGGTTGGGCGGCTTGGTAGAGGTTTAGTCGCTGTCCATTAACTTTGAATGTTACGCTGAAATCACTCCATAGTTCCACTTCTCCCTGTGTGAAAACCTCTCGTACCAGAAAAGGACCAGACCAACAAGACCATAGGTTGCCCGAGAAAAGCTTAGGACGAGAATTGAAGATGAGAACTATGTCACCTAGTTGGAGGTCATGAGGTAAGATCTTTTTGTTGTGCCATCCCTTAGTCACTGCTTCTTTCTTTGGCACGTCATGCACGGGATTCACTCGTTCGATGTCCGAGGTTGAATAAATGATATCTACATAAAAAAGTTTTATGTTTTTTTCCTATTCCTCTTGCAAGTGCGGGTGCAGCCTCCTTTGAGTTTCATTGGAAGGTTTGTGGCTATGTTCCATAGAATTTCTGTGTGTACATATTGAAGAGTTGACTCTCCTATGCTTCTTTAGGTGAGTGGGTTGTGTCCTCATCTCATCTACACTCAAGTTAGCATTGGTAACAGCAGGATATGTTTTATCGCATTCAACGTACTCATACCAAAAAGAAGACGAAGGAGGTTCGAGCTCAAAATCGGCCGCCTTCTCCACTGCGAAATCAACGTGCGTTTCGTGTGGTATCTCCTCACAATGGGTGTCTCCTAGGGGTGCGATAGCACTCATGAATTTTGTGTACAGCTCTGCTCCTTCGTCGGTAAATCCTGCATCTTCGCAAAGTCGTGTTAAGCATCGTACAAGAGGATCAGAAACACTTACTTGATCAAGCGTGTCTTTTGCTAACTCATCCAGCGAATCGACTCTAAGGCAAGACTTCTTGAAGGAAGGTCCGTTCATAGTGCTGGACAATTTGAACTCTATATTGTCATCTCGAAAGGCAGAGAAAGTTTTCCTTGTTGTACGTCTATCATGGCACCAACAGTAGCTAAGAGCAGTCTACGAAGGATAATAGGTATCCTAGCATCTTCCTTTATTTCAAGTACAACAAAATCAGCGGGAATGCAAAGATTACCTACCTTGGTGGGAACGTTTTCAATAATTCCCACCGGATATCTTACTGAACGATCCGCGAGGCATAGAGACATCTTTGTAGGTTTGAGATTCCCGAAGTTCATCCGCTTGAAGGCCGAGTGTGGCATGATGCTAACGCTTGCTCCTAAATCACACAAAGCATTATCAATGTCAATTTTACCTATTGTGGATGGAATGGAGAAGCTTCTGGGGTCCTTCAACTTCGGTGGCAGCGTGTTTTGAAGAATGGCGCTGCACTCCTCGATAAGTGCTACCGTCTCACTGTCTTCGATACACCTATCCTTGGAAAGAACCTCCTTAAGTAGTTTGGCGTGATTAGACATTTTTTGGAGGCTTCTATGAATGGGATGTTGATGTCAAGCTTCTTGAGGCCTTCTATAAATCTGCCCACTCGTTCTACATTCTTGTTGCTCACCATTTGTTGAGGAAACTGTACAGGAGGTTTGTACGCCGGTGGAGCAACATATGGTTTGTCCAAATATGGTTCAAATCCTTCCATAATCGCGATGGTACTTTTGCATTTTCTCATGGACGTTCCAACGACTTGGTCTTGCTCTTTGGAGGGCGAATGCTCGATCATATCAGTGCTGCATACGGTAATACCGTTCACGTACTGTCTCGGATTTAGATTGGGTTTACCAGGAAGCTGTCCGGGATTCAGAGAGGATGAAACAACCTGTTATTGTATGGAGTTTCCTAACATCTTTACATGTGTCCTCAAGGATTCTATATGAGTTTTGAGCTCGCTAATCGCGGTCCCCACATCCGCATTGAATTTTGCTTCAGTCGATTGTTGCTGCCTTTGCTCCTTGATACATTCAAGCATGACCGCCTCAAGGTTTGACGAAGGGGCTTGAGGAGGTTGAGGAGCTTGTGGAACTTGCTGAGCATGCTGAAATTACTGGTTATCTTGCTGGTACGTTTGTTGTCTTTGCTGAAATCCCGAATACTTTATCGGTTGAATCGTTCGGTATGAAAGATTCGAGTGGTTCCTACAATTCGGGTTGTAGGTATTCCCGAATTGCGTGTTTCCTTGCTGCTGGGCATAGTTTATTTGTTTCAAGTCGTCATGTACAGTGCATTGATACGCTACATGCTCCGTATCTCCACAATTCACACACTACATAGAGTTCGTTGTATTGCCCGTTGCTCTGCTCTGATTCGGCTCATATAGGCGTTGAGTGGTGTGAGGCATACCTCTCGGTGTGGACCACATAGTGTGGTTCATGGCGAGGTTATCGATCAGCTCGTATGCCTCCTCGACGCTCAGATCCATAAACGATCCTCGAGTAGCATTATCCAACGTCGTTCTGTGTTCGTCTAAAATTCTGTTTGAAAACTCAAATCTTAATCACAATCATGAAACTTTGAAGTGTAACCTCTCCCAAACTTGAACGAAACACCGTCCGGGAGTTTAAAACCTAGGTGAAGGACTCGCATGCCAAAACTCGGGGGGAAATAAATAAGGTAGGAAGGTGTGCACCTGTTATGTGCTTGTTGCCCCGAATTGATGCAGTTGATGTATGTATCTCTCCTTTCTTGTGGATGGTGTCGAAGTGGAAATCTTGTAACACAAAGTTACACAATACGAATGAGAGCGTACGATACATCGAGGTTTCTAGTAGAGTGCATGCGCGTAAAAAGAATAAGAGTAGAATTCTGATAAATAAAACGAAATAAATAAAAGGATACAAGGCTCGGGTTGCCTCCCGAGAAGCGCTTGTTTAAGGTCAGAGCCTGACCAAGATGCGCTACTCATTAGTTGGACGTCCTTGTCATCATCGTGTGCATAGTGTCTCGCGTGCATAGGATACTCGATTGGGTATAGCACACAGATATTTTAGCTCCTCTTCCTCCTCGAGCTTCTCCTTAAGCTTATTGATAACTATTTCCGCTACTGCGATAGATGCTTCACCCCTTTCAGACGTCGAAGAAGGCTGATCCACCATCTTACCACCCCTTATGTAAATTTCGTTGACATGCTCACAAGGATTTGTTTTCGATCATCCCGGTAGAACTCATTGCAGTTTAGAGGAATTCGTAGCAAGTTCTGTAATTTAATTGTTTAAGGTCTTTAGGTACGTGTCAAGTTCCATAACCTCCTTCATTACATCTCCATAACCTGCTCTCATCTCTCTAAGTTCGGCATATTGATCTTTCTCTCGTTGCAAGATTTAAGCGAGCATAAACATTATATCGACATTAACTTCTTGATGCGGATATGGGGGCGCACATGATTGATAATTTTGAGTTAGGGGGTGCATCCATGGCTGAAAGTTCTGATTTCGTTGCATCGCTTGTGGCTGCAAATTTCCCGATAGGTGTTGCTATATGGGAAGTTTGGATGATCTCTCCATCTGGGGTTGTATGTATACCCGAAAGGCTGATTGTAACTCATGTACTTCGCTTCCTCGTACCCCTGAACTTCTTGTTCCCTTGATTGTTCCAAATAATGCGGACGGCGTGAGTTAGACAACATACGATTAAGTCTGGCAACTTCATTTTTTTGCTTCAGCTATACCGGCGTACAAGGGATGTACCTCATTCATGTTACCTTGCTAAATAACACAAAAATCGATTAAGCTCCGAGAGGTAAAAAAAATTTGACTAAAAAAGAAAGAAAACAAAAGGAAAAAAATACTAAAAACAAATAAAGACTCCAGAAATGACTATATCCTAATTCAAAAGTATCCTAACTCTAAAGCCGTAATCAATTCCCCGGCAACGGCCAAAAACTTGATGTGGTTAATCTCAAATAATAGAATACCTAAACTATCGCTTCCGCAAGAATACGGATCGCGTAGTATGATTATCTCGTTTTCATACGTATTTCTTGCACGATTTTAGAGATGTTTATGATATATATGCGATGCTTTACGTATGATTCCGTATCCGTTTTACTTTTTTTCATGTTTTCATATTCTTACAGGTTTTTATGCGTATTCGATTCAATTTGGAGCTAAAGGACGTGCACGAAACAAAGTACCAACATCGAGGATCATCACGGGACAAATGGGACGAGAATCGGCATGGAATAGTCACTACCGGCGCGGGTAACTCCCTAGCCCGAGCGGGCATTTGTTACGGCGATTTTGTCAAGCAAATTGAGCACGATTCGGGCGAGAAATACCCCGCCCGGGGCATGAGCCGGGGCGGGCAGAACATGTGCCCGAGCGGGCAGGCCTTGAGCCCGAGCGGACACCCCTTGAGTCCTAGCGGGCGATCTCGTTTTCATCGCGTTCTTGCGCGATCTTCCGTGTCGTACCCGAGCGGGTCACTTACCCTGCCCGCGCGGGTCGCGACCGTCACCTGTAACTTCAAATAAGTTAATTTGACTTAAAACAAATGGAAGTTTTTTGGGGAC
Organism: Gynandropsis gynandra; assembly: GCA_036759665.1. Classification (NCBI taxonomy): domain Eukaryota; kingdom Viridiplantae; phylum Streptophyta; class Magnoliopsida; order Brassicales; family Cleomaceae; genus Gynandropsis; species Gynandropsis gynandra. The sequence continues at coordinate 25,667,488 of CM071872.1, read as the reverse complement.
ATATACAAGAAGGAAAACGACTTTAAAGAGGAGGAGAGGGGCCAGAGGTCGAGAATTATTCATTCATTATTCAGTTGTTGATCGAGGGAGGGAGAAAGAAGGTTCTTGCGAAGGAGACTTACGAGGAGCATTGGAGATCAACTTCAAACTTCGGTTTCGTTTGGTTTTCATGTTTCTTAGACCTTCTATTACGTTTATATTTGTTTACGGACGCATGAGCAAGTAGTTTGTTTGATTTAGGAGAAGGGATTAGCCATTGGCTATCCCGGAACAACTTTCGATTTATCTTTGAATGCATCTTCCCGTTTTCGTTTATCTATTATTTATCTGAGTGCTTAATTTATTTGTGTTTGCGATGGCCACGTAGATGCATGTGCTAGGGGTTAGGAGAAGGACCGAAAGGAGAATCCTAGTCCTAGAGGATCAGGTTTAGAACAACCGAGGTTAGGCCACGAAAGTAGGATAGTAGCGGTTGAGGGTAAAACGGATGAATCACAGATCTTTTGGGTTTAGTTCAGGGTGTCAGCCACGAAAGTAGGGGGCAACTTGACTAGATCACGTGTCTATGCCTCGAGAGAGGGTAGATATCATATTAGGATCGTCTGCCTTAGATAACTTGACTGGGATTGCATGATAGATAGATTGACTGTTGATTTCGGTAGTCTTGTGGTGAAACCGGTTTCCTGGAACGTTGATCTCATTCTTAAGAACTAGTTTTTTATTTGCTTTTAGTATTTCATCCTTCAAACCATATTTCGTTCGTTAGCAAGTTTAATTCACAGTTATAGTTTAGGTTGTGTTGTGTAGTCTCTACTGGATCGATACCTGAAGTACTACACACGTGCCGTGCACTTGCGGGTAATTTAGGTTATTTATTTAACTTTGAGAACACATCATAGTACCAGGGTCGAACATGAGGAAACAATGCCACTCTAAAGCTACTAACTAATGAATAGGACAGTAAACATCAATGGGTGTTTGGAACGCAAATAAAAATAAACTAACTAACTAACGATTAAATTCAATTATCTAAACACCTCAGTTTTCGAGAGATGCACAATGATGCAACGAAGTTCTAACATGATCATTGGTCATAGATATTATCATGAGTTCAGGGAATTCAAGCTCTAATATAGGAACTGACTTGCGTAGACTTGTCCACTACCTAGCATGCGTACTCCCGATTCTGTAATCTCACCCACTAGACGCATTAAGACTGCTATCCTAATCCCTAGATTCAATCAATCAAGCTGGAGCAGATTCTAAACAGATGAAATCCTAAATAGAGGCTAAGTTCCAAAGTCTAATACCCTGGCATAGTTTCATTTGGCTTCTATAATCATTCATTCTAGTGGTGTACACGAACGAAAGCATTAAAAATAACCAATCATTCTGAAAACGATCAAATACCAAAAACATTCATTCAAGTGGCGCACAAGAACGAAAGCATTAAGAACTACCAAGCATTAAGTAGATGACTTCGTTGCATATTAGCAATGCTCTGTAACCTATGGCTATAGACCTACTCGGACATGAACTTAGAAAAAAACACGATAGATAACCATATTCAACATGGATAAAGAACGAGAATCCTCAATATTCTATTATCGACGTCTTCAACCGCTCCTCCGCGATCCAGCTTCGTCGCCCCGTCCTTGTATTCGTGTGCATTATGCTCTCTCTCTCTACCCTCTTTCCTATTTTACATCTCTGTCTTTCTACATTTTCATTATGATTCCTTTTTTGCTTTGCTCCCTTCTCCTCTGTTTCCTCCTATCCTTTCTTTCCCTTTTCTTTTTTTTCCTCTTTGGCTGAGTGTTTGCCATTCTTCTGTCGTGAGTTTCCATTTATTTTCCATGGCTGAATATTTCATTTTCTTCTTCGGCGTGTGCAGATTTAACATACCCGACTGGGCACCAGAGTGAGCTCGGTCGGGCACTTCATCTAATCCTAGCCCGGTCGGGCTTCATGCATGCCCGTGACTTGCACAACATGTTCTGATGAGTTGTTGTCTTCACATGCCCGGTGGGGCTGGTATGGCTGCACGATCGGGCTGTTTGTTATCTCCAGGAGCACGGGCGGGCTTTGTTGCTTTACGGTCGGGCTGGTCATTCTGGAACCAGGAGCATAGGCGGGCTTTAGGCATTGCACGGTCGGGCTGGTCATTCTGGAACCAAGCGCACGGGTGGACTTTAGGCATTGCACAGTCGGGCTTGTCATTGTGGAACTAGGAGCACGGGCGGGCTTTAGGCATTGCACGGTCAGGCTGGACATTCTGGCTTCTATGCCCCTGGTTGGTAGTGTAAGGCAAGTGCTCGTATTTGCTCATGTTTACTCGTGTTTGCTCGTGTTTTCTTGTGTTCGTGTTTGATGTCTTCATTTCCTGCATATACACGTGAAAATGATGAAAGAGAACTAAGTGATGCTTAATGCTCGGTAAACTAACTATGAAAATGAACTAAAATACTATAACAAAATAGACATTATCAGCCTCCAACTCGGTGTTCCACGAAAGAACAAAACATATTGAAGTTGACTGTCATTTTGTTCAAGAGAAGCTCGAAGATGGCGTCATTGAATTCACATACACAAGAATTTACCAAAGCCACAAGTGAAAAAGTTTGCAAAGACCTCCATTATCGGATCGGCCTCGTTGATATCTTCAGTCCCAAGGCATCGTATACAAGCTTAGTCGATCATCCATGGAGCTTATAAGTTGTTGTACTCTTTTTCCTTTGTTGGGTTTTTTCCAATTTGGTTTTCCCCGAAAATGTTTTAATGAGGTTTCCTTTATGTTGCTTTTCAATGCCTAAGCTTGAGTGGGAATGTTAAGAAGAAAGGTCGCGTCCTGCTCTCAAAATCGCATCCCGCTCTCTTGGCCGCATCCCGCTCCCTTCTCCACGTCCCGCGTCTTGCGTCTTGCTCTCCACAGTCTGCTCTCTTTGCTCAAGTCAACTTGTCAAAGCCAATTTATGAGCTTCACCCTCTCCTCTGCCTAGTTGACCGCTCCAGCTCATGCATGATACCACTAAATTTGTGCTTTGCATTTATATTTGTATTTTCCTTGTTTTTCTCTTTTCTAATTATTAGGATTCTAGTATAAATTTGTACCTTTGTATCGAATGTTAAACATAAGAGAATAGTTATTCTTATTCTCTCTAATTCTCTCGATATTTCGTTTGCACTCAATCTTTCTAATCTTGCTTCCGCTGATTCATCTTTATTTACAAAATCTACACAGTCGAGCCATACTCATGTGTGTATAATTTGAACACTGCTCTTGGAGTAAGTTGTCCGAATCTCCTCCATTAGTTTGAATTTTGTTCCATTGTGTTCGGGACGCGATTTGCGTATGGGTCACGCGGAATTCAACTCGTGTCTCGTTTAACTTGTCATTTATGATTTCTTCCTCCTATACCTCGTCAGCAGCTTTTTATAGTATGTTATGTCATTTGGGTCTTTATATACCTCTTTTCCAGCTGGTAAGGGAATCCATATTCCCGAACTCTTCCAAAACTTTATTGGCTAGTTTCTCTAGGATGTCGATGTAGAATACTGAATCCACCATACAAGGCTGCTTGAGTGTGTCGCTCAGATTGAACTCCACTTCTTCGTCGCCAAACTTCAGTGTTAGTCATCCTTCCGCACAATGTATGATATTTTTTTGGTGTTAAGAAACAGTCTTATGAGGATGATCGAGATTTTTTTCATTTTTTTGTGTAGGTTGAAAATCGATCATGCCCCTAAGATATTTCTCGTATAAACGACAATGGTAGCACGCTTATGCTTGCTGCGAAATCGATTAGTGCATGGTTAATATCATAATCACCTATTTTGCAAGGGATCACGAATATACCTGGATTAGGCATCTTCTTTGGTAGATTTGGTTGCAGCATTGACTTTGTTACCATTACGGTTTCCGTCTCCACGTCTCGCTTGTTCGCAAGCACCTCTTTCAAGAACTTAGTGTATAAAGGCATCTTCTTTAATGCTTCTTGGAATGGAATGGTGATGTGCATCTTCTTTAACATCTCAAAAAACTTAGCGAAACGTGCATCCTCGTTCTTTTGTGTTGACGTTGGGGAATTATGGGATTCAAAGTTTAACTAATATCAACCTAAACTACCCGCAAGTGTACGACACGTGTGTAGTACTTTAGGTGTCGATCCCACAGGGACTACGCAACACAACCTAAACTCAAACTACGAATCAAACTTAGTAACAAACGAAATATGGGGCTTTGAGAATGAAATACTAAAAACAAATAAATTAACGAGTTCTTAACAGTGAGACAAACGTTCTACGAATCCGGTGTCACCACAAGACTACCGAAACCAACAATCAACCTGTCTAATCATGCAATCCCGATCAAGTAATCTAAGGCAGACAATCCTAATATGATATCTACCCTCTCTCAAGGCATAAACACGTGATCTAGTCAAGTTATCCCCTACTTTTGTGACTGATACCTTATGCTAAACCCATAAGTTCTGGGATTCATCCGTTTTACCCTCAACCGCTGCTACCCTACTTTCGTTGCCTAACCTCGGTTGTTTTAAACCTAATTATCCGGAATTAGAATTCTCCTTTCGGTCCTTCTCCTAAGTTCCTAAAACATGCATCTACTTGGCCTTCGTAAATACAAGTCAATCAAGCACTCAAATAAAGAATAGATAAACGAAAATGGGAAATTGCAATCAAAGATAAATCAAATTGGTTCCAGGATAGCCATCGGCTAATCCCTTCTCCTAGAACAAAACGACTACTGGCTCATGCGTTCAAAATCAAACACTATAATCGAAATAGAAAGTGTAAAGAACATAAAAACAAAACGAAACCGAAGTCCTGATTTGATCTCCAATGCCCCTTGAATGTCTCCTCCGCAAGAACTCACGAACAACTCTCCTCTCTACTCTTTCTCTCCAACTCTCTCTACTCCTGTCTGTTTTTCCTCCAAACTGAAGTTAATTTGGCCCTAGCTCTCCTCGTTGTCTTTCCTCTTTTCTTTCTTTCCTTTTCTCCTCTTTTTCCTCTTTGTCTTTTCACTTCCTTTTCTCTTCTTTCCTCTTTGTTGCAGCATGCTGTTTTTGTGAGTTTTCCGTTCTTGAGTAAGTGGGCATGGTTCCTTTCTATTTTCCAACCATATAACTCTCATTTCTCTTCAACCATGTTTCCTTTTTGTGTAGGAAACTAACCACTTCCTTTTCTTGTTTCCCAAAAGTTTCCTTTCTTGTTTTTGCAGGTGACGGATGCGAACCGCGAGGGCTGGAGTGTGTGCCCCGCGCGGGCTCCCTTGCTGGTGCTGGACCTGCTGGAGCTGATACACAGCCCGACCCGTGCTCGTTCTGTAGGACCAAGTGCCCCACGCGGGCTGAGGAGTGCCCCGTGCGGGCTGATGTTTTTCACGAAGACCCGTGCGTGCTGAGGACCTCCCCGAGCCGTGCTGAGTTTGCTAGAGGTTGTAGCCCGCGCGGGCTAGATGAATGCCCCGCGTGGGCTGTGTTAGTCCTCGTAGATACTCGCCCCGTTTGCTTCGTTATGATCCTCGATGTTAGTAATTTGTCCCGTGTACGTCCTTTAGCTCCAAAATAAACCAAATACAAATTAAAACTTGTTACAACACGAAAACGTGTAAAACGGATACAAAATAATACGTAAACATCGTATCTATATCGTAAACATCTCTAAAATCGTATAAGAAATACGTATGAAAATGAAATGATCAAAATCCCCAGACTTGAATGTTTGCTTTTCCCTAAGCAAACGTAAATGTAGAACACTTAGGGTATACAAAAACTGAGAATTACCCTTCTCCTAGAAATACCGCTAAAGCGAACCTAACCGATCAACTAGCAAGTCGAGAGCATATTCAGCCTAATTAAAGTTTCAGTTTTCATCCTAGGTTCACCAAAGCTACCAAGGAGAAAGTAAATCGAAGGCAAACTAAACAATCCACCGTAACCCTCTCCACCAAATGAGACTTCAGAGAAATGCTAAACGTAGAACAATTGAGGATACTTGTTTCTTTTCCGAGCTTCTTTCTTTCTTTATTCTTTTTTTTCTTCTTCTTTTTTTGTTTTTTTTCTTCTTTTTATGTCCTTTTTTTTTATATTATGCAAACACATTAGGCTTATAGGACATCGGATTTGAAGGGATCCAGCCCTTAGGACGTAGAAAGATGATCGCCAACCCACCACTTAGACCCGAACCATCGAAAAAGTGTCAAGGTCGATGCACACATATCGATTTCAGATCATGCTTTTAGGCATTATTTCTATCGACAACAGAGTGTTAGTGTGCTCTCTTTATTCTGCAAAACAAGCTCGATTTCATACGATCTAATAATCCTCATCAAAAGAAGTAAAGCATCGTCTATACGAACTATGACCATCTGGATAGAGAGAATAAATGATAAACTAGCCTAGCGACCTCGTCTAAACCTCCCACAAGCAACACGAGGATTCCCAAAGAATTACAACCTATTGTTTTTCAGCCAACTAATAAGCTCTAACGCTTAGGAAAAACCTAGCTCAAGTATGCAAAATCTCACGGAAAAGGCTAACTTTTTAAGTATCCTAGGTTCAGGATTCCTCTCAAAATGTGGAACCGGACAAGTGCTTGGGACGACTCTGACTCATGAAAGCAAAAAAACTAAAAACTATGAAATCAAAGAGAAAATAAAAGAAAATGAAACGAAGTCACTGACAAATGTGAGCTGCTCCCCCAGACTTGAATTGAACGGCGTCCTCGACATCAAGCTCCGATGGAGGGTAAGAGAAGTGAAATTACGTTTGTGGTGGTTTTTTTGCGATTTTTGTGTTTTTTTAAACGAACCGAGTGTTAAACTAAACAACTAAGAAAAATAGAAAACAACAAACTGGGTTGCCTCTCAGAAAGTGCTTATGTAACGTCTTTAAGCTTTGACGTCTCCATTCCTTATGCGTGCGCGATGGGTGGATCGGAAAGGAAAATAGAGTTTCCACTTTCGATCGGTTGAGCGGTTTGGTAGAGCTTTAGTCGATGTCCATTAGCTTTGAACATCCCACTTGTCTCGCTCCAAAGTTCCACTCGTCCATGGGGGAATACCTCTCCTACCTGAAAAGGACAAGACCAACGGGACCGTAGCTTGCAAGGAAAAACCTGAAGACGAGAATTAAATAGTAGAACCAAGTCACCTGGCTGAAGGGCATGAGGTAGGATCTTCTTTTCATGCCATTTCTTAGCACGCTCCTTGTAGATCTTAGAGTTCTCGTATGCATCAAGACAAAGCTCGTCGAGCTCGTTCACCTGCAAAAGTTGTTTCTCACCTGCACTCTCAAGATCAAAGCTAAGGAGCTTTTTCGCGCAATAGGCACGATGCTCTAGCTCGACAGGTAGGTGGCAAGACTTGCCATAAACAAGCTGAATGGAAGTCATGCCAATGGGAGTTTTAAATGCAGTCATATAGGCCCATAACGCATCATCTAATTTCATCGACCAATCTCTACGGGACCTAGACACGGTTTTCTATAGTATACTCTTAATCTCCCTATTTGAAACCTCTACTTGTCCGCTAGTTTGTGGGTGGTACGGTGTAACTACCCTATGTTTCACGCCATACTGCTTAAGGAGGGACTCGAATTGTCTTGCAATAAAGTGTGAACCTCCATCACTAATGACTATTATAGGAACTCCAAAACGAGGGAATATGTTCTTCTTAAAGAATTTCATCACTACCCTAGAGTCATTAGTTGGCGTTGCTATGGCTTCTACCCACTTAGACACATAATCTACACCTACCAAAATATATTGGTTGCCACACGACGAGGGAAAAGGTCCCATGAAATCTACACCCCAAACATCAAACAATTCTACCTCAAGGATGTAGTTATGTGGCATCTCGTTCCTCTTACCTATATTTCGTGTTCTTTGACATCTATCACAAGAGGAAACGTACTTATGGGCTTCCTTGAAGAGGTTCGGCCAATAAAACCCCACTTGTAGCACCTTTGAAGGGGTTTTGGACTTGTTAAAGTAACCTCCATAATCCGATCCATGACAATGGAAAAGGATGCTCTCTACATCTTCCTTGGGGATGCATCTCCTAAAGACTCCGTTCGTGCATCTCTTGTAGAGAATTGGATCGTCCCAATGGTAATGTTTGACGTCCGCATAGAATTTCTTGTGCTCATGAAAAGAATGGTCGGGGCGTAGTATACCGCTCACAAGAAAATTAACAAAATCAGCATACCAAGGAACGGGGTTACCTGAAGTAAGTGCACATATGATGTCATCTCTCAAGGACGTCGATAGGTCTCTCATCATCCACAATGATGCGAGAGAGGTGATCTGAAACGATGTTCTCGGACCCCTTCCTATCTCTTATTTCGAGATCAAACTCTTGTAAGAGAAGGATCCATCGGATGAGGCGTGGTTTCACGTCCTTCTTCCCTAGAAGATATTTAAGCACTGCATTATCAGTATAAACGATTACTTTTGATCCTAAGAGATAGGATTTGAACTTGTTAAAGGCGAAGACGACAAGGAGCTCCTTCTCGGTTGTGGCATAGTTGATTTGAGCATCGTCTAGTGTCTTGCTAGCATAGGAGATGACATGAGAGACCTTGCCTCTTGGTTATCCTAAAATAGCCCCAACGGCATAGTCACTAGCGTCACACATAATCTCGAATGGTAGGCTCCATTAAGGTGGTTGAATGATACGCGCCGAAACCAATGATGTCTTGATGGTGTTGAAGGCGTTGTGGCACTCTTAAGAGAAGTCGAATGTAGCATCTTTCAACTCCGTCAACAGTTTTCTAATCTTTGAGAACTCCTTGATGAACCTCTGATAAAAACCTGCATGCCTTAGGAAGCTACGAATTTCTTTAACTGAAACTGGTAGAGGAAGTTTTTCGATTACCTCCATTTTGGCTTTGTCGACTTCTATACCCCTCGATGAGATAATGTGTCCAAGTACAATACCTTCCTTCACCATAAAGTGGCACATTTTCCCAATTAAGAACGAGATTTGCTTCCTCACATCGCTACAACACTCTAGAAAGGTTAACGAGGAAATCATCGTATGTAGAGCCATAAACAGAAAAATCATCCATATGCACTTTCATAATATGCTCAATTAAATCGGAAAATATTGCCATCATGCAACGCTGGAAAATAGCCGCAGCATTGCAAAGGCCAAAAGGCAACGACGGTAAGCGAATGTCCCATAAGTACATGTGAAAGTCGTCTTCTCCGGGTCTTGAGGATGAATGGGAATCTGAAAGAAACCAGAATAACCGTCCAAATACCAAAAATAAGCATGATTCGCTACCGTTCTAACATTTGGTTGATGAATGGGAGAGGGAAGTGATCTTTCCTCGTCGCTTTGTTGAGCTTGCAGTAGTCTATACATATCCTCCATCCCGTGACGGTTCTTGTTGGAATTAGTTTGTTGTTATCATTGCGTACTACCGTCATTGCTCCTTTCTTTAGTACGACATGCACGGGGCTCACCCATTCGTTGTCCGAGATAGGATATATGATACCTGCATCCAAAAGTTTTAGTATCTCTTTTTTCACTACCTCTTTTAAGTTGGGGTTCAGCCGCCTTTGCACTTCGATGGATGGTTTATGCCCGTCCTCCATGAGTATTCGATGCATGCATAACGAAGGGCTTAGTCCCTTGATATCCTCGATGGTGTATCTGATCACTCTCCTATGCTACCTTAAGCATTCAAGTAACTTTTGCGTCTCATCTGCACTCAAGTCAGCATTAACAATAACGGGGTATGTATCATTATGTCTAAGGTACTCATACCGAAGAGAAGAAGGAAGAGGCTTCAACTCCTGTTTGAGCGCCTTCTCCACTGCGAAGTCAGCGTGTGCTTCGTGTGGTAACTCCTCACATGGGCGTCTCTTAGTGCTTCAATAGCACTCATAAATTATGTGTACGCCTCAGCTTCTTCATCGGTAAATCATGCATCTTTGCAAACTTGAGTTAAGCATCTCACAAGGGGATCAGAAATACTTACTTGATCAAACATATCATTCGTTAACTCGTCCAGCCAGTCAACTCGAAAGCAAGATGATCATCTCATTTTCATACGTATTTCTTGCACGATTTAGGAGACGTTTTTGATACATATGTGATGTTTTACGTATGATTCCGTATCCGTTTTACTTACTTTCGTGCTTTTCATGTTCTTACAGGTTTTTACGCGTATTTGGACTATTTTGGAGCTAAAGGAACATGCACGGAGCTAAGGAGCAACTTTGGGGATCATCACGGGACAAACGGGACGAGATTGAGCATGGAAAAGCCTCACCCGGTCGGGCACAACCCTTGCACGATCGGGCAAAACCTACGGCCAATTGTGTAGACCATTTAGCACGACTCGGGCAAGCAATTCTGACCATTTTGCCTTGTGCCCGAGCAGGCACACATGCCATGCCCGATCGGGCACCATTCCAGCACCACAGGACGCGCACAAACTGCCCTGGCCGCACCCGAGCGGGTACACTCACTACCCGAGCGGGTAGCGGTCCGAAACTGCTCAAAACTTAAGTAAACTTAACTTAAAACATAAGGGAACTCGTGGGGCAATTAGGGCAACAATTGGACCGACTTAGGAGGCTTAAAAGGAGGCAAAAAGACGCCATTACAGCAAGC
>CM071872.1:25617869-25639803 GCA_036759665.1 Gynandropsis gynandra | reverse complement strand
CATGTTAGAATTTGAGTGTTTAAGAAGAGAATAAGATGTTTGTAGAACTAAGAGAATAGAAAGAAGAATTAGGAATAAACTTGAATTCATTCCATGAGTTTAAGCATTACATAAGTGGTTCTATATATAGAGACCATGAGCTGAATTTAAACTACAATTACAAGTACAACATAATTAATGAATTTGTCCTCATCTTTCACGGTTATAGAGGAGAAAGGGACAGCTCCTTGTTGCTTGGTTTCTTGGGTTGCACATGTGATTCTAATTACTCAAAAATAGCAATATTCATTTCCTTCCTTCCAACGGCCACTTTGACTACCAAATATAGTTGTGTGTGTTTTATTTAATCCTTAGGAGGTTATTAAGAACTAATATATCCATATATGATTAATCTCATATATGTAGAATTAATTCTTAACACAAGCCATTTGGAGCAACTACAGGCCACGGAATCAAACAGAACACCCGAGCATCGAGCGAAAGGAGCAAAAACAAGAAGATAACTCAGCCCGCTCGGGCTTGGAAGTGGCCCCGCACGGGCTGCACATCCAGCAAGAGTTGCACCATTCGGGGAGAAAACCAGCACGCTATGGCTGGTTGAGGAGCATGAGCCCGCGCGGAATGAGCATGAGCCCACGTGGATGGAGCATGAGCCCGCGCGGGCCGCCGTTCTAGGAGAATTTTGTTTTGGATTGCAAACGTGAATTAGAAAGAGGAGGAGCCATCTAGGGCAAAGAGGAAAACGCACAGGACAGGAGAGGGACTGAAAAACACAAGGAGAAACTCAGGAGAAGCTGGAGAAGAAGAGAGACAACAATCCGAACATCGGTAACAAGATAGGGAAGATCGAGGAATCGTATTTCTTACTCTTTATCATGTCTAGGGTTTATTTCTCTTGTTTTACAGTAGAATCCATGAGTGACTAAGCCTCTAGCTATGGGTTAGGATTGTCGAATTTGTAATGGATGCTTCTAATTTTGCGTTAATGCTTAGACCTTTCGAAGTTTTCTAGAATTTCGATTTTACAATTTAACATCGTAAGTGTCTTATACTTGTGCTGACCGATCAGTATTTTAGGAATTGGTGTTTAGCCGGAAGGTCAGATGATGAATCCGAAACAGTTGATTGTTGATTAAGTTTGATTAATGAGAATCTGACCGGTCAGTTAATCGACTTAGGAATTAGGATTGCGTGCTTAACGCTTTCGTAATCACGAGTTAATCGCTGCCAGAAGGTAGAATTGCACGTTGTTATGGTTATGAGGTTTAGATGTCGAGAGAACCATTTCTTATTTATGAGCATGAATTCCCCGTCATCAAGATAATTCGATAGGTTCATGATCCTTTGTTAGTTGCATCCTTGCAAATCCCGGTAACCCGAACTCCATAGTGTTCTTAATTATCAAGTTTTTCATGTCTCCTCGTTGCTGTCATTATCCATTTAGTGTTACAGAAATTTGTCCCACATCACCATCAATTCAACCCGTCTTAGTTTAGTCGTATTCTTAGCTTAGGTTGCATTAGTCCCCAGAGTTCGACCATTGTATTAAAACGATCCGTACTCTTGCGGTAAGTGGATATTAGGCATATTTTTTGCTTGATAGTTCGCACATCATGATTTTAGCGCCGTTGCCGGGGGACTAATTACGACCTAGATTAAGAATTCGCTAGATTAAGATTTCCGTAGTCTTTGTTATTTTTCTGCATTTTTATTTTCTCTTTATCGAGCCTTAATTCAAATGCTAAGCAATGCAGTGCTTAGAGGAATTCTACCATCTCCTATCCGAATCACATCTCCCACACTACCCGGAGCAATCATGGGACCAAGGAGTTTGGGTTATGAGGAATTCAATTATATGTGTAATAATCAGCTTCTGCGAGATACATACGACACCGGATAGGGAGATCTCCAAAACTTTTTGTATAGGAACCCCAGCGGTGCGTTGGATGCACAACATATACCGGGAAATTTTCAGCCGAGGATGCAGTCCCATAATCAAAGTTATCAGCCACATGCGCTACCACTGACTCAACCCGATGCAACCTCCGATGTTGCTGCCATGTTGGCCCGCTTCATCCAAGAGCAACAAAATCAAAACAATTTAATTATGGAAGTGAAGGCAGGGCAAGCCAATGTCAAGAAGCAGATGGAGGGCGTTCAATATCATCTTAGACATTTGGAGATGCAGGTCGTACAATTAGCGCAAGAAGCAGCGGAAGAGGCCCTTGTCGAGCTTAAGGAGAAGCCCGAGGAGAAAGAGGAGAAGTACGTAAAACCAGCCCCGAGGCCACCTCCTTTGCCATTTCCACAAAATCAGCGCAAGACAATGGTGGATCAGCTCATTCCTTCAACATTTGAAAAGGTGAAGCTTCCATCACAGCAGCCAAAGAAGGATTATGCAATGACCCAAACGAGCTGTTAGACGAAGGAAAGAAGAAGGAACCACTGGACCGAGACTTCAACACCACCCGAGCAGAATCCAGTGTGAGCCAAGATACATGCGACGAGGATCTGTGCATAAACACTCCCGAAATGTCAAGGAGCTACACCAAACGCCCAGCACACAATTGGAGTATTGACAAGGCACCTATGGTGAAGTTGAAAGAGATGAATGTTGAAGCTAATAACAGCCCCACCGAGCTGTACACTAAGCACGATAGAGGTCGCTCCTCTGAGAGCAATACAACCGGGCTTTTGGTGAAAACAACCGCACGGACTGACTTTCCAAGAAGTCTGAAGAATCTGAGTTTTAAGCCTAATGGATCATTCCTTATCAATAAGATTTCAGATTCTCCTCCATCTGAGCATCATTTTAAACCCGATTGGAGGATTGAGAAAGCATCAGTATGCGCCATAGGATTCGGGACCCCAGCGGGAAGGAGATTGCTCAAGCGACCTCGTGCAAGACAACAACGAGGATGCCCACCTTGACATGATGAGTAGAGCTTGGTCAGGCTCGAGACCTTAAACAAGCGCTTATAGGTAGGCAACCCGACTTTCACATTTTCTTTTCAGTTGACGGACCTATTCTTATTCTTTTTGCATTGATGTACTCAGTGTGCTGTGTATTTTCTTTTGGGATTGTGTGATTTTTTTCACATGTTTTCCGACGTCGATATCATCCGTTAAGAACAAGATGCGTACAAGGTACAACCGCATTACCAACTCGGGACAACAAGATACACAAGGTACACACGTTCTATCCTTCTTTTCCCGTGTTTTTGTGTGCGAGATTTACTCTTAGGTCTTGAACACCAAGACAGTGTTTCAATCAAGTCTAAGGGAGTACTCATCGAGTAACATGTAGGTGACTAGGATTAGATCTTGAGTTTTTTAGGAATAAACGGATGGATACCCAGTATGAAATTTCGAGCTTTAGTCACTATTTTGCGACTTTGTCGAATCGTGAACAATATTCTAGGTTTGCTAAGAAAGCCTTTTAGATACTGATTAGTCGAGTAGTTGTGCTTGAAACCATGATCTATAGTTGCATTTCACCTCCTAGGTTTCAGTACCAAGTATCCATATCTCCATGCATACCGTTTATCCGTTGCTTTGTTTGATATATTTTACCATTCATGGATTATTAGATTCTACACGCTTATACTCTGTTGTCACCTTGTATACGTTTCCAACAATTTCAGGTTTACATTGACATGAGTACACCGAGATCGATGGTTCGGGTCTAAGTGGTGGGATGAGGCGCTATTCTACGTCCTAAGGGTTAGAGTTGATGCATAATATTCAGTCTAAAAAAAGTCTTCAATGACGCAACTCATCACCCTGCTATGGTTAGACCTTATGAGTGTGCCCTTGGCAGCCTGGGTCTAAGTAGAAAGCCATCCTCTTCGACTTCGATGTCCTAGAAACCAAGCGCAAATCTATTAAAAAAAGAGGACGAAAAGAGATTAAGAATAAGAATACGAGTCTAATGATATCTCGCGCAAGCTTAGGGGAATTGGTATGGAGATTGCTTGGACGTTGTCTAGGGGTATGAAATAGACGTAGGTTATTGGTAGGATTGCATGGCACGTGACTTTCGGTTGATATAAGTCTGAACTAGGTACTGTTAGGCTTATGTTCATGTGACGCGTTATTTTGCATAATCACTAATCCTTCAAATTTTTCATGCTAGTGTCCATTGTTGTTTAGCTCCTCTTGTACTCGACTCTAGGTTTTGCTCAAAGACGAGCAAAGGGTAAGTTCGGGGGAGTTTGATAACACGTAGTGTGTGTTAGTTTTAGGCTAGGCATTTATACCATTTTCGTGTAGTTTGCATAGCATGAGTTACGAATCCGACACGAACGTTCTTTATATACTCCCTTTTTGTTGATTTTCAGGTTTTAAGGCGACAAGGCCTATTCGAGCTTTAGAATGTCGACTCTTGGATTCAACCACGTATAGTGGGAGCTATAATCCATTCGGAGCAACTTCGGGCCACGGAATCAAATGGAACACCTGAGCATTGAGCGAAAGGAGCGAAAACAAGAAGATAACTCAGCCCGCTCAGGCTTGGAAGTGGCCCCGTGCGGGCTGCACATCCAGCAAGAGTTGCACGAATCGGGGAGAGGACCAGCACGCTTGGGCTGGTTGAGAAGCATGAGCCCGCGCGGATTGAGCATGAGCCCATGCGGGTCGACGTTCTAGGAGAATTCTGCTTTGGATTTCAAACGTGAACTAGAAAGAGGAGGAGCCATCTAGGGCAAAGAGGACGATGCACAAGACAGGAGAGGGATTGAAAAACACAAGGAGAAACTCAGGACAAGCTGGAGAAGAAGAGAATCAACACTCCGAACATCGGTAACAAGATAGGGAAGATCGAGGAATCGTATTTCTTACTCTTTATCATGTCTAGGGTTTATTTCTCTTGTTTTACAGTAGAATCCATGAGTGACTAAGCCTCTAGCTATGGGTTAGGATTGCCAGATTTGTACTGGATGCTTGTAATTATGTGTTAATGATTAGACCTTTCGAAGTTTTCTTGAAATTCGGTTTTACAATCAACATCGTAAATGTCCTATAGTTGTGCTGACCGCTCAGTAATTTAGGATTTTGCGTTTAGCCAGAAGGTTAGATGCTGAATCCGAAACAATTGATTGTTGATTAAGTTTGATTAATGAGAATCTGATAGGTCGGTTAATCGACTTAAGAATTAGGTTTGCGTGCTTAACGCTACCGTTTATCACGAGTGAATCGCTTCTGGAAGGTAGGATTGCACGTTGTTATGGTTAGGAGGTTTAGATGTCCGGAGAACCATTCCTTATTTATGAGCACGAATTCCCCGTCATCAAGATAATTCGATAGGTTCATGATCCTTTGTTAGTTGCATCCTTGTAAATCCCGGTAACCCGAACCCCATAGTGTTCTTAATTATCAAGTTTTTCACGTCTCCTCGTTGTTGTCATTATCCATTTAGTGTTCTAGAAATTTGTCCCACATCACCATCAATTCAACCCGTCTTAGTTTAGTCGTATTCTTAGCTTAGGTTACATTTGTCCCCAGAGTTTGACCCTTGCATTACACCGATCCGTACTCTTGAGTTAAGTGGATATTAGACATATTTTATTACTTGATAGTTCGCACATCAATAGCCATGGGCTAATCCTTCTCCCAGAACAAAACGATTATTCGCTCATGCGTTCAAAAGCAAACAACGTGATCGAAGTAGAAAGTCTAAAGAACATACAAACCAAACGAAACCGAAGTCCTGAATTGATCTCCAATGCCCCTTGAATGTCTCATCCGCAAGAACTCACGAACAACTCTCCTCTCTACTCTTTCTCTCTGCAACTCTCTCTACTCCCGTATGTTTTTCCTCCAAACTGAAGTGAATTCGACCCTAGCTCTCTTCCTTTTCTTGCCTCTTTTCTTTCTTTCCTTTTCTCCTCTCTTTCCTCTTTGGTCGTTCACTTTTTTTTTCTTTTCTTTCCTCTTTGTTGCAGCATGCTGTTTTTGTGAGTTTTCCATTCTTATTTGCTTGATTTCTATTCTTGAGTAAGTGGGCATGTTTCCTTTCTATTTCCATCCATATAAATCTCATTGCTCTTCTCTAACCATGTTTCCTTTTTCTGTATGCAACTAACCACTTCCTTTTCTTATTCCCCGCAAGTTTCCTTTCTTGTTTTTGCAGGTGACGGATCTAACCCGCGCTGGCTGGAGTGTGTGCCCCGCGCGGGCTCCCTTGCTGGTGCTGGATCTGCTCGGGCTGATGCACAGCCCGACCCATGCTCGTTCTGCTGGACCAAGTGCCCCGCGCGGGCTGATGATTGTCAATAATATCAAGCGACCCATGCGACTCAAACGACCCTTGCAACTCAATAACACAAGTGACCCATGCGACTCAAACAACCCTTGGAACCCCTGTGACACTTAAGCAACCATTGCAACCCACTTGACTCAGTGAGACTCAACCGACTCACTGAGTCGAAGATGGTCATGCAACTCCTGCAATCCTTTCGACTCAACCGACTCACTAAGACTCAACCCACTCACTTAGACTCAACTCACTCACTGACACTCACACCCATTTCAAATCAATAAACAATTTTGCGACTCGATAGCCTGCAAAACCCTAGAAATTGATCTACTTACACTTATTAATGCCATTGATGATTAACTCGTGCTCTCTTCTTCTTTTCTGCTAGTGATTCCAGCCATTTCCTTGGTCTCAACTTGAATTTTCCTTGTTGCCAACTTCAAATCGATCCCTCTCAACTTCGAAATCACTTCGTTCTTCCTTGCTCTAAACTTTGAAACATGTTTTCATGTCGAAAAACTATTCGTCTTCATTGCTTTTGACACGGTTTGACAGTTTGTGTTTTTCACGTTCGAAAAACTGCAGAACGCGTGTGTTTTCATATTTGAGCGAGCCGAGTTGTGTATTTTCCAGCTCGTTTAAAAAACGAGCTGACGAGTTGAGCCGAAAACGAATTAGAGCTTAGACGAGCTGGCTCGCGAACTAACGAGCTGCCTCGCAAGCTGAGTACAAAAGCACATATTTTCTTATTTTTACGTATTATACATATTCTTTACATTTATTAAATATTATTTAAAGAAAAAAATAATATATTATTTACATATGATAATAATAATATTATTTTTCTATTTATACCAAATTAATATAATTTTATTAAAAATAAAGAAATAAAATATTTTAATAACTTTTATTAAAAATATATGTTTATATATTCGATATTTTATTTAATTTTTGATAGATTTATTTTCTAATCAATATTTTTTATATTTAATAATTTTGTGTTCAAATTATTGTTTTTATATTTTATATATTTTATTTGATTTGTGGATTAAAACATATAATATTAATTTATTACAATTCTTTTAATTTAAATAGTCTGGCTCACGAGCTAGCTCGTTTTTAGATGAGCTAAAGGCGAGCTGAGCTGAGCTGGGATTTTCTAGCTCGTTTTGAAAATGAGCCGAGCTGAGCCAGCTCATTTTTTTTGCGAGCTCATGGCGAGCTAAGCCGAGCCAAATCATTTTATACTAGAGAGGATGAAGATTTTGAAATGTAAAGTTTATATTTTTTATATGTTTTCTTTAACAAATTAAAAACTCTAATTGTAGATAATTATTCATATATTTTTCAAGTGTGAGGAAAATCAATGATTTCGTAGAGACATTCATGTTATATTTGTAATAATGATATTGATATGACGTTGAAATAGATATATATAGAGAATTTATTTTAACTCTCAGCTTGCCAAATTCGTAGTGGAAAACAACCCTATAAAAAAATTTAGACTTAGAATTTATTTTTTTTGGCCAAATGTATTCCCAGATGAATACTAATCGACAGAATTGATTGGTTTTTAAAACTTGTTGATAATCTAAATGACAGAATTAAATTGTCGTTCTAGCACAAAGGTCACACGCCTCTTTTGACCACTTATTTCCATAGCAAGCCATCGACCATCTCAATACAAAAGACAATGAAAGAGACGAGGGATGCGAGATGTACTCCTTGATTGTCGTCGACTATCTAAGGACAAGGAAGGAGATGAGGGAAGCGAGCGGCACTCCTCGATTTTCATCAACGATCTCAATCTCCTAGAGGAAACCGAGTTGTACTCATCTATTGTCGTGGATGATCTTGGGACAAGAAGGGAGATGAATCACCGAGTCTGCACTCCTCGATTGCTGTCAACGATCTCAGGACAATGAAGGAGATGAGGGAGTCGAGCTGCACTCTTCAATTCTTGTCGAAGATCTCAAGACAAGGAAGGAGACAATGGAATCGAGCTGCGCTCCTCGATTTTCATCGATTATCTTAGGGCAAGGAAAGAGATGAATCATCGAGCTTCACTCCTCAATCGTCGTTGATGATCTCAGCACCCTAGAGCAAGTCATCGATGATCACGGGACAAGGAAGGAGACAAGGGATCTAAGTTGCACTCCTTAATTGCTTTCTAAGATCTCAGGACAAGGAATGAGACAAGGGAACCGAGCTTCACTCCTCGATTGGTTCACTCATCCCCCAGAGCAAGTCGTCAATGATCTCTAAACAAAGATGAAGACAAGGGCATAGAGCTTCACTCCTCGATTGAACCACTCACCCTCGAGACAAAGAAAACGGGCTGCAATCCTCGATTGGACTACTCACCCCCCGAGAGCATGTTGTCGGCGATCTCTAAACAAAGATGGAGATTGCTCTTATGGGAAGTTCATCACTGTCAAGATAGAACCATGAGAAAATGTTAGATGGAGGATGAACGAGGGCATACTACTGAAACATTAGTTAAAATAGAGTCGGTCTTCATCTTCTTTCCAAACTTAGCAAAAATTCCGTCATATGTCATGGAAAATAGCAAGCAACCTCGGTCTACCAACACACGAGCATGTAAGGATAGATGTGTTATGATTAAAATTTTTGTGATTGATTCAATCGTTGTTGTATTCATCTTGATCTTAAGATCTCAATGTCAGGGTTCAAACATTTTGATTTATCATATCTTTGTTGTTCCAGTTGAAAAGTGTTTATCTTTGGAACAAATGGCATGTGTCCAGGTTACATATTAAGTGTTTGGATTTAATTTTCTATTTCACCTATCTAAGCATGATTCATCTTACTAATTAAGTGTTTTCCTCGTTGTTCTGCACTCCGATGATCGTGTGGAGTATGAATTATGGGCCAACAGCAATGATGAATGTGGAGTTAAATATGACATTTTGATGCACTTTGTACAGGATTTCAAAAGTGTGGCTTAGTGACGCGATCCCGACTGGAACTGGAACGCTCTAGACTAGGTTAGGAATGGATAGGCCTTGCTGCAACGGGTTGCACAAGGGATGTGGAACGATTGGTCACACGAGAGCTGCGGAATAGCTCTCGATTCACCAGTTCGTCTCCGAAGGATATTACACACCAACGAAGGACGAACAACCGTTGGATATTACACACCAACAAACATTGCTGGATATTACGCACCAACAAACCAAGAATTCACAAGAATTCAAGATAAAAGATCAAATATATTGATTCAAAAGTTGATTGAAAATTGGATGTTTCTACAAAGGAGGGGATGGCCGGCCATTTATAGAACCCTAGGCTATGCAAACATTAAATGCGACATTAATGGGTAGTCTTCATGCAAGGCTATACGTTAATACCTAGAAAACATAAAACAAGAAGACAAACTTTGATGGATGTGCATATTAGGGTGCAAACCCTTCTTGGAATCCCGGGTTATTAATTAGGTCGCGGGAATAAGTGACACGCGGCCTCGTTAAAAATCTGTCATCGGAAAACCCCGTGAGACAAAACCGACGAACGAAAAAGAGTACACGCGGTCACTTACCTAGTTAATAACCGTTGCGGGTCAGGCTTCGGCTTGAATAACGTTCTTTAGGCTCGTAACTTCACGTGAACTTGAATATTCTTCATGCGCATGGACGGCCGCGAGAAAATTCCGATTATGGTGTCCTTAAGCTTTGCACCCTTGGCTCGGGTCACGAGACCAGTATGTAGGATCAAGGCTTCTTCCTCCATAGCTCTTGCTCGGGTCACGGGACCAACGTACTTCGATCCGGTCGTGTCTCGGGTCGCGATGTCGGCGTCTTAGGTCGTGCAGACGGCTTCTTCTTCCGCGCTGGAGATCGCGTCTTCTTCTACATTGTTAGTCGCATCCATGACGCTCCGACGATCATATCATGCCCTCCTACTTGAAAAGCATTTGTCCTCAAATCCGCATGATCTGCAATAAAAGGCATCAAGTCAGTAACATTAAAGCTAGAACTGACATTATACTTTTCTCGCAAATCTAGCCGGTAGGCGTTGTTGCTGATCTTCTTGGTCACAGTGAATGGGCCGTCGATCCGGGGCATTAATTTTGACTTCCGCTCGTTCGGAAAACGTTCTTTCCGTAGGTGAACCCACACTTGATCACCGGGCTTGAAAGTCATCTTCTTCCGTCCTTTGTTCGCCTGTTTTACATAGAGCTTGGTCTTCTCCTCTATGTTTTTCCTTGCCTTTTCATGAATTTGTTTGACCAATCTGGCCTTTCGTTTTCCGTCCAGGCTAACTCGATCATTTGATGGCAGAGGCATCAGATCCAAGGGTGAAGCAGGATTGAACCCGTACACAATTTCAAAAGGAGAGAATTTCGTAGCAGAATATATAGCATGATTATAAGCAAATATAGTGATGTGTGGGATCAGAGTTTTATTTATTTCCAAGACCACTCTACCGTAAGTATACAGTTCGTGTAGTACAAGGGTCGAACTCTGGGGGACTAAGTGTAGCTTTAGAACTAAGATATCTCGAGAAGAAGATCGATCAATGGATGAGTAGTGAACTAGAAAATAAAGATAAGTAAGGATGACGAAGCTGGGCTAAGCAATGAGGGGTATCATGGGTGTCGGGAGTACCGGAACATGCAATGGACGTTTCTATAGATCATGAAATTCGGTTTGTGTCAATAGAATGGGGACCTAATATCTAATCCTCTACCTAGGAAATCAGTGTCACTCATCTCTCGATGTAGCCCGGAACGTCTAGATGCATGAAGAACAGTAGGGAACTCTACCCCTAATGCTAGAAATGAATTGGCGTAAGCCTAAATCTCCTACCTAGGAAATCAACGTCACCCATATCTCTATGCGGTGCGGAACTTCTAGATGCATGACGAACGATGGGGAATTCAACCTCTAATGTTGGATGGGAACTCGACCTCTATAAACGGAAATGACTTGGCGTAAACCTAAATCCTCTATCTAGGGAATCAACGTCGCTCATATTCCTATGTAGCACAGAACTTCTAGATGCATTAAGAACATTGGGAATTCTACCTCGATTATTATCGTTCCTAAATAGATTAATCGACCGGTCTCATTAATCTAATTATTCGAGGGTTCAATCACAAGACTCAAATCCGACTCTCTCAAGCCTAGACGAATCTCTAATCTCCATCAAACATGCCTAATCTCAGTAGAATAGATCTAGTCTTATCCAAACTTGAAATCAACAACGTATGAAGGCATTAAGCGCAAATCTATAACCTATCGAACCATTCAATTGAACAAAACCACAACTCAAGCATTAATAACTCAAAACATCCATTACAATGGCATCCCTAACCCATGACAACAGATCTACGCAGAAATCATAGAGAAACAAACAAAAACGAAGTAAGTATTTGTCTCCCCTATCATCCCGAGTGTTGTGGTTCGGATGAATCCTTCGGATGCCCCAAAGTCTTCAATCCGTATTCTCTCCTCTTTCTTGTGTGTCTCTAGGTGTCCTCTTTTGTCTACGATTTGTCCCCTAGCCCTAGATGGCTTCAATTTCCTTTAATTTCCCATTCAAAATTCAAGGAGTTTGTTGAGAAAAAGGTGGACCCGCTCGGGCACAACCTCCACCCGCTCGGGCAGCACCCATGCCCGCTCGTGCACAACTTCCAGCCTGGTCGGGCTCCCATGCCCGCGCGGGTTCACTACCAGCCTGAGTCGGGCTGGTTCTCGGCGTTTTTCTGGTCCAAATTGGTGCCCGATCGGGTACACATACACAGCCCGAGCGGGCACACATGCAATTGCTCTTTCCGCTCCTTTCGCTCGAATTTTGAGTGTTCCGTTTGCTTCCATGGCCGTGCACATGAGGTATCTTGTCATTCAAACATGTTTTCGGGTTGGATTTGCCGTAATCTTTCGTTTTTGCTTCAAGTCTTTGTTTCCTACGCAAAACACGAAATAGTAGATAAAAGCCTCGAATAAACTCAAATAATCGGTAAAGTCCAAGAAATCTAATCTTATCTAAACCTAAGAATGATGTAAATACTAAGACGGATAACATGTTATCATTCAGCATGTGGTAAACATTCTTCCCAAGTTTTTAAAATTCTTCCTAACAAGTGCACGCACTAAAGTTCCTAGGGTTCGGTTCACTACTTCGGTTTGACCATCGGTTTGTGGGTGACAAGTCATAGAAAATAATAGTTTCGTTCCTAACTTGGACCACAAGGTCTTCCAAAAATAGCTAAGAATTTTGGTATCCCTATCGGAGACTATAGTGCTAGGCATGCCATGCAAATGTACTACTTCTTTAAAGAATAATTCAGCTACATGCAATGCATCAGCCGACTTATGACATGGTATGAAATGCGCAATTTTCGAGAATCTATCTACTACCACAAAGATTGAATCTTTACCTGTTTTGGTCCTAAGCAATCCAATCACAAAGTACATAGATATATCAGTCCAAGGATGAGTTGGAATAGGATGAGGAGTATACAAACCGTGAGGCTTAACTTTAGATTTAGCCTGTTTACACGTGACGCATCGCTCGCAAATAAGTTCCACGTCCCTCTTCATATGTGGCTGATAACACGTAATCCGCTGTAGTTTTTACGTGATTCTTAGGTATAGTTTTCAGTAGATTAATTAGATTTCACTCATTTACCGAGTTTATTCGAGAACTTCATCTATATTTCGTGTTTTGTATAGGAAACGAACACATGATGAGAAACAGGAGAGATTGTGGCGATTTAACCCCAAAAACGTAGTTGAATGACAAGGTTCAACTTGTGCAAGACCATGGACTGAAAGTGAACACTCAAACACCGAGCGAAAGGAGCGGAAACAACATTTCAAGACATGCCCGCTCGGGCATTGGAAGTGTACACGATCGGGCTAATTGCTGCCAATTACCCCCGTAGCTTTGCACGACTCGGGCACTCAAGGAAAACGACCAAGATGGAGTGCCCGCTCGGGTGGAATTGGAGAGCCCACTCGGGCTAATTGATGCCAAGAAATCGACGTAGGTTTGCACGACTCGGGCTCAAGAATCACACTATCGGGCATGGTGCCCGCTCGGGCTAAAAGGAGGGCACACGGTCGGGCAAGTTGCCTGCACGAGCGGGTAGAGGCTATGCCCGCTCGGGCCCTTGAATTCCTCAACTAATTCCTAAGTTTTGGAACGGCCAAATTAAGGGGAAATCATATCTTAAAAGGGTTTTTTTCGAACCAGATTGGATCAGAGAACATTCGGAGACATTAGGGCAGATTGAAGAAGGAAGAAAAGACGAAACAACGGATCGGGAGCAAGGAGGATCTATTGAAGACATCGGTTTATGAATAGGGAGTCATCTCATTCTCTATCTATGTCGAATTTAGTATTCTCTTGTGTTTCCTTTGCTGTATTCATGTCTGAGTAGATCCATTGCCATGGGTTAGAGAGTATTGTCTTGTTGTAACGAAGTCTTATGCTTAATGAATGGTGGATCTTAATGCTTTCATACTTGTACGCCACTCGATATGAATGAATTTGGTATTTGATCATTCTTATCCATTAGTTTAATAACTTAGAAGCCGCATCAATTCCTTGTGTTCGACCCTAGTTACTATACGATCTGTATTCTTGCGGAAGCGTTAGTCTAGGTATTTTCAAAGTCTTTGCAACTCCGAAATGGCCCATGAGTCCTCCACCGTGGGCTTCTCTAACAAATAACTCTCTCATAGAGTAGTTAGGCACACATAAATGATTATCGTAAAATAAATTATCATCATTCCTATAGAAATTTCCTGAAGCAAACTTCTCGCTATTCTTATAAGCTTCTCCAAATTCTAGGTCAGTTGCGTATAGTTCTTTAATTTGTTCAAAACCTAAAAGTTTAGCATCCAAGGTACTTAACAGAGCGTACCTTCGAGATAGGGCATCAGCCACTACGTTCTCCTTACCTTGCTTATATTTGATGACGTAAGGAAAAGTTTCGATGAATTCTACCCACCTCGCATGTCTCTTGCTTAATTTGTTTTGTCCCATTGAACATTTGAGCGATTCATGGTCGGTGTGTATCACAAACTCCTTTGGCCACAAATTGTGTTGCCAAGTTTGCAACGCCCTCACAAGTGCATATAGCTCCTTTTCGTAGGTGGCGTAGTTGAGAGTTGCACCTCCGAGTTTTTCACTGAAATAGGCGATCGGCTTCCGTCCTGCATTAAGACTACACCAATTCCTACACCGGATGCATCACACTCAATCTCAAACGTTTTAAGAAAATCGGGTAATATAAGCAATGGGGTGTTAGTCAATTTCTCCTTCAGCGTTTGAAACGCTGCTTCTTGCGCTTCTCCCCACTTGAATTCCACGTTTTTCTTAATAACTTACGTGAGCCGGGCGGCTAATGTGCTGAAGTCCATTACGAATCGCCGGTAAAAACCCGCGAGTCCATGGAAGCTCCGGACTTCCCCGACGGTCTTTAAGCTCGGCCATTCTCGAACAGCTTTGACTTTCTCCTCGTCGACCTTAACACCATCTGCACTTACTACTAAATGTCCTAGGTGCTCATCCAAATTCTTGCTATAGATCAAAATGTCGTCAAAGTAGACTACCACAAATCTACCTATATACTCCCTAAGAACATGGTTCATTAATCGCATAAAAGTGCTAGGTGCATTTGATAACCGAAAGGGCATAACTAACCACTCATATAATCCGTGCTTAGTTTTAAACGCAGTTTTCCATTCATCTCCTTCCTTCATTCTAATTTGATGGTAACCACTTTTAAGATCAATTTTCGAAAATATCCTACTTCCATGCAGTTCGCCTAGCATGTCGCCTAGGAATAGGATGTCGATACTTCACCGTGATGTTGTTGATCAACACACATGCGCCAGCTGCCATCTTTCTTTGGCACGAGTAGTACAGGTACGGCGCACGGACTCATACTCTCGCGAATATGTCCCTTGGCCATAAGCTCCTCCACTTGCAGGAACCCGTATGTGTAATAGTAAGCCCAGAACCATCACTGAGTATGACACCGTCGTTTCTCGTGTAAGGGGCATGAAGAGCAAGATTCACCAAGTCGGAGGTGACCGATTTGGTAACATGACTCCGGGAACGAAATCGATTTGGTGTTCGATTCCCAGATTGGTGGCAATTCGGTGGGGTTCTCTTCGGGAAAGACATCGCTGTATTCCTGCAATAAGTCAGAAATCTCACTCGGCAGCACCGGTGCAAGGTTAGCTAAGCTCGAAAGAGCTTCCTTATAAACAAATAGCAACACGGTCTGATCGAAATAAAGAGTTTTCTTGATCTCACCTGATCGTGCATAAAAGTTTGATGGTCTAAGTTCGAGCGCACTTTGCTTCTTCAAATGCATTTGGTCTTGCATTACCTCCTTAGGCGTCAAAGAAACAAGGACGGTCTTCCTGCCTTTATACTCAAAATAATGCTTATTAGTATAACCGTCATGTTTTACCTTGCGATCCGATTGCCAAGGTCTTCCGAGCAAAATATGGCTCGCCTCCATCGGGAGCACATCGCACAAAATCTCATCTTCGTATTTTCCTATGGAAAAGGGCACGATTACTTGGTTTGTCACCTTCATCTCACCATTTTCATTCAGCCATTGAAGCTTATATGGCCTCGGATGCTTTTGGACTTTTAATCCGAGTTTTCGAACCATCGTAGTGCTTGCAACGTTAGTGCAACTTCCTCCATCAATGATAACGCTACACCCTTTGCCATGAACTAGGCAGCGGGTGTGGAACAGATTTTCTCGCTGTTCTTGCTCTTCACACTTAGGCTGCATGTTGAGAGATTGCTGTGTAATCAGCAACTCGCCCGTGGCTGGATCCTCTTCTCGAGTCTCGTCCGATAGCTCGGCCGCTTCGTCCTCGGACTTGAAGTCTCCGTCGTCGCGAAGGATCATGACCTTCTTGTTTGTACACTGACTAGCGTAGTGTCCTCTTTCGTGACACTTAAAACATTTCACATCCCGAGCCCTCGAATTCATGGCCTCAGTCTTTCCTTTGTCCCGCGGCGCGGCTGGTCCGGTTTTCTGCGTGTCTCGACCCGCGTCTGCATTTTCGGCATGTCGCGGCCTGCTGGAACCGTGCTGTCCTTCCTTGGATAGCTTGGTTTCTTGTCTCGTGATTGACCATATTTTCCAGCCCCATAACCCGAATGGGGGTTTCCTCGATGTCCACGTAGTGTTGTAACTCAAGTTGATCTTGGATGTCTGGGTTGAGTCCTCCAAAGAACCGTGACATCGTTGCCTCCCTATCTTCTGTAAGGTTAGCCCGCAACATGAGCAGCTCCATCTCTTGGAAATACTCCTCCACGGATCGGCTTCCTTGGGTGAGTTTCTGTAGTCGCTGATGCACCTCTCGGTGATGATGGTTTGGCACGAACATTTTGCGCAAAATTGTCTTCATTTCCAGCCAAGTGGCTACTGGTTCTTCGCCATTTCTCCGCCTAGAAATCGTTAGTTGATCCCACGAACTCAAGGCGCAGTCGTAGAACTCCGTGGCCGCTACCCTCACCTTGTTGGCCTAGGGGTACGTTTGACAACCAAAGACGAGCTCCACCTTTTTCTCCCATTCTAGGTATGCTTCCGGGTCGGCTTTACCATGAAACGCCGGAATCTCCAGCTTAAGACCTGCAAGGTCGTCCCTCGGGTCATCTCTCCGCTCCCTTGGCGCGTGCCGCCGACGGTAACTACTACGGTACGAGGATGAGCTGCCTCATTCGTAGTAGTTGTTGTCCTCCTCATGCTGATTCCTCTCACGTTGTTGGAACACATGAGCGTTTCTTTGTCGTGTTGGTTTTTCGGTCCAAAACTCTTGCCGAAACTCCTCCATTTTGTTGTTGATGCTTTGCTCCAAACGAGCCGCGAGAGCCTCAATGAGTCTCTCATTGACCCTGCTACTCTCTGCACCTATTTCACCCATCACGTCCTAGGGTTTCTTGCGTGTATCTACTTGCGAGTTCCTGCACACTAACACACGGAGCAGCCACAAGTGGAAAGCAAGAAAACGAAATCCCTTGACAAGGACACGGACGGGTTAAAACGCACAAGACATGTACGGGATAGGTTTCCACTCGTATGAACTAGATACGCACAAGACAGTCACTTAAAAGTACGAAATTGATGTGCACAAAATAGTTACACACGAAATAGACTTCTAAACGTACGAACTAGATACGCACAAAACAGTCACTCCAACGTATGAAATTAATGTGCACAAAATAGTTACACACGAAATAGACTTCTACACGTACGAATATAGATATATATATATATACATATATTTTTTTATTTTTTTTGTAACGTTCAACCAAGCTATGACCGAAAGATCAAAACGAAATTGAACTAACCTTTTTGCTTGAACGAGCTCTGATACCACTTGACACAATCCCGACTGGAACGACGCTTTAGACTAGGTTAGGAATGGATAGGCCTTGCTGCAACGGGTTGCACAAGGGATGTGGAGAGAGTGGTCACACGAGAGTTGCGGAATAGCTCTCGATTGACCGTTTCGTCTCCGAAGGATATGATACACCAACGAAGGACGAACAACTGTTGGATATTACACACCAACGAAGGTTGCTGGATATTACACACCAACAAGCCAAGAATTCACAAGAATTCAAGATAAAAGATCAAATAGATTGATTCAAAAGTTGATTGAAAATTGGATGTTTCTACAAAGGAGGGGATGGCCGGCCATTTATAAAACCCTAGTCCATGCAAACATTAAATGCGACATTAATGGGTAGTCTTCATGCAAGGCTTTACATTAATACCTAGAAAACATAAAACAAGAAGATAAACTTTCATGGACGTGCATGTTGGGGTGCGAACTCTTCTTGGAAACCCGTGTTATTAATTAGGTCGCGGGAATAAGTGACACGCGGCCTCTTTAAAAACCCGTCGTCAGAAAACCCCGTGAGACAAAACCGACAAAGGGAAAAGAGTACACGCGCTCAATTACCTAATTAATAACCGTTGCGGGTCGGGCTTCGGCTTGAATAATGTTCCTTAGGCTCGTAACTTCACGTGAACTTGAATATTCTTCATGCGCGTGGACGACCGCGAGAATCCCGATAATGGCGTCCTTAAGCTTCGCAGCCTTGGCTCGGGTCACGGGACCAGTTGGTAGGATCAAGGCTTCTTCCTCCATAGCTCTTGCTCGGGTCACTGGACCAACGTACTTCGATCTGGTCGTGTCTCGGGTCGCGCTGTCGGCGTCTAAGATCATGCAGACGGGTTCTTCTTCCGCGCTGGAGGTCGCGTCTTCTTCTACATTGTTGGTCGCGTCCTTAACGTCTCCCGAGATCATATCACTTAGACTCTTGAGAAAAGAGGTTACACGTAATTCACACCTTATTACCTAACATGGTATTGTCCATAGCCTTTCACGTTTAGTAGACAACGCAAGTTCCAGTGCATGAACAAGTGAAGATATTGCACTTCTTAATAGGTAATGATGGCTACCTATGATCTTGAATCTAGACTTAATTAGACTCGCTTATGATAGTCATATTTGATAATTTGAAATCAGATTAATTGATTCAAATGAGCCAAAACGGCTAAATATACAAAGTTAGACCTAATTACAATAATAATAAATCTAATTACAAAAAGACTTATATACCCCTATACATGTATCCTTTACACGCCCCATCAAGATGGAGCACCCTCGGCGAGTCCAATCTTGGAACACAAGAGCTCGAACGGTAGTCTGGGGAGAGGCTTCGTGAGAATGTCAGCAAGTTGATCCGCGGCTCGTACATGAGTGACCCGAAGAGAGTGTTCCATTCAGGAGTGAAAGACGGGCTTAGCACTGAGGTATGTCGCTCCAATGTTGTCGCAGTAGATGGTAGGTGGTGATGATGACTTAATTCCAACTTCCGATAGTAAAGCAACGACCCATAGAACTTCCGCGGCCGTGGACGCAATAGATCAGTATTCAGCCTCGGTAGACGAACGGGAGAGTCCGATTTGCTTCTTAGACAACTAGGAAATAGGATGCACACCAAGGAAGAGTAGATACGCTCCGGTGGACTTGAGATCAAGTGAGTCTCCAGCCCAATCTGCATCGGTAAAGGCATGTAAGGAGAGGGTGTTCTTGGCGGATAAGAAGATACCTCGATCCTTCGTGCCAGCAAGATAACGTAGGACTCTTTTGACGGCTTGCTAATGAACATCCGTGGGAGCATGCATGAATTGGGACAGCTTGTTGACAACGAAGCTAACGTCCGGTCGTGTGAGAGATAGATACTGTAGTCCTCCAACAATGGACCGGTATTCCGTGGGATTGGAGAGGGAAGTCCCCGTGTCAAGTGCCATACGAGATGATGACGACATGGGCGTAGGAACCGGCTTTGCTTCATGCATGAGACAACGGGTTAGAAGATCCTGAATGTACTTCCGTTGAGTCTAAAGAAGGCCATGAGATGTCCGTGTTGCTTCTACTCCGAGAAAGTATGATAAGTCACCCAAGTCTTTGACGCAGAAGCGAGCGGCTAGGGCATCAATGAACTGTTGTACTTTCGATGAGCAATTGCCTGTAACAACAATATCATCAACATAAACCAGCACATACAATTGTAGCGCGGTTGTGTTGAGAATGAACAAGGAGGTGTCCGCCAAAGAGTTGCTAAAGCCGCGAGCAAGAAGAAATGTGCGAAGTTCCGAATACCATGCTCGAGGAGCTTGTTTGAGGCCATAGATTGCTCGCTGAAGTCTGCACACATGAGTAGGATGAGTTGGATCAATGAAACCCGGAGGTTGAGACATATATACCTCCTCCATGAGACGGCCTTGAAGAAAGACGTTATTGACATCAAGTTGTCGGAGAGACCATCCACGAGACACCGCAATGCTCAAGATAACACGGATGGTTGTAGGTTTCACAACCAGGCTGAATGTCTCATGATAATCGATGCCCGGTCTTTGGTGAAACCCCTTTGCAACAAGTCGAGCTTTGAATCGTTCCACGGATCCGTCTTGTTTGCATTTGATCCGAAATACCCTTCGACAACCAACAATATTCTTTGCTTGTGCTGCGGGAACAAGCTGCCACGTTTGGTTGCGATGTAAGGCTTGTAACTCAGAATCCATTGCATCACGCCATCGAGGATCTTTCAAGGCTTGAGCGATATTAGCCGGTTCACCTTCTACCTGAGCTACAAGAGCAGATCGGTTATTTTGATTAGTAACATGACTCTTTGAGCGAGTAACCATCGGGTGCGAATTTGTGCGAGGACGTTGCGGTGGCACGTCCAAGATAATAAGCTCAGAAGACTGTGACGACGTTGGGGGCTCAACATGGGAAGGAGTCGAAGCCGGAGAGCCAATATCCGAGGATTGCAGCGGTGAAGGATCCGAGCATAGGGGCTGAACCGGCAATGGAGCAATGAGTGGTGGCGAGAAGGATGGTGTAGGATTGACGTTATTTGAAGAGGTGGCTACCGTATGTGGCTTTTTGGTTTGTGGGAAAAATTTAGTAGGCTCGGAAAAGGGATAGATAGACTCAATGAAGTGGACATGACGGGAGATAAATATGCGCGACCTAAGCGGATCAAGACAAACGTATGCACTTTGAGTGGATGAGTACCCTAGGAAGACACATGGATCGGACTTGGGTTCTAATTTGTTGGCTGTATAGGGACGTAACCAAGGGTAACATAGACATCCAAAGACACGAAGTTTAGTATAGTTTGGTGGTTGTTGGAAGAGACACTCGTAAGGAGAGGACATACCAAGGGTCGGTGTCGGGAGGCAATTAATGAGATAAGCCGCTGTACAAAATGCATAAGACCAATAGGTTAAGGGCATGGAGGAATGTGTGAGAAGGGAAAGACTGGTTTCTACCATGTGCCTATGTCGTCTTTCCGATATACCATTGTGTTCGGGAGTATGTGGTGGAGATGTGAAATGAGAAATGCCATGAGAGGATAGAAAAGAACGTAAGGCAATGAATTCACCTCTGTTATCCGAATATAGTGTTGCAATGCGTTTGTCAAATTTGTTTTCAACGAGTGTTTTGAATTGAATGAATGTGTCACGAACTTGGGATTTGGTTTTGAGTGGATACAACCAAGAATAACGTGTAAAGTGATCTACAAAAATGACATAATATTTGAAGCCATCAACGGAATAAATCGGAGATGTCCAAACAATGACCTAAACGGGAATGCCACTCGGACGAAGTGGTCTTGACACTATGAAATGCATAAGGAGGAGACGAGGTACTAGATGGGGCGGGCAACTCATAAACTCCATCTTTAGTGCTTCCTTTCAGAAGTTGCGCCCCCGTGCTGAGATCCTTCACCTGAAAGTCATAAGGAGTAAATTCAACGGATACGTCATTAGTCTTGCAAAGTTGATTAACCAAAATCAGGTTCTTGCATATCTTAGGCACACATAAAACATTCTGTAATGCTAACGGTCTAGTGTCAATGGGTATAGAAATAGAACCCGTATGTGTGATGGATAAGCCGTTTCCATTGCCGACAACAACATCATCATTGACGCGGTACGGAGAGTGGATGGCAAGATTGGAGAGATCCGATGTGATATGATGAGATGCTCCACTATCAAGTATCCACGAGTTGGCATCATAGGGTGAGACAGCAGCATGATGAGCTTGCGATCGTGGCTCCCAATGCGAGGAGGAATGCTGCCATGGCTGC
>CM071872.1:25574405-25593772 GCA_036759665.1 Gynandropsis gynandra | reverse complement strand
ATTTTTGTTTTTAGGAATAAACGGATGGGTACCTAGCATGAATTTTCAAGCTTTAGTCATTATTGTGCAACCTTGTCGAATCGTGAATAAATGTCTAGGTGTGTTTAGAAGTCTTCTTGATTTCCGATTAGTTGAAGTAATTGTGCTTGAAACCATGACTTATAGTTACATTCACCTCCTAGGTTTCAGTACCAAGTATCATATCTCCGTGTATACCGATTAATCGATGCTTGTTTGATAGATTTTTAGCGTTCATTAAACTCCACACGCTTATACTCCGTTGTCAATGTTCTATCCTTGGATAAGTCTTAACTATTTTAGGTTTTCATTGACATGAGTACATCGAGATCGATGGCTTGGGTCTAAGTGGTGGGTTAAGGCGCTATTCTACGTCCTAAGGGTTAGAGTTATGCGTATTATTCATAAAAAAAAAAGAGAAGTAAAGAATCAGAAAAATAAGCTTCAATGACGCATCTCTTCACTCCGCTAAGGTTACGAGACCTTATGAGTGTGCCATAGGCAGCCTGGGTCTAAGTAGAAAGCCACCCTCTTCGACTTCGACGTCCTAGGAACAAAGCGTGGGATTTAAAAAAAAAGAGAAAAGAAAAGAGAAGAAAGAAAAAGAATAAAAAAGAATAAGAACGAGAATTTGAACTTAATGATATCTCAATGCCAAAACATCCCCGTAGCTTTGCACGACTCGGGCACTCAAGGAACACGACCAGGGAGGTGTGCCCGCTCGGGTGGATTTGGTGTGCCCGCTCGGGCTAATTACCATCCAACAATAGCCGTAGGTTTGCACGACTCGGGCTGAAGAGGAACACGCTCGGGCATAGGTGCCCGCTCGGGCTAAAATGGGTGTACACGGTCGGGCACAAGGCCTGCACGAGCGGGTAAAGGCTGTGCCCGATCGGGTCCTTGTTATTCTCAACTAACTCCTAAGTTTTAGGTCGGCCAAACTAGGAGAGATCTGATCTATAAAAAGGAGTTTTCGAACCAGATTGAAGGGGGGGACTCAAGGACGATTCAGATACATAGAGGACACACTTGGAAGGATCGAGAAGGACGGAACGAAGATTCCGAAGCATGGAGGATCTATTGAAGACATCGGTTGACGAATAGGGAGCATTCTTATTCTCTTTCTATGTTGAATTTAGATTTCATTCGTGTTTCGTTTCCTGAGTTCATGTCTAAGTAGATCTATTGCCATAGGTTAGAGAGTATTGCCAATATGTAATGAAGTCTTGTGCTTAATGAATGGTGGATCTTAATGCTTTGATACTTGTACGCCACTCGATATGAATGAATTCGGTATTTTATCATGTTTTCAGATTTCATGGTTGATCTTAATGCTTCAATACTTGTACGCCACTCGAATGAATGAAGTTAGAAGTCTAATAAACCAACGCCAGGGCATTAGACTTCGGAACTTAGCCATGATTTAGGGTTTAATCGGTTTAGAATCTACGACAGGTCAATCGATTGAATCTAGGGATTAGGATAGCGGTCGTAATGCGTCTATCCATGTAAGATGCGCAATAGATATATTGGTATATGCATGCTAAATAGTGGACAAGTCTACGCCAGCTTTGAGTCATCCCTATCATTAGTTTAGTTTAGTTAGTTTGCATTTGCATTTTCATTCCATCACTATTTGATTCATCACGTCTTATTCATTAGTTTAATAGCTTTAGAGTTGCATCAATTCCTTGTGTTCGACCCTAGTTGCTACATGATCCGTATTCTTGCGGAAGCGTTAGTCTAGGTAATTTATTACTTGAGTCTACGCACATCAGCAGACGATCCTAATATGATATCCACCCTCTCTCGAGGCATAGACACGTGATCTAGTCAAGTTATCCCCTACTTTCTTGGCTGAGACCTTGAACTAAACCCATAAGACCTGTGATTCATCCGTTTTACCCTCAACCGCTGCTGCCCTACTTTCGTGGCCTAACCTCGGTTGTTCTAAACCTAATCTTCTAGGACTAGAGTTCTCCTTTCGGTCCTTTTCCTAACCCCTAACACATGCATCTACGTTGTCTTTGTAAACACAAGTCATTTAAGCACTTAGATAAAGAATAGATAAACGAAAATGGGAATGTGCATTGAAAGATAAATCAAAAGTGGTTCCGGGATTAGCCAAGGGCTAATCCCTTTTCCTAGAACAAACAAACTACTCGCTTATGCATCCGTAAACAATCATAAACGAAATAGAAGGTCTAAGGAACA
This sequence comes from Gynandropsis gynandra, assembly GCA_036759665.1. Taxonomy (NCBI): domain Eukaryota; kingdom Viridiplantae; phylum Streptophyta; class Magnoliopsida; order Brassicales; family Cleomaceae; genus Gynandropsis; species Gynandropsis gynandra. Next base: position 25,591,540 of record CM071872.1, on the reverse strand, counting down.
TGAAAACCAAAAGAAACCGAAGTGTCAAGTTGATCTCCAATGCTCCTCGTAAGTCTCCTTCGCAAGAACCTTCTTCCTCTCTCTCTCGATCAAGAACTCGAAACTTCGTGAATGAGCTCGACCCTTGGCTCCTCTCCTGTTCTTTCCTTCCTCTTTTCTTTCCTTTTCTCCCTCCCTTTCCTTCTGGACGTTCAGTTCTTCCTTATGTTGCAGCAGCCACCGATTGTTGTCTTTTCATAAGTTTCCATTATTGAATAAGTTGGGTGACGTTTCCATTAGTTACTCCAGCGAAATATCACTTATTCCTCTTCTCTAAGGTCGTTTTCCTTATTGTATAAGTCCCCAACAAACTCCAATTTGTTTTAAATCAAATTAACTTATTTGGAGTTGCAGGTGACGGTCGCGACCCGCACGGGCAGGGTTAGTGACCCCCTCGGGTACGGCGCGGAAGATCGCGCAAGAATGCGATGAAAAGGAGGCTTCCCGCTCGGGCTCAAGTGGTGCCCGCTCGGGCACATGTGCTGCCCGCTCGGGCTCATGCCTCGGGCGGGGTATTTCTTGCCCGACTCGTGCTCAATTTTCTGGAAAAAATCGCCGTAACAAATGCCCGCTCGGGCTAGGGAGTTACCCGCGCGGGTAGTGACTATTCCATGCCGATTCTCGTCTTGTTTGTCCCGTGATGATCCTCGATGTTGGTACATTGTTTCGTGCACATCCTTTAGCTCCAAAATGAACCGAATACGCATAAAAACCTGTAAGAACATGAAAACATAAAAACAAGTAAAACGGATACGGAATCATACGTAAAGCATCGCATATATATCATAAACATCTCTTAAATCGTGCAAGAAATACGTATGAAAACGAGATGATCAGTTCCTCCAGCGAAATATCACTTATTCCTCTTCTCTAATGTCGTTTTCCTTATTGTATAAGTCCCCAACAAACTCCCATTGGTTTTAAGTCAAATTAACTTATTTGGAGTTGCAGGTGACGGTCGCGACCCGCGCGGGCAGGGTAAGTGACCCACTCGGGTACGGCGCGGAAGATTGCGCAAGAACGCGATGGAAAAGAGACTGCCCGTTCGGGCTCATGGTCTGCCCGCTCGGGCTCATGTGCTGCCCGCTCGGGCTCATGTGCTGCCCGCTCGGGCTCAAGCCCCGGGCGTGGTATTTCTTGCCCGACTCGTGCTCAATTCGCTGGACAAAATCACCGTAACAAATGCACGCTCGGGCTAGGGAGTTACCGGAACGGGTAGTGGCTATTCCATGCCGATTCTCGTCCCGTTTGTCCCGTGATGATCCTCGATGTTGGTACTTTGTCTCGTGCACGTCCTTTGGCTCTGAAATAAACTGAATATGCATAAAAAACCTGTAAGAACATGAAAACACGAAAACAAGTAAAACGGATACGGAATCATGACTTTACGGTTTATGACTATTATGTCTTAGGCTCAATTTGGTCGATTATATTTATAAGGTCATGGTCAATGCTTGCAACAAAAAAAAAAAAAGATGATTCAAGCCTCCTTTGTATTTCCTCTGAAAATATAAATTGATCTAGAGATAATGTAAATCAAGATGCATGCAACGTCGATGTTAATCCAAAACTTATTAACATTATTTATTCTAATATATCAATAAATTATTTAAGATTATAAATGCTATTTTATTACTAATTTTATGCATAATTATTCAGAGGTATAGATTATCCAAAACATCCAATCATTCTCTCCGAAAAATTATGTTTAAAAATTTCAAAGATATTATGAACAAATCGCAATGTTAGTTTACATTACATCTTATAAATATATTGTTTAAACTTTTACATTTGAAAAAAATATGTGTATATTTGTATCGGTCGATACATATATCATATGTCATGACAATGTTTAAATTAATGAACTATGTACAACATTTAAAAAAATACAATTTAATTATCACAAAATCACGTAATGTTCAGGTATCATCTAGTATATATAATTATATGGATCTTGATGTGGAACACTCAGGTATTAATAATTACATAAATAAATTTAAATGATATTAATTTTTTTGTCTTGCAATACATTTAGAATATAATTGATTTTATACCCTTTTTATCACATTAGAATCAATGGGGTGGGGTCAAATGATCCCTTATGGGCTGTGATACATATCATTATGTGTAATATAAGTAATGAGCCCAATATGGCCCATTTAATGGTTGCAGCCGAAAAAGTCGTGTTACATAAATAATTTTTATAATGGAAGGGAAAAAACTTTTTTCTTTTAAGTACATCATCTAAAATCTTTGATTTCATTTTTCTTAATTATAATGTAACCGATTAATTTTTGGTATCTAATTGGAGCAAATTATCAATGTCTTCAAATGTTAATAGTAAATAAAAAATTATAAGTCTAATATAGGACGGAATATCAGATATATCCTCATAGGGCTAAACCGCTTCAAAAATACTCTTCCCTAAAATATTTATTAAATCGGAAAAAAATTGAAGAAAATACAAATTTGCCCTTAATTTTCGAACGTGAAAAAACTCATGTTTTGTACTTTTTCGACGTGAAAATCTGTCAAACCGTGTCAAAAGCAAGAAAGCCGAACAAATTTTCGACGTGAAAACTTGTTTCAAAGTTTAGAGCAAGAAAGAATAAGTGATTTCAAACTTGAGAGGGATTGATTTAAAGTTGGCAAGAAGGAAAATGGCTAGAATCAACAGCAGTAGTGAAGAAGAGAGCACAAGTCAATCTTCAATGGCGTCAATAAGTGTAAGTAGATCGATTTCTATGGTTTTGCAAGCTGTCGAGTCACAAAATGGTTTATTGATTTGAAATAGGTGTGAGGTTTAGTGAGTCGGTTGAGTCGCAAGGGTCGCATGAGTTGTATGAGCATCTTCGACTCAGTGAGTCGGTTGTCTCAGTGAGTGGGTTAGGTCGCAATGGTCGTTTGAGTGTCGCACGCGGTCCAAGAATCGTTTGAGTTGCAAGGGTCATTTGCGTCGCATGGGTCTCTTATGTCGTTGAGTCGCAAGGGTCGTTTGAGTCACATGCGTTGCTTGATATTATGCTTCGTGGGTCGCTTGATATTATGCCCCGTGGGTCGCTTGAGTCGCATGAGTCAATTGATTCGCATGGGTCGCTTGAGTCTCAGTGAGTCGGTTAAGTGTCGTAGAGTGTCTGAGGGTCGTTTGAGTCGCATGGGTCGCACGGGTCAATTGAGTCGCATGGATCGCTTAAAACGGTAGAAGTATAATGTATTCTTAATTGGTCATTTTTCAGGTGACGCCAAAACTGAAATTTGTGTATGAATTCAAGCACATGGAGAGAATGCCAAAGATCCCCACTAAGTGTTATCCTCACGAGACAATAACGACATTGAGAGGAATCTTAGATGAATACGAGTTGCATTACTTCGAGAAGGCGTCACAATTTAGGCATTTATTCTAGTTTCAATGTGACTTCACCTTGACGAAGGTTCAAATGTCTATCTTACTAAATCACTTAGTGATTGTACGAGACAAGGACGTGTGGTTCGTCTTAAACGGTGTTCCCATGCGGTACTCTATCGTGGAGCACACACAAATTTCTGGATTAAGATGCAGACCATATCGCAAAAGATGGGAGTCCAAATGGGGTGATACATTCAAACTGAAGAATTTCGACCGTGGAAAGGTAAGATGACCCCCGCACAAGTCAGTGAAAAGCTTGTGAAGGCGAAGAATTTTGACGACCGGAAGAGGTTGGCAACTTTGATGTTGTTGGCGCAAGTTATGGCTCACAAGCCTTCAGCAGAAAACTCTATCAGCCATGATCTCATTGACATGGTTGATGACTTGGAATTTTGTGAAGGCTTTCCATGGGGTGTTACACATTCGAGAAGATTGTGGATACTTGTTGCAAGCACGTTAGCGGGGAATCACCGAAACAAAAATGGTATTGGGCGGTTTCATGAGTCCACTAATGGTAAGTTGTATATATTATTTGAATAACTTGAATGTTTTTGTACTTTTCGCATTCTTATCATATTGTTTTAATGTTTCAGTTACTTCCATTCGAAACTATCCTTAGTTTAGGCGGAAAGGGATGGTATGTTAAGGTTGCGGATGCGCATCCATCATGCCCAAGATTGTGCAAGAAGATTGTTAAATCCAGTTTTAACCCCAAGTATGTAGATATGATAAGGCATATTGGAGATTCTAAGGTAACATTTACACAAGGATCACAAGGGAAACAAGGGTCACAGAGGGTAATAATGGTATTCTTCGTGCTGAACACGAAGAGGAAGCTTTACTGTCTGATCTAGAGGATTATGAGGGATGCGATGATCCCGATGTTCAGATATGGATGGAATATCTTCGTAAAAATCCGAAGGGTATTTGTTGGGAGGATATCCGTAAACAAGAACTGCTGACACGAAAAGCAGCTCTTGTGATCAAAACAAGGGGAAAGAAAAGGGGACTAAGAGGAAGGAGAGCATGAGTGAAAAAATAACAGAGGCCCAACATAATGAAGACAAAGGATGGGTAGGTGATGCTAATGCTGATGCTGCAGTCCCTCTGACACTGAAGCAAAATTTAATAGAGGAAATAAAGAAGTAGAGAAAAGAATCATCAACGTCGTAAGAGACCTTCTAAGGGATGTAGGGATTCATTTTCCTAATCCAAAATCAAATGCTGCCAAGAAAGATACGAGCACCGAAAACCAATCTTTCGGCACTGTTAGTGATTATGATTTTGAATTCCTTTGACGTCCAAATCCAGTGTCAAGAAAAGAGCCAAGCGAAGAGTCGGTTGACTTTGGAGATGGCTCAGAAGACGATTTGGCAAACATTGCTCCTGATGAAGTTCCACCAAGTAAGTAATAGTTATTGAAAGAGGTCATTCGAGAGTCAATTTCCATCGAGAGTCACCATGTGTCGCAAGAGTGGGATCGATCGTAGGGACATATAAGTCGTAGGGTCGCATAAGTCGCTGGGTCGCTAGAGTCGCATGGGTCGCATGGGTTTCATATGTCCCATGGGTCATTGGGTCGCCAAAGTCGCATGGGTCGCATGGGTCGCATGTGTTACATAATCAGTGAACCGAACGATGAGTCTAATGAAAGAAATAATTTTATGCAGATGCTCCAGTGGGTCCTGTCAAAGAGGTCCACACTAAAGATACTTTAGTGGGTCTTGTCGATGACGTCGCCGATGAGGTTCCTGCCAAGGATACTCCAGTAGTGGGTCCTATTCTAAGAGGTCGCCGCTATTGTCGAAGTACCACCAAGTAAGTACGGTCATTTGAGTCACAGAGGTCGCATTGGTTGCATGGGTCGCATAGACAAAAGGTCGTATTAGTCGCATAGGTCATATGGTCGCATTGATCGTATTAGTTGCCATATGTTTAATGAATTAAATTTTATGCAGTTGCTGAACCTTTATTGAAGGAGTCTGCACCATATGTTTAACCTCCGCTGTAAAAAAAGAGCAAGAACAGTGCGAGGGAGAGGGCGAGGTAAAGATGTTGATGGAGAACCCGCAGAAAATGTAGTTCAAGAACCCGTAATGAAGGTGGTTCAAGAATCTGCAGTGAAAGTTGAGTTTTTGTGGAAGCCCAAGGGATTAGTAAAGGACGAGATAACCCGATTTCCTTCGTTCGTTGTCGCTACTAGTGAAAAGTTGACTAATCTATATGTGTTCCTGAAGATACCTGGACATGAACGGTGGTGGAAATCTAAGCTAGATATTCCCCGGGGGCCAAATTTTTGGGAGACTATATTAATTCCCAAAGTATGGCTTGAAGAAGATGTAAGTTTTTTTAATCCCTTAGTCACAGAGTTATGTGTCATATGTATTCATGTGTGTTAATTTTTTTTCTTTGCACTAATTGAATGAGCCGTTGATGGTGCTGTCTTTTTGCTCTGCAATCATGCTCGCTGTGGATCAGAATTATTACGTTTGTCCTGTTGCTTTCATGCAGACGCTCTCGTTGAGGATGTATGAGGATATGGAAACTTTACAGGAAATTCTTAGTGATTTTCTGAATGCCAAGTATCTATTCAGAAGTACGAAGACACCAATGAGTGATTTCCAAGATTTTTTCCTCGGTTCTAAACATTTCATCGAATGAAAGTTGATGGGTAGGATGTCATTAGGTAGCCATCAAAGCGGATTTCGCGACCTGATGCATCACGGTATACGACTGCCAGAGCAGCATGAAGAAAACGCATATCGATCGGGTGATTGAGAAGGTAAGAAACGATGTCCCCATGATGCTCATTCTCGAAGGTTTTCCTTCTTTGGCTTTTGTAAGAGATGAATGGAAGTATGAGTATTATGAAGGTCTGTCACAGAAAAAAGCGCGAATGACTGTGGTGTTTTTGCCTACAAATTCGTAGAAGCCTCATTAATGAGAAGGAGGGATACTTTTTACTTAATTTGCGACGACAATGTTAATTCCATGCGTGAGAAGATGGCGGCTGATATATTTAATAATGGAAAACGTATCCTTCCACCCCGAGACTAACTTGATATTTTGGTACATTGTCTTTTTTTAATGGAAGATGTAAATATTTGGTACATTGTTAATTTTTAAATATTTGGTACATTGTCGCAGGGTTCAAAGGGTCACAGGGTTACAAAGGGTCGTAGAGGTTCAAGGGTCGCAGAGCTACAAGGGTCGCACGGTTGCACTGGGTCACAGAGCCTCATGCGACCCTTGTGACCCATGTGGACATTGCGACCCTTGCGACCCTTCTGGCCATTGCAACCCTTGCAACCCATTTGTCTATTTCGACCCTTTCGACTAGTCTTTTCAATGTCAGACTATTGGCTTTTCTAGTGCTAGCTATGCTTTTTATTTTACCAATGCCACACTCAAGACCATTAGGACACGTCTCTATTACCCCTATATTAAAAGGTTCATCAAATTTTCTAAGTCTCACCATAACACCCATTTGAGATGAGAATGAATTCGGAGAATCCCATCTCTCTCCTCTCTTCGTCTAAGTCTCTAACCCTAAATTCTCTGAAAAATCCTTGTTACCTTTGTGACCGTTTTGACCTTCATCAGAAAGTCACATGGTGGACGCATGGGATCGTGTTGCCTATTTGTTACTCAAGATCTTGGTAATCATCGGGCTCGGTCTCTATGCAGATACACACAAGTACTTCCAATGTGGATGGAGGACTTTGTGTTGTATCTGCACTACATAAGGTCTTGGTAATCGGCGGACTCAGACATCGTGCTCCATCGACGTTACCTAAGGTCACGGTTGGAGGTCAGCTTGGAGAAGGCGTTGAGTCACACATGACTCTCTTTACGGGGGAGGGCTCCGATGTGTCTCTAAAGTCGGAAAATTTGACCTTTGTGACCTTTGAGACCTTATGTAACCTTTTTTCTTTTTTCTTTAACCTTTTTCTTGCCTTTTTTGTAACCGTTGTGACCTTTGAGACCTTATGTAACCTTATATAACTTTTTTGTAACTTTTGTGACCTTTGTAACCTTTGTGACCTTGTGTAACCTTATGTAACTTTTTTTGTAACTTTTGTGACCTTTGTAACCTTTGTGACCTTATGTAATCAATATTTAAACGTTGAAAATGTCTTATTTTGCATCTATTGTTCGTAAGGTTATGACCCATCCGACTTATGCGACCCAATATGACTCGTTATGTGACCCTCAATTGGATTAAATTAGACTCAAGTTTAAACGGGAACCTATATGACGCACGCGACCACATATGACCGATGTACGACTCATGCGACCTATACGACTCATGTGGCTTGTCGTTTTGCGGTCAGACTCCTGTGTTCCGACCCTTGTGATCCTTCCTACCCATGTGACTTGTCGTTTTGCTATCAGACTCCTGTCTTCCGACCAATGTGACCTTTTTGATCCATGTGACCCTTCCGACCCATGTTTATAAGTTAATGTATACGTCTTTTCTCTTAGTATGCGTATCTAACCCCAAATTTTATGAAAAATATTTTTTACCTTTGTGACCTGCATGCACTAGCCACCATTGTCGACCCAGGGCATCTTGTTGTCTATGCGTTACTCAAGGTCTCGGTAATGAGCGGACTCAGTCTCTATGCAGTCACTGACGAGTTGCGGGGTGACTTAGGTGACAGTGTTGGGTCACTTTTGAAATTTGACTGGAAGACGAAGTTCATGGCAGGAGATAATTGCAATACCAAGCAAGAAGAATGCAGAAGACTGGAAGACAGAGTACGTGGAAATAGAATGTGTGTAGAGTCTTTAATTGACGTTGTAAATGTATTGTTTTGATTTAGAATCTTTGGTCGATCCTTGCGACCCATACGACCCTCAATTGGCATTAATTAGTTTGACATTGTAAATGTATTGTTTCGATTGGTTTTTGTCATTTTATCATTATAAACTAGTAAATTTGTCGGCATCCATTGATCCATATATGCGACCCATGCCATTATCAATGTGCCATTATCAATATATTTGAGTTGTATATGTCTAATTTAGAATCAATATAGATAATAATAGAAATAATATCGACATTTGAACAAAATGTTAAATGTATTTTTTGAAATTTTCTCAAACTCATCCGACGAGTTCTTAAAACACTACTATCACTTTTGAAACACATGCATTGGTTATACACAACTCAACTACTGACACATGGGTAATAATTTTGTTTTAACCGTTGATTGCATTATGGATGGATTGTTTTGATTGGTTTTTGTCATTTTATCATTATAAACCCATAAATTCATCGAAATCGCATCTATTGATCAATATATGCGACAAAGCGACCCATGCAACCCTCATTTGGAAATAATTAGTTTGACGTTGTAGATGTATTGTTTTGGTTGGTTTTTGTCATTTTATCATTACAAACCCGTAAATTCGTTGATTTCGCATCTATTCATCAATGTATGCGACCAAGCGACCCATGCGACCCATGCGACGCTCATTTGGCATTAATTAGTTTAACGTTGTAAATGTATTGTTTTGATTGGTTTTGTCATTTTATCATCATAAACCCGTATATTCGTCGATTTCGCATCTATTCATCAATATATGCGACCAAGCGACCCATGCGACCCTCATTTGGAATTAATTAGTTTGACATTGTAAATGTATTATTTTGATTGTTTTTTTTTGTCATTTTATTATTATAAACATGTAAATTCGTCGATTTTGCATATATGCGACCCATGTGACCCATGCCACCCTCAATTTTGATTGGTTTTTGTCATTTTATCATTATAAACATGTAAATTCGTCGATTTTGCATATATGCGACCCATGCCACCCTCAATTATGATTGGTTCTTGACATTTTATCATTTTCACCAAAATTCCCGCCGAACGTTTCACCAAAATTTTAAAAAATCATATCGAATTCCATCTGACGGCGATTCGATGTCAAGGTCATATCTTTTCGTATTCCAGTCGTTTCCTTTTTTTGAATAGCGACACACACTCTCTCTAACTTTCATCATCTTCTACCCATCCTTTTCCGAATAACGACACACTCTCTCTAACTCTCATCATCTTCCATCCATTTTTTGCCAAAAATGTAACATTTCCCTACTTTCGTCCAAATCATTCTGTCGAGCTTTCTGGAGAACTACCTCGTAATATCCTTCATCTCTCTCATTTGGTATGTTAATGTAGAGAATGTACATATTTGACTTTTTCGATTTTTGTTATAGGACATTCCGACGAAATTCTTCGATGAGCATATTTACGGGAAAACGAGGGACGACAACACGGAAACGCTTAAATTTGATGTCTAACAAAACATGGGAAGTAAAGTTTGATGGCTCAAGATTCATTGATGGATGGAAAGATTTCTCCAAGGACCATTATTTTCGTAATCAGGATTTCTTAGTTTTCCGTCACGAAGGTGACATGGTTGTTCACGTAACTGGTTTCGGAGATGGTATGTGTTATCTACAGTATGCATCATCTATTCTGGTCAGAGGATTTTCACGGTACCAGTCACGCGTTCAAATCTGGTCGTAGATGCAGTGGTAAGTAAACTCAAACATATTTATTCGATTCATCAAATATGGCCATAAATGCATTACTTTGGCATCGTTGTAAATTTATTCGGTTCTCGCAGACACTTCCAATAGAGTTTGCAAGGTCGAGAGGTCTTTGCGGTAGACGACGTAAGATACATCTAATAACCAATTACGAACTAATGTTGGAGGCACATCTAAGGCCCGTGAAACGGGGTGGCGCTAGCATCAGCATGGGTTGCACAAAGTTTTGTCACAATAATGGACTGAACGTGGGTTGTTCCCTCAAAGTCGAACTGAACAATGTTCGTGATGTACCTTGTCTACAGTTTTCCCCTCTATCAGGGCATACAAACAAAATAGTTTGAATTCCATTGTATTTTGATTGCTTTGAACTTCATTTGTACAAAAAAATTCCTTTGAACTTAAAATTCACGTTCGTATTTGGTTGGTTTTTTACTATTATTCATTAGAACGTATTATTATTAGTATCACTATTTTTTTGGATTTACTATTATTGTAACAAGAGTCGTAGAGGGTCCAATGGACGCAGAGGGGCAAAGGTCGCAGGGGACAAAGGGTCGCAGAGGTACAAGGTTGAAGGGTGACAAGGGTCGTAGAGGTCCAAGTGGTCACAGAGGTCCAAGTGGTCGTAGAGGTCCCAAGTGGCACGGGTCCAAGGGTCGTGATGTGGTTAATCTCAAGTAATTATTTACCTAGACTAACGCTTCCGAAAGAATACGGATCGTATAGTACCAGGGTCGAACACAAGGAATTGATGCAACTCTAAAGCTAGTGAACTAATGAATAAGACCTGTGAAATCGATAAGTGATGGGAATGCGAATGCGACTAAACTAAACTACTTAACGGGATAAACTCAATGACTAAAAACCACGGGTTTCGAGAGATGCACGATGATACAATTGAAGTTCTAACAAGATCATGGTTATAGATACCATTACGTATTCGGGGAATTCAAGCTCTTTCCTAGGAAATGACTCTCCCGATGCCTAAACCCACTATCTAGCATGCGTACTACCAATCTCCCAATTTTGTAATCTCACTTACTAGATGTATTAATATCGCTATCCTAATTCCTAGGTTCAATCAATCGATTGGCCAAGGTTCTAAATCAATTGAGACTTCATATCAGGGCTACGTTCCAAGATCCAATTCATCTCCAAATGCAATTAGATCTTTATAGACATTCATTCAAGTGGCCAACAAGAACAAAAGCATTATGAACAACCAATCAATCCGAAACGATTAAATATATTATAACCAAGCATTAAGAACAAAACTTCATTACAAATCGGAAAAACTCTCTAACACATGGTTGTGGATCTACTCATACATGAACTTAGCAAAAGAAATGCAAAGGATAACTATAGTCGACATGGATAGAGAATGAGATCCCTCCCTATTCTATTACCGACGTCTTCACTAGCTTCTCCACGTTCCTGCAGCCTCGCTCCATCCTTCTCTCTCTTTCTCTATGTCTCTGAATGTCTCCCCTGATATCTAGTTCGTCCCCTAGCCCTAGATGGCTTCTTTTCTCATTAATTGCCTATTCAAACCTTCAAAATAGTTAGTTCCGGATTAGGCGGCCCGCGCGGGCACCATATGCACCCGGTCGTGCAGAGGATGAGCCTGAGCGTGCAATCTTCTCAGCCCGAGCGGGCTTGCTTGCATGACCGTGTAGGATTTCAGCCCGAGTCGTGTTCGGTCTCGGCGATTTTCAGTCGTAATTGGAGAAGTGTAGCCCGAGCGGGTCCTCTCTTCCAGCCCGAGCGGGCTTGGCCACCCAACCAAGTTCACCTTGTGCCCGAGTCGTGTATAGTTTCAGGGATTTTCAGCCTTAATTTCACAAGTGTAGCCCGAGCGGGTCCTCTCCATGCCCGAGTGTGCAGCACTTCAATTGTTGTTTCCGCTCCTTTCGCTCGGTGCTTGAGTGTTCCATTTGGATCCATGGCTTTGCACATGTTGTATCTTCTCATTCAATCAAGTTTTCTGGGTGGAATTGCCGTAATAACTCTTGTTTTCCTTCATGTCTTCGTTTCCTACACAAAACACAAAATCGTAGATGAAGTCCTCTAATAAACTCGATAAGTCGATAAAATCCAAGAAATCTAATCAAAACTAAACCTAAGAATCATGTAAACACTACGACGGATTACATGTTATCAAACTCCCCCAGACTTAACCTTTGCTCGTCCTCGAGCAAATCTAGAGTCGAGTACAAGAAGAGCTAAACAACAATGGACACTAGCACAAATACTTCGATTGATTAGCCATCATGCAAAACAACGCGTCACATGAACGCAAGCCTAAGCATACCTAGTTCAGACTTCTATCAACCGAAAGTCACGAGCCATGCAATCCTACCAATGACCTAATACCCCTAGACAACGTCCAAGCGATCTCCATACCAATTCTCCTAAGCTTGAGATATCATTAAACTCATATTCTCGTTCTTATTCTCTTTTCTTTATTTTTTTCTCATTTTTTATAGATCGACGCTTGGTTCCTAGGACGTCGAAGTCGAAGAGGGAAGGCTTTCTACTTAGACCTAGGTTGCCTATGGCACACTCATAAGGTCTTGTAACTTTAGCAGAGTGAAGAGGTGCATCATTGAAGAACATTTTTTCTCTCTTTTTTTTATCAAAGAATACGCATCACTCTAACCCTTAGGACGTAGAATAGCGTCTCAACCCACCACTTAAACCCGAACCATCGATCTCGATGTACTCATGTCATTGAAAACCTGAAGTAGGTCAAAAACTTTTCCAAGAAGAAAAAATTGACAGCGGAGTATAAGTGTGTGGAATCTAATGATTAACGAACGATAAAATATATCAAACAAAGCAAAGATTAATCGGTATACACGGAGATATGGATACTTGGTACTGAAGCCTATGAGGTGAATGCAACTATAGATCAATTTTTCTAGCACAACTACTCAACTAATCGGTATCCAAAAGACTTCTAAGCAAACCTAGACTATTGTTCATGATTCGACAAAGTTGCACAATAATGACTAAAGCTAAAAAATTCATGCTAGGTATTCATCCGTTTATTCCTAAAAATAACGAAAAAATCAACATCTAATCCTAATCACATGCATGATACTCGACGAGTACTCCCCCAGACTTGAATGAAACACCATCTCGGTGTTCAAGACATAAGAGAACCTCGCATACCAAACTACGGGAAAATAAGGGTTGGAATGTGTGCACCTTGTGTATCTTGCAATCCCGAGTTGGTGATGCGGCTGGATGTTGGTTGCGTCTCCTCCTCAAGGATGATATCGACGTTGAAAAACCTGTGAAAAAGAATCACACAATCCAAAAGAAGGAATACTAACCCACCGAGTACATCAATGTGAAAAGAATAAGAATAGGTCCAAAAATGAAATAAAAAGAAAATGCAAAAATCGGGTTGCCTCCCGAGAAGCGCTTGTTTAAGGTCGCGAGCCTGACCAAAACACTCTACTCTTGTGTTAGCTTCGAAAGAGCAAAGACAGTCCGATTGTCTTCCATATTTTCCGCGTTGTAGAGTTTCAAACGTTGGGCGTTCACGTTGAATGTGCTGTCGTTTCCCATCAGCTCGATAGCGCCATGTGGTGAGACGCTTTTGATTGTGAATGGCCCGGACCAGCGTGACTTGAGTTTTCCCGGAAAAAGTTTCAATGAAAACAAGTACTCGGTCACCTACCTCGAATGTCCGTTGGACTATGTGTCTATCATGCCACCTCTTCGTGCGCTCCTTGTAGATTTTTGCGTTCTCGTATGAATGGAGGCGCATCTCCTCTAGATGATGGAGCTGTAGCCTCCATTTCTCAGCAGCTGACTTGTAATCATAATTAAGTGCTTTGATCGCCCAATATGCTCGATATTCTAGCTCGACCGGTAGATGGCATGCCTTACCGTATACTAGCTGAAACGGAGTCATTCTGATCGGCGTTTTGAATGTTGTACGATAAGCCCATAATGCATCGTCAGGTTTCAGTGCCCAATCCTTCCTAGACTTAGAGACCGTTTTCTCCAAAATTGACTTGATCTCTCGATTAGAAACTTCAACTTGGCCGCTGGTTTGACGATGATATGGCGTTGCTACCCTATGTCGAACACCGTACTTCTTCAACAACCCTTCTATGATGCGGTTCACGAAATGCTTACCTCCATCGCTGATCACAACCCTCGGGACTTCAAAACGTGGGAACATGACACGTTTGAACATCTTGGTTACTGGTTTGGAGTTGTTTGTTGGACTTGCCAAAGCTTCTACCCACTTCGTTACGTAGTCCACCGCGACTAGTATATAGAGGTTTCCGCACGAGGACAGGAAGGGGCCCATGAAGTCTATTCCCCATAAATGAAGTGGCTCGACTTCTAGAATATATTGTTGTGGCATTTCATTGTGTCTAGAAATATTACCCATCCTTTGGCAATTGTCGCATGATGTGACGTAATACTTGACAAGCTAAGTAATTCAAAAAGTCAGCATAACATGGAATGGAAATGCAAGTCAAGGACATTACCGCATCATCTCAGAGATAGTCGTCAATTGGAGAGCATTCGGGGATTTCAAGATGTGAAAGATGATCAGCTACCCCATTCTCGGTTCCTTTCCTATCCCGTATCTCAAGATCAAACTCTTCAAGCAGTAGGATCCATCTAATGAGCCTCGGTTTTGCGTCTTTCTTGGTGAGTAGGTAACGTAAGGCAGCATGATCCGTGTAAACTATTACCTTGGAGCCCACTAGGTATGAGCGGAACTTCTCAAACGCAAAGACGACTGCAAGTAACTCCTTCTCGGTTGTGGAGTAGTTTCATTGGGTGTTTTCTAATGTTCGACTAGCATAATAAATGGCGTGCAACATCCGATCTTTTGGCTGACCTACCACTGCCCCAACCGCATAATCGCTCGCATCACGCATGAGCTCAAACGGAAGCTCCCAATTCGGCGGTTGTATGATGGGTGGAGAAACCAGCGCCTTCTTCACCTTTTCAAATGCATCTTGACATTCCGCTGTAAACTCAAACGGTATGTCTTTGCCTAATAGATCAATGAGGCGTTTAGATACCTTCGAAAAATCTTTGATGAACCGTCTATAGAACCCTGCATGACCTAGAAAAATACAGATGGCCTTAACGTTCCTAGGAGATGGCAGCTTCTCGATAACTTCTATTTTTGCGTTATCTACCTCTATCCCCCTTGTTGATATCTTATGCCCCAACACAATGCCTTCACGAACCATAAAATGACACTTCTCCCAATTCAACACAAGATTCGCTTCTACGCACCTGTTCAACACTTTACACAAATTGGTTAGACAAGCATCAAAGGAAGGTCCATAAACCGAGAAATCGTCCATGAACACTTCCATAATTTCACCATTTACATCGGAGAAGATAGAGGTCATGCACCACTAAAAAGTAGCAGGTGCATTACACAAACAAAAGGGCATCCGACGATAGGCGAATGCACCGAAGGGGCATGTGAACGTCGTCTTTTCTTGATCGTTTGGATGGATTGGTATCTGAAAGAAACCTGAATAACCATCAAAAAAACAAAAATAAGAGTGATGAAAGGCAAAGGGAAGTGATCTTTCCGCGTATTAGCGTTCAGCTTGCGATAGTCGATGCACATGCGCCATCCTGTGACCGTTCTTGTCGGAATCAATTCGTTGTTCGCTTTTGGGATGACGGTGATGCCTCCTTTCTTCAGAACTACATGTACAGGACTCACCCACGCACTATCCGATATAGGATATATAATTCCGGCGTCTAACAACTTAAGAATCTCTTTCTTAACTACTTCCATCATGTTCGGGTTTAATCTGCGTTGATGTTCAATGGAGGTCTTAGCATCATCTTCTAAGTGAATCCTATGCATGCAAAGGGCTGGACTAAGTCCCCTAATATCCTCTAATGTATAACCTATGGCATCCCTATACTTCCTAAGAGCTTCTAGCAATCGTGCTTTTTGGGATTCGTCTAGGTCATCATTCACTATCACCGGATAAGTAGATTCGAGTCCAAGAAATTCGTACCTCAACCCTTGTGGCAAGGGCTTTAACTCTACTTTTGGGGCTTTTTCAACACTCCAGTCAGGTTTTGGACGCTTGGTTTGACTATTAGGCATATCGGAAGTGATTGAACTAGCTTTGTAAGCCGCTTGAGGTGCGCTGGAATCTGTCTGGCATGCGCAGAGGTTTGTGCACTAGTTTATGGCGCTTTCTTGACTTGAATCCCTCCCCATTTCATCTGTTCTTATATATTTATGAGTTGAGAAGTCTCCTTGATGAGGATTTCCGAAATTCCATCTTTTTCTGGGTAACGACCCGTTGTGCTCGGATCACACAGAAATTTGCTCGGAGTGCGTCTAGCTCGGTGTTCGGGATTTCTCTCATCTTTCTTTCGTCCAGCATATTTGTGTAATGTTTCACTTCGTTAGGTTGATTATAAAGTCCCTCTCCAGCTGCTAAAAGAGCCATCTCAAGAGAATCCATGTTCTCAAACTCTTCGATGACTTCCTCGGCTAGCTTCTCTAAGACGTCTATGTAGAATACCGAGTCTACCATACAAGGCTGTTTAAGCGTGTTTTTCAAATTAAACTTCACTTCTTCATCTCTAAAATTTCAACGTGAGTCTACCTTCAGCACAATGTATGATCGTCTTAGCCGTATTAAGAAACGGCCTACCAAGGATGATTGGGATTTTCTTGTCCTCCTCCATATCCAATACAACAAAGTCAACCGGGACAAAGAACTTTCCCACTTGCAAAGGGACGTCTTCCAGCATGCCCTTGGGTATTCTAACGCTTCAATCAGTCATGGTGAGCGCAATTCGTGTAGGTCGAAGATCCATCCTACACTTAAGATCCAATTTTTGGTATAATGACAATGGTAACACGCTTCCGGAGGCTGCGATATCGATTAGTGCATGGTTAATTTCATAATCTTCTATTTTACAAGGGATCACGAATGTACCTGGATCGGGCATCTTCTTAGGTAGGTTTGGCTGCAGCATCGAGTTACTCACCATGACGGTTTCCGTCTCCACATCTCGCTTGTTTGTAAGTAAGTCTTTGAGGAACTTGGCGTATGAAGGCATCTTCTTCAATGCTTCGTGGAATGGAATCGTGAT
>CM071872.1:25554135-25566281 GCA_036759665.1 Gynandropsis gynandra | reverse complement strand
GATGCATATGTGATGTTTTACGTATGATTCCGTATCCGTTTTACTTGCTTTTGTGCTTTTCATGTTCTTACAGGTTTTTATGCGTATTTGGACCATTTTGGAGCTAACGGAGCATGCACGGAGCTAAGGAGCAACTTTGGGGATCATCACGGGACAAACGGGATGAGATTGAGCATGGAAAAGCCTCACCCGGTCGGGCACAACCGTTGCACGATCGTGCAAAACCTACGGCCAATTGTGTGGACCCTTTAGCACGACTCGGGCAAGCATTCCCGAGCATTTTGTCTTGTGCCCGAGCGGGCACACATTCCATGCCCGATCGGGCATCATTCCAGCACCACAAGATGCGCACGAACTGCCCTAGCTGCACCCGAGCGGGTACACTCCCTACCCGAGCGGGTCGCGGCCCGTAACTGATAAAATCTTAAGTAAACTTAACTTAAAACATAAGGGCACTCGTGGGGCAATTTAGGCAACAATTGGACCGACTTAGGAGGCTTAAAAGGAGGCAAAAAGACGTCATTACAGCAAGCTTACAGAGGAGATAAGCGAGGAGCATTGGAGATCAAGCAGCACCACTTCGGTTTTGTTTGGTTTTTATGTTCCTTAGACTTTCTACTATGTTTATGTTTCTTTACAGACGCATGAGCGAGTAGTTTGTTTGTTCTAGGAGAAGGGATTAGCCCTTGGCTATCCCGAGACCGCTTTTGATCTATTTTGAATGCATCTTCCCGTTTTAGTTTATCTATTCTTTATCTGAGTACTTCAATTTACTTGTGTTTCCGCTGGCCACGTAGATGCATGTGTTAGGATTTAGGAGAAGGACCGAAAGGAGAATTCTAATCCTAGAAAGTCAGGTTTAGAACAACCGAGGTTAGGCCACGTAAGTAGGGTAGCAACGGTTGAGGGTGAACGGGCAAATCATAGAGTTTATGGGTTTAGTTCATGGTGTCAGCCACGAAAGTAGGGGGCAGCTTGTCTAGATCACGTGTCTATGCCTTGAGAGAGGGTAGATATCATGTTAGGATCGTCCGCCTTAGATAACTTTAACTGGGATTGCATGATAGATAGGTTGGTCGTCGGTTTCGGTAGTCTTGTGGTGAAACCGGATTCCTAGGACGTTTGTCTCATCGTTAGAATCCCAAGTAGTTTAGTTAATTTCAGTATTTCATTCCTTATTCACATTCTTTCGTTTGCAAGTTTGATTCATAGTTCGGGTTTAGGTAGCGTTGCATAGTCTCTGTGGGTTCGACACCTAAAATACTACACACGTGTCGTGCACTTGCGGGTAGATTAGGTTATATTTAACTCTGATACGCATCACCGCACGGGCACCATATGCACCCGGTCGTGCAGAGGATGAGCCCGAGCGTGCAATCTTCTCAGCCCGAGTGGGCTTGCTTGCACGACCGTGTAGGATTTCAGCCCGAGTCGTGTTCGGTCTCGGCAATTTTCAGTCATAATTGGAGAAGTGTAGCCCGAGCGGGTCCTCTCTTCCAGCCCGAGCGGGCTTGGCCACTCGACCAAGTTCACCTTGTGCCCGAGTCATGTATAGTTTCAGGGATTTTCAGACTTAATTTCATAAGTGTAGCCCGAGCGGGTCCTCTCCATGCCCGAGCGTGCAGAACATCAGTTGTTGTTTCCGCTCCTTTCGCTCGGTGCTTGAGTGTTCCATTTGGATCCATGGCTGTGCACATGTTGTATCTTGTCATTCAATCACGTTTTCGGGGTGGAATTGCCGTAATCACTCGTGTTTTCCTTCCTGTCTTCGTTTCCTACACAAAACACGAAATCGTAGATGAAGTCCTCGATAAGTCGGTAAAAATCCAAGAAATCTAATCAAAACTAAACCTAAGAGTCATGTAAATACTATGACGGATTACATGTTATCAGGTCACTGAGGGACAAGGGTCGTAGAGTCCAAGGGTCGGAGGTGGACAAGGGTCGCACGGTCCAAAGGCCTAAAAAATGTTTACTCTTTGATTATGGAAGATGTAATTTGGTACATTGTTCTTTTTTAAGAGTTTATTCATAGTATTTTTCAATAATTTTTATTTTTTGGGAATGGATAATTCAACTTTGTACATTGTTATTTTTTTTAAATTTATTCATATTATTTGTAAAAAAAAATTTAATAATAAAGCGTAAAGGGTCACAAGGGTCCAATGGTCGCAGAGGTACAAGGGTCGCACCATTTGTCCCTTGCCAACCTTTTACTCGTTCGACCCTTGATCCTGGGACCCTTTTACCCCTGCGACCCATTTGACCGTGTGGTCATGTCTTTTCGAATTCCATCTAACGTCGATTTGATGTCATGTCTTTCCGAATTCCAGTCGTTTCCTTTTTTCCAATCCATTTTTTCCTCTCATCATCTTCCATCCATTTTTTTCCGAAAATGTCATATTTCCTTCATTTATTCCAGGAGATTCTTGTGCAGTATCTGTACTACCTTGTAATCTTCTTTAAAACACTATCCATTGGTATGTTACATGTAGAGAATGCACAGAGTTGACTTTGTTTTCCGTTTTTTGTCAGGACATTTCGAAGATCTTCTTCGATTAGTATATTTATGGGAATACGAGGGATAACAATATGGCAACGCTTAAATCGAATGCGTCTACCAAAACATGGGAAGTCAAGTTATATGGCTCCAAATTCACTGATGGATGGAAAGATTTCTAACGACCAAAACATTCGTATTGGGGATGTCGTACGTTTCCATCACGAAGGTGACATGGTCTTTAACGTCACCAGGGCCACTCCTGATGAGAGGGTTTTCATTGTACCAGTCACGCATTCAAATCTGGCCGTAGATTTATTGGTAAGTGACCTCAAACTGAGTCATCATATATAATTTTGTTATTTATTCCACTTTTACTCATTTATACTGATGTAACTTGGTGATGTCGTAGACACTTCCGATAGGGTTTGCGAGGGAGAACGATCTTTGTCATAGACAATGTAAGATTATGATGTACCTCGATTACGAAATGTTTTATTGCGGAAGGTTCTATTATTTGCCAGCAGCTTTAAGGCCCGTGAGTCGTGGTGGCGCTTGCATCACAAGGGGGATGGAGATAGTTTTGTCAAGAAAATGGACTGAACGTGGGTTATTCCCTCGTAGTAGAATTGTTCTCCAATGGAGCATAACATGTGCTTCGATTTGTCAAAAACATATTTTGATTTGAATTGTATTTTGATTTCTTTGAACCCTCCTTTTAACTTGAACTTCATTTGATCTTGTGGATTTACTATTATTCAACTATTAGTGTTATTGTTAGTATCGTTGTTTTTGTGGATTTACTATTATTGTTACAAGGGTCACAGAGGGACAGAGGTCAAAGGAGGACTAGGGTCGCACGGGTCCAAGGGTTGCGAGGGACAAGGGTCGCACGGGTCCAAGGGTCGCGAGGGACAAGGGTCGCACGGGTCCAAGGGTCGCGAAGGACAAGGGTCGCCGTGGTACAAGGTTCGCAGATATACAGAGCTCGTAGATATTTGAGTCAATTATTTATAAATAACTTGATAAATTATTATTTTCAAAATTTTATTCATATTATTTGTAAATAATTGTATTTGTAAATAATAAATTATTTTTACTATATTGTAAGTATCGTTGTTTTGTGGATTTAGTATTATTGTAATAAGAGTCGTAGAGGGACAAGGGTCGCATAGGGACAAGGGTCGCATAGGGACAAGGGTCGCATAGGGACAAGGGTCGCAGGGGTCTAAGGGTCGAAGAGGTACAAGGGTCGCCGGGGTCCTAGGGCCGAAGAGGTCCCTCTGTGACACTTGTACATTTGCGACCCTTTGACCCCTACAACCCTTTTACATCTTCGATCCTTGGACCCCTGCGACCCTTTTACCCTTTCGACCCTTTTACCCCTGCGAACATATCCTAAACCCTACGACCCTTTTACCCCTCGACCCTTGTACCCCTACGACCCCTTTACCCCTACGACCCTTAGACCCCTAAGACTCTATGACCCAGTGCAACAGTTTTTCTGCAGAACGTGCTTAATTTCAAGCTTCATTGTTGACAACAAACGATTTCAACCTATTGGCAGTGAATCTGATGTCGATTTCAAGCTACTCTCGCCAAATTTATTGTGGTGTGGGAGAACAGTTACTTTCGAGCCATAGTAGAGAGAGAAATCGATGTGCTCTGGAGAAGAGAGAAAAATTGTCGACAAAGGTAATATGGGATTATCAATATTTTAAGGATAGATTTGAAGTTGAAATTTTTTTTTTCAGGGAAGGGTATTATTGAAGCACTTTAGTCCTACGGAGATATTTTTGAAACGGAGAACTAGATCTGAAAGGTGTAGAAATTTATCACATGATTGTTAATATTAACTATTTGGGAGATACTATCAATGGTGATTTAGGATTTTTATATGGGTTTCTCCAATGGTTTGTCCAACATATAAAAAACTATTTTTCTGTTTAAATGGGTTGATATCTCTTAAAACGTGGTTTGAAATCTTTGAAAATCACTAAAAAAATTACTACTAGTTCTACAAATTATTTTTTTCCTGCATTACCTTGACATGATATGAGCGTGAAAAGAATTAAAAGAAATCTGTTTTTTATAAGGGTTAAAATGTTTTATTTATCAAAAGATTTTATGCGATTGTTTCTAATATAAAATGAGTCAATCATCCGTTATGTTATTTTGTTGAGCAAAAATGGTGATATTATGATTCATTTTCTGCAGTTTTGTCATCAAACGTGCTAACAACCATCAAGTGACTCTTCAATTTGGGCACATTTCATATGCTACTGCTAGCATCCATCAAGTGACTCTTCAATTGGAGAACATTTCATTGTAAAATGATTTTTCCAAAGAGGATAACTAGAACCGGAAAACAAAGTGCATCTTAATATCATAAATAATTGAAACAAATTCTTTTGATACTCGTCTACAATCATAAGTATTTTAACCGTGATATTACACATGAGAGTGGATTAAATCAGAGTCCAACACTAAATTTACAAGAAAAAAAAGGAGAGTATGGAAAAAATTTAGGATGGGTAAGGGGACGAGGCTAGGATTCGATCTCTTCGCTTCTGAAGAAACATTTGAAGAGACTTTTTCATGGATTTTGTCGAGTTAGAGCATTGGGGATTACTATGATGATGATCATGATCATGATGATCACGATGAGATCTGGTCGTCAATTCCAGTCCTCTATTCGCTAGCAATATTATCTCTTTAGCCTGCATTATTATTATGTACCCACTGATTAAGTCAATCACATTTATAGCCACAAAGTTTATATAAGTATTTATAGAGAGAGAAAGAGAGAGAAATATAAATATATACATATAGATAGTATAATATCTACCTGGAGATGAGTGACATTGGAGACACACATCTTTCCATTGTAAAAAATGGTCATTCTCTGAGATTCCTTCTTTTGTAAGTTGTTTGATTCTTCAATCCTTTCAAAACCGTATGTTACAGATAAGTATTTGCAATTTTCTATATATGCATGCATTACTAGACAATTGGAAATGATCATTTTAATAATTCAATTTGGTGTGCACTATTATATAATTCAATCCAAAAAAATCATGTATATAAATTCATTATCTATATTCTAATAAATTTAAAATAACACAAGATACCAATAATATTTTTATATACATAATATGAGGTTGGATCTAAATAAATAAAAAACTAATAAAAAGTTTAATGTTGTCTAAAATATATGACAAGAGAGAGGTGAGGGAGACTTACGAACTGATATTGGAATCAGAATCAAAAGATGAAGAAAGAAGACGAAGTTCCAAGTCGCAGTTTCTCTCCATCTTCATCATGTTGGTATGAATCAAGAAGAGAAGAAACGTGTATATATGTGTGTGTAGATCTGTAAATAAAGGCTTAAATGGAGATGATATATATATATGTTTGTATATATGTAAGTATATATGTGTGTTTGGATTCGATCTCATCAAAGAGGAAAAGGGGCGATATGAAACACAAGGGAAGGGACCCAATCGAACACAGCTTTATAAAACGACGGAGACTCAAGTGCTAGTACAAACTGTCTGATTTTTTATGTTTTTTTTCATGTGTTAAATAAGCTTTTATTTATTATTTATTTTGACGTAAAATCTTTTTTTTATTAATTTTGAGACTTTCCCTAAAATCAATTTGGCGGTATCAACTATAGTCATTAGATGACCAACTTGACAACAATGCGTTTTTCACGAGTCTTTCAATTTCGCTACCGACTTAATAAAATTGACCAAAAACTACAGAATAGTTTTGACAAAAAAATATATATATATAATTTATCAATTAGTATTAACATTAACGTGAGATCAGAGTGAGATTTGTGGTGACGAATAAAATTTTGAACAATTTGATCTGATTGTTTGTGATATTTATGTGTACTTGTTTTTTCAATTGAAGTGCAAAAATTTACGGCCCTCTCGAACACTCACAGGAAAATCTTTTGAATCACAGGAAATTTTATTGCCATGAATTTACAGAGAATATAGGAGATGAAATTGAGAATAGAACTCTTTCTTTCAAACCAAAAGAATGCACATTAGAAACTAATTGAATCTCACTCTTCTTTCTCAGGTCTTTTTGCTCGTTTTGAAGACGATGAACATGGGAGAGGCTTAATGGCTTATGTTACTAGTCGTTGCAACAAAAAAACAAAATCCTCCCATTTAATTACAAAATTGCCACATTGGTTCAACATAAAACAAACCCGGTTATGAGGTATCAGAAGAACCAGAACCACATTAACCCATTGAAGCCTCTAAAACCAGAAAAACAACCTCCAACGATTGACAATTATTACAAATAGGATTCTAACATCTATGATGTTTTATTGAGAGAAATCTGGAACGAGTGTACTTGAATTGAAATAGTTTAAGAATAGATGATCTATTCGGAAAATATTCAATACACATTTTGAAGATTAAACGCGTAAAAATGAGTCGTGATAATCTGTAAAGTTAGTAACCAAGTATTCATAACTTTCTAACACTTAAAAGTGATATATGTAACACTCAAAAGGGTAACTTCAAAAATACTCTCGTAGGGTTAAAACACTTCAAAAATACCTTTCCAGAAAAGAAAAAATTTTTAACTTCAAAAGTACCCGTATAAATGTTGATATTCCCAATATACCCCTGCGACCTTACGACCCAGTTCGATCCAGCGACCCAGTTTGACCCTGCGACCCTTGTCCCTCTACGACCCTTGTTCTTCTGCGACCCTTGGACCCCTGCGACCCTTGTCCCTCTTCGACCCTTGTTCCTCTACGACCCTTGGACCCCTGCGACCCTTGTCCCTCTGCGACCCTTGTTCCTCTGCGACCCTTGGACCCCTGCGACCCTTGTCCCTCTGCGACCCTTGGACCCCTGCGACCCTTGTTCCTCTACGACCCTTGGACCCCTGCGGCCCTTGTCCTTCTGCGACCCTTAGACCCCTGCGATACTAATTTATTATTTTCAAATTATTTACACATAATATGAATAAAATTTGAAAATACAGCTCAAATCAAAATATGTTGGACCCGTGCGACCCCTCCGGCCATTGCGACCCTTTCGACCATTGCGACCCTTTTGACCATTGCGACCCTTCCGACCATTGCGATCCATTTGTCCATTTCGACCCTTTCGACTAGTCTTTTCAATGTCAGACTACTGCTTTTTCCAGGTTCTAGCTATGCTTTTTATTTTACCAATGCATGCACCTTGGTCATTCTTTGTATTTATTGTCTTTCTGGATTTTAGGAGTCTATTTATTTTTCGTTATAAATAGAGGAGGAAAGCTACAATAACAAGCACCAAATCATCTCTTGTTTCGAGTCTTTCATTCTCCCAAAAGGGCGATTTCTAACATCTAACCCTAAATTCTCTGAAAAATCCTTGTTACCTTTGTGACCGTTAAGGTCACATGGTCGACCCAGGGCATCGTGTTGTCTATTTGTTACTCAATGTCTTGGTAATCGTCGGACTCAGTCTGTATGTAGATACACACAAGTACTTACAACATGGATGGAGTACTTTGTGATGTATCTGCACTACATAAGGTCTTGGTAATCGGCGGACTCAGACATCAAGCTGTATCCGCGTTACCTAAGGTCACGGTTGGAGGTCATTTGCTACCGTGGAACTCACCATACATGACTCAAAGCCCGAAATGTCAATGGAGCATTTCTTGCGGGGAAGGAGTCATTAATCTTCGGCAAATTTGACCGTTTTTTCTTTCCTTTTTTTTTCTCGTACTTTTCCTTCTTCTTTCTCGTGCTTTGCCTTCTTCTTTCTCGTGCTTTGCCTTCTTCTTATTCGAATTTCCTTTTTCTTTTTCTTCAACTTTTTTCTTTCATTTTTTTAACCGTTGTGACCTTTGAGACCTTATGTAACCTTATGTAACTCTTGTGACCTTTGTAACCTTTGAGACCTTATGTAATCAATATTTAAACGTTGAAAATGTCTTATTTTGCATCTATTGTTCGTAAGATTATGAAAGAAGTCGAATCAATATACAATCTTCGAAAATATTATACGGAAAAGGAAATATAATATCGCATAATATTATACAATCTTCGAAAATAATTCTGATTTAAATAAGATATCAGAAAATATCCAGAATATCTCATAGAATATCATCAGAATAACTTTTGTGACCTTTGTAACCCATGGACGACTCATGCGACCACATAATACCCTTGTTCGACTCATGCGACCTATGCGACTCGGTGCGACTTGTCGTTTTGCCACCAATGTGACCCATGCGACCCATGTGACCCTTCCTACCCATGGACTTGTCGTTTTGCAGTCCGAATCTTTTCTTCCGACCCATGTGACTCCTGTCTGCCGACCCATGTGACCCTTCCGACCCATGTATATAAGTTAACGTCTACGTCTCTTCTCTTAGTATGCGTATCTAACCCATATTTCTATGAAAAATCTTTTTTAACTTTGTGACCTGCGTGGCGCAGTCACCATTGTCGACGCAGGGCATCGTGATGTCTATGTGTTACTCAAGGTCTTGGTAATCGGCGGACTCAGGGTCTATGCAGTCACTAACGAGTTACGGGGGTGACTTAGGTGACGGTGTTGGGTTACTCTTCAAATGTTCACTGGAAGACCAAATACATGGCAGGAGATGTCGTAGGTGACGGTGTTGGGTCACTCTCTGCTAATGTAATATTTCTCCAGTGAACTCATGCGACCCATGCGACCCTCAATGAACTATTTCTCCAGTGGAAATAGAATGCGTGCAGAATCTTTGATTGACTTTGTAAATGTATTGTTTGTTAGGAAAAATAATTAAGCACCCATGCGACCCTCAATGAACTATTTCTCCAGTGGAAATAGAATGCGTGCAGAATCTTTGATTGACTTTGTAAATGTATTGTTTTGATTTAGAATCTTTGTAAATGTATTGTTTTGATTTAGAATATTTGTAAATGTATTGTTTTGATTTAGAATATTTGTAAATGTATTGTTTGATTTAGAATCTTTGTAAATGTATTGTTTTGATTGATTTTTGTCATTTTATCATCCTAAACCCGTAAATTCGTCGAGTTCGCATCTATTCATCAATATATGCGATCATGCGACCCTAATTTGGCATATATGCGACCAAGCGACCCATGCCATTATCAATATGCCATTAACAATATATTTGAGTTGTATATGTCTAATTTAGAATCAATATAGATAATAATATAAATAATATCGACATTTGAAGAAAATGTTAAATGTATTGTTTAATCATCCCCCGAGTTCTTAAAACACTACTATCACTTTTGAAACACGGGCATTGGTTATACACAACTCAACTAGGTACACATGGGTCACAATCTGTTTTAACCGTTGATTGACGTTGTAAATGTATTGTTTTGATTGGTTTTTGTCATTTTATCATCCCAAACCCGTAAATTCGTCGAGTTCGCATCTATTCATCAATATATGCGATCATGCGACCCTAATTTGGCATATATGCGACCAAGCGACCCATGCCATTATCAATATGCCATTAACAATATATTTGAGTTGTATATGTCTAATTTAGAATCAATATAGATAATAATATAAATAATATCGACATTTGAAGAAAATGTTAAATGTATTGTTTAATCATCCCCCGAGTTCTTAAAACACTACTATCACTTTTGAAACACGGGCATTGGTTATACACAACTCAACTAGGTACACATGGGTCACAATCTGTTTTAACCGTTGATTGACGTTGTAAATGTATTGTTTTGATTGGTTTTTGTCATTTTATCATCCCAAACCCGTAAATTCGTCGAGTTCGCATCTATTCATCAATATATGCGATCATGCGACCCTAATTTGGCATATATGCGACCAAGCGACCCATGCCATTATCAATATGCCATTAACAATATATTGAGTTGTATATGTCTAATTTAGAATCAATATAGATAATAATATAAATAATATCGACATTTGAAGAAAATGTTAAATGTATTGTTTAATCATCCCCCGAGTTCTTAAAACACTACTATCACTTTTGAAACACGGGCATTGGTTATACACAACTCAACTAGGTACACATGGGTCACAATCTGTTTTAACCGTTGATTGACGTTGTAAATGTATTGTTTTGATTGGTTTTTGTCATTTTATCATCCCAAACCCGTAAATTCGTCGAGTTCGCATCTATTCATCAATATATGCGATCATGCGACCCTAATTTGGCATATATGCGACCAAGCGACCCATGCCATTATCAATATGCCATTAACAATATATTGAGTTGTATATGTCTAATTTAGAATCAATATAGATAATAATATAAATAATATCGACATTTGAAGAAAATGTTAAATGTATTGTTTAATCATCCCCCGAGTTCTTAAAACACTACTATCACTTTTGAAACACGGGCATTGGTTATACACAACTCAACTAGGTACACATGGGTCACAATCTGTTTTAACCGTTGATTGACGTTGTAAATGTATTGTTTTGATTGGTTTTTGTCATTTTATCATCCCAAACCCGTAAATTCGTCGAGTTCGCATCTATTCATCAATATATGCGATCATGCGACCCTAATTTGGCATATATGCGACCAAGCGACCCATGCCATTATCAATATGCCATTAACAATATATTGAGTTGTATATGTCTAATTTAGAATCAATATAGATAATAATATAAATAATATCGACATTTGAAGAAAATGTTAAATGTATTGTTTAATCATCCCCCGAGTTCTTAAAACACTACTATCACTTTTGAAACACGGGCATTGGTTATACACAACTCAACTAGGTACACATGGGTCACAATCTGTTTTAACCGTTGATTGACGTTGTAAATGTATTGTTTTGATTGGTTTTTGTCATTTTATCATCCCAAACCCGTAAATTCGTCGAGTTCGCATCTATTCATCAATATATGCGATCATGCGACCCTAATTTGGCATATATGCGACCAAGCGACCCATGCCATTATCAATATGCCATTAACAATATATTGAGTTGTATATGTCTAATTTAGAATCAATATAGATAATAATATAAATAATATCGACATTTGAAGAAAATGTTAAATGTATTGTTTAATCATCCCCCGAGTTCTTAAAACACTACTATCACTTTTGAAACACGGGCATTGGTTATACACAACTCAACTAGGTACACATGGGTCACAATCTGTTTTAACCGTTGATTGACGTTGTAAATTGCGATATTATATTTCCTTTTCCGTATAATATTGTACACTATATAAGAACGTTTTTTCCGTGATTTAGAATGAATGGAGAATTGATTCGAACAATAGATGAAAAATAAGACATTTTCAACGTTTAAATATTGATTACATAAGGTCTCAAAGGTTACAAAGGTAAGAAAGAGGTTTAAGAAGAAGAACATGAAGATGAAGAATAAAAAAAAATTCAGAAAGAGGTCCAATACACTGGGAAGGTTGGAGATGCAAGAAATATTGATCTTTTCTTCCTCATCAACCCGCAGTTTATTCGGGTTTTGTCATACTCCTCCTCCACAAGCTTCACGATGATGATGGATCCCCGCTCGTTTTCTTATTCTTTTTCATGTTTGATGATGATGGATCCTCCATTGGAAAGTTATATCGCTTTAAAATCCTTCTGCCAAATAGAGCTACCGTGGAACTCA
>CM071872.1:25514380-25529368 GCA_036759665.1 Gynandropsis gynandra | reverse complement strand
AATTTCAAAAGAAATTTTGTTTGTCCTACGTGCACAACTCTTTCCTTTATTCAAATTTTTACGAATGGGAATTTATTTCCATGATTAAGACTCATTTTGAGTTATACATCTGTATAGGTAATTGTCTTTAGATGAATGCAACAATGTGCTATTAATTGTTTATTCAAGTTTTGTTTATATGAACTAACTGATTATGAATGAATGCAAGAATAGTGTGAATAATTCTTTAATATCCAAGTTTACGTATTGATATCAAACTAAAATAACATCTTCATATTTGTTTACAATTGTATTACAGTAAAACAATAATAAAGAATTGTAAGAAAATTTTTTTATGAAAATACAATTGTCATTATTAAAAATAAAATGAGATTAAAAATAGTTACAAATAAATTTGAGAATAAAGAAGAAGCTGAATGTCGTGGCTAGATAATGTGTAAAAGCTGAAAATAAAACTATGGCCAATACAATGTGTGAACTAGTCTCGATAAAATGAATACTTGAGAAAGTATGGCTCAAGACTAAATACCAATGGTTCTTCATTGGAGTAATAAGGATGCAACCCAAATTTCAACTAACTCTGCATTTTATGAGTAAAACAAGCACATATTGGTGGGTTATTATTTCATATTAAACAGAAACCAATAATCGGGCATAACAAGAAAATTTCATTTTAAAAAATAACCAATTTTCTATTTTTCCTATTTAATACTTTTACCTTTTCTTTATCTTAAAATATTCTGTTATTAATTATTTCCTTGTTTGTAAGAAAAATAATCCATTTCTAAATGTTATTTGTAATATGAAGGCAATTTTCTAAATGTGGGTTAAAATACTAAAGAATAATAATTTTCATTACATTCCTATTCAATAGGAATATAATCATTTAATATTAGTTTTTCTTAAAATGAATATTAATTCTATTTGTGAATTTTATGCATTATGTGTTTATGTTAAAATTTTCGCCTTCTTTTGAAACAACATTCAAAATCGAACCCTTAGGCCTATAAATAAATTTTCATAGAAAAGAAATATATGGAAAACAAAAATCTTTGAAAAAGATAACAATATTTGAGAAGGAAATACATAATAATAAAAAATCGAGATGGAGTTGATAAAGACGTTGATGGTGTTGTCTTGGATTGTCCTTCCTCAGCGACCGTGGAAGGTGTTCTCCACGACGGATTGAAACCAATCAAGAACTTATTAGATAAACATGTGGTAGAGATAGCAAATTTCACGGTCACTAAACACAACAAGATGGCCAAAACGAAGTTGAAGTTGGTTCGTTTTTTGAGTGGTAAGACAAAAGAGGTCTCATTTAACACATATTATCACTTTACGATTGCTGCATCCGACAACAAGAATTACAAAGTTGTCGCCAAAGAGGAAACTAAACATCATATCAAGAAGCTCATCACCTTCAAGCCCACTCTCAAACACAGAGCACATGCCCCTTCTGCAAGTTTTAATTAATGAACGATTATTATCATACACAATATTGTAATACGTTTTTAATTGAATAAATTAATTAGTATTTTATCACAAATACCGTGTTTTTTCTATTAGTTTGCATGATAATGTTTATTGGCTCTATGATCATGGAGGAGACGTGCACTCTATTAATTTGAATTGCAAAAGTGAGTCTTTATTGCCATTTAATATCTTAGCGGAGTCTGAGATTGTTTTCATAATTTCAAAAGAATTTTGTTTGTCCTACGTACACAACATCTTTTCTTTTTCAAATTTTTACTAATGTCAATTAATTTCCAAGATTAATTCTCATTTTTACTTGTACATCTGTATAGCAAATGCTTTAGATGAATGCAAAAATATGCTATTAATGGTTCAATATTCATGTTTTGTTTATATGAACTAACTGATTATGAATTAATGCAAGAATCATGTGATTAATTCTTTAATATCCAAGTTTACTTATTGATATCAAACTAAAATAACATCTTCATATTTGTTTACAATTGTATTATCGTAGAAAAAAATAATAAACAATTATAAGAAAAACAATTTTTTTACGGAAAAAATTGTCATTATTTAAAATAAAATGAGATTAAAAATAGTTACAAATAAATTGGTGAAGTAAGAAGAAGCCGACTGTCGTGGCTTGATAATGCGTAAAAGCTGAAAACAAAACCATGGCCAATACAATGTGTGAACTAGTCTCGATAAAATGAATACTTGAGAAAGTATGGCTTAAGACTAAAGACCAATGGTTCTTCATTGGGTCCATAAAGACGCAACCCAAATTTCAGCGAACTCTACATTTCATGAGTAAAACAAGCACATTTTGATGGGTTATCATTTCATATTAAACAAAAACCAATAATCGGGCATAGCAAGAAAATTTCAACCTAAGCACTAATCAACTTGTAGATATATTATCCAAAGCTAACAATGATCGATTGTGTTCAGATCTTCACCAAACTAATCGAAGTTGTGGATCTTCATCAACCTCAATCACATGACAAGCTCGATAAATCTAATCATTAAATACATGAATTGTGATTGTATACTTTTTACTTCACCAAGATTTTCTTCAAATAATTTTATTTCTTAAAATTTTAATGAACATCATCTCATGGTATAAAAATGTATCAAACTTAGGGTAAATATTAAAATTTTTTCATTCATGGAGAGGGTTGATCATTTCGTTTTTATACATATTTTTCGCATTATTTAAGATATTTTTATGATATAGATACGATGTTTACGTATGATTTTGTATCTGATTTACTCGTTTTCGTGTTTTCATGTTCTTACACATTGTAATGCAAATTCGGTTTATTTTGGAGCTAAAGGGCGTACACGAGACAAAGTACTAACGTCGAGGATCATCACGAAACAAACGGAATAACACAGCCCACACGGGGCATTCACCTAGCCCGCGCGGGCTACAACCTCTAACAAACTCAGCACGGGACGGGGAGGTCATCAGCATGCGTGGGTCATCATGTCATGCCTCAGCCCGTGCGAGGCACACACTCCAGCCCGCGCGGGTCATGTTCGTCACCTACAAAAACCAGAAAAGGAAACTTGTCTAAACCCGAAAAGGAACTTGTTAGTTACATTTAAAAAGAGGAAAACGACGTTAGAGAACAGGAATAAGAGATATTTTTCTGGAGAAAAGAATGGAAACATTTCCCAACTTAATCAAGAATGGAAAACACACGAAAAAGGTAAAACGGTGACTGCTGCGAAAAAGAGGAAAGAAGTGAACGGCCAAAAGGAAAAATCATGAGAAAAGGAAAGAAAAGAAGAAGGAAAAGGAGAGGAGAGGAGCTAGGGGTCGAGTGGATTCAGATAGTTTTCAGAATTCAAACGTGAGAGAGAGTAGAGACAGAATCGGAAAAGAAGAACATTCTTGCGGAGGAGACATTCAGGGGGCGTTGAAGATCAAATCAGGACTTCGGTTTCGTTTGGTTTTTTATGTTCTTTAGACTTTCTACTTCGATTATGTTTTCTTTTGAACACATGAGTGAGTAGTTGTTTTGTTCTAGGAGAAGGGATTAGCCTTTGGCTATCCCGAAACTGTTTTTCATTTATCTTTGAATGCAATTTTTCGTTTTCGTTTATCTATTCTTTGTCTTAGTGCTTGAATGACTTGTATTTACGAAGGCCAAGTAGATGCATGTGTTAGGGATTAGGAGAAGGACCTAAAGGAGAATTCTAGTCCTAGAAGATCAGGTTTAGAATAACCGAGGTTAGGCCACGAAAGTAGGGTAGCAACGGTTGAGGGTAAAACGGATGAATCATAGAACTTATGGGTTTACCTTAAGGTTTCAGCCACGAAAGTAGGGGATAACTTGACTAGATCACGTGTATATGCCTTGAGAGAGGGTAGATATCATATTAGGATCGTCAGCTATAGATAACTTGATCGGGATCGCATGATTAGATAGGTTGATTGTTTGTTTCGGTAGTCTTGTGGTGAAACCAGATTCCTAGAACGTTTGTCTCACTATTTAGAACTCGTAGTTTATTTGTTTTTAGTATTCCAATCTTAAAATCAATATTCGTTCGTTGCAAGTTTGATTCGTAGTTTGAGTTTAGGTTGTGTCGCGTAGTCCCTGTGGGATCGACACCTAAAGTACTACACACGTGTCGTGCACTTGCGGGTAGTTTAGGTTATTTGTTTAACTTTGAATACGCATCAAGGGTTCGAGACACTATTTCTCACATTGAAAGATCAAATACTATATAACCTCCTAGAGGGTTCAACTTGTTCGTTTCTCTCATTTGTACGTCGCCTACTTTTAAGAAAAAAAATAATTATGTTCTCTCTATTTATTATCCAAAAATTTTAATTATTATTTTGGGTGATTGATCAGATTCCTTTTAAATAGATTAGGTTTTAGGTTAATTATAATTTTTATAATTACTTTTTCTAATGACCAAATTTCCTATAATTATTTAATAATGACACATAGGACATTTTAGTTTTATTTTAATAAAGTTGTATTGAATTAGATCTCATCAAATGAAGGAATCTTAATAATCCATTGTAATTAATGTTTTCAAAAATAACTAATTTTCAATTTTTCCAATTTTATTTTTTATCCTATCTCTATCTCAAGATATTTCTTTTGTCATTTTTTCTTGATTTTTTTATTTGCAACAATGATTCTTAAAAATAACAAGTTTTTTAATTTTTCTATTTAATACTTTTATCGCGTTTTTATGCTAAAATATTCTCTTTTTTATTATTTCGTCATGTTTCTTCCTATTAGTTTGC
Organism: Gynandropsis gynandra; assembly: GCA_036759665.1. Lineage (NCBI taxonomy): Eukaryota > Viridiplantae > Streptophyta > Magnoliopsida > Brassicales > Cleomaceae > Gynandropsis > Gynandropsis gynandra. The sequence goes on along the minus strand of CM071872.1, from coordinate 25,524,618 downwards.
ATGCTAACTACCATAAGAGTATTTCGAACATGATGAAGGCAAAACTTAAGGGAATTGGAGCTTATATATTGATCTTGGACACCGGTTGTCATGTGGGTCTTAAATGATATTTTTTTTCTTAAATATGCTAAAAATATTGTTTTGTGTGGAAATTGGGTTTTACATTAAGTTTCTTCATTTGTTTATTTCAATTATTTAAATGATTCTGGTTTAGACCCTTGAACATTAATGTGATTTAAGCATTAACAAGAATTCGCTTTCATTTTAGAAAGTCATTGAATGTGAAAATTTTAAAAGGTGGTTAACTTTCATGAAAGAAACATAAAATCCATTAGACGATAACAAAGTTTGGGAATTATTTGTGTTACTAAAAGAGTCAGAGCAGTCGATTATAGATGGAACCTCAAGATCAAAATGATAACACAAAAAAGTACAAGACCTGATTTATTGCTATATGCTACATTTAAAATTAAGACATTGACTGTAAAGGAACTTTCAGCTACAATTTCTAGGAAATGTGCTTTTTTAGTATGATTTACAGTTTCACCTAATGAATGCAAAAACCTTTTTTAAGAGAAAGTGTACAAAGACCAATCTGAAGGATTTATAGCTACATAAAAGGAACTTTGCTATGTATGTTTAAGAATATACATACTACAAAAAGCGTTCCAACAATGGTATATTATGTTTCACAATAATATCACATCTTATGATTTTGTAAAGAATTTCTTTGATCGATATGTCTACATGAATAACAAGGAGTAAATACGTTATCTCGGTCATGTATGTCGATAACATATTGATTGCTACAAATAATGTGGGTATGTTATTAAGAAATTTTTCTCTAAGATCATCAAAATTAAATATGTGGATAAGTTATCCTAACATTATAAGGATATAAATATTTCGGAATAAAACAGAAGAGGTGTTAGGGATGTCTAAAAAAATATATAACCAAGATCTTGGAGAGATTTAGGATGGAAAACCGCTCTGTAGGAATAGCTCCAATACACAAAAGGGATAAGTTTAGTGACATGTAATATGCAAAGAATAAGTTAAAACATAAGGAAATGGAAGATACTCCCAATGCATAATTGGTTAGGAAATACTCTTAGACGTGTACACAACAAGATATTAGTTTTGTTGTCGACATGTTAGGTTGATATTAAAGTAATCTTATAATGAACGAGTGGAAAGTTGTGAAAAAAGGTTTTGAGGTACTTGTAAAGCACCAAAAAAGATATGTTTACATATAGAAGATTTGATTATCAGGAGAGCATCGAGTGTTCATATTCATATTTGATTATATGTGTTGATACAAAAAAATTGAACTGTGGTTATTTGTTCATATTATCAGAAGGGAAAATGTCACGAGAAGTGAAAAGTAGTTTATGATCGCTATTTTAATTATTGAGGCTAAATTTGCAACATATTTTGATGCTATAGTTCAATCATTGTGGTAGTGAAAATTTGGTTCTTGACTTGAAAGTTGACTATATAATCAAACCATTGAGAATTTATCGTATTATCCACGAAAGTTTTCTTCTTGAATAATGAAAAGTGCTCTAAGAATTCTAATTACATAGAAATGTTGTATTTATGATCGGAAAAGAAATGAAAAAACATATTGTTTCGTTCTAATATATTATGACTAATCTTATTGTAGAAAATTTGTTGACTAAGGGAGTGTCGTCCAAGACATTTAAGGTATAAGTGTTATATATAAATCCTTACTATTGCATTGAATTTTCATTATATACGTGTATTCATTATATTTATAACAGTATTTAAATTCAACAATATTTATTTTGATTGTTTAGTCATGTTAGCATTACGGCTCTTGTACAGTGATATAATATGCATAACATTTTATATCTTGATATTTTTTATGGTCATAAAAGGCATTGTTCGATGATTATTTGTGATTTAATATCTTGATATTTTTTGAATGTTCATAAAAGGCATTGTTAGATGATTATTCGTGATTTTATATCTTGATATTTTTTATGGTCATAAAAGGCATTGTTAGATGATTATTTGTGATACCTAGAAGATATGGCATTGGAAAAAATAATGTGTGGTTACATTAAGCCAATCAAGTGTGATTTATTTAAAGTAAAAAGTGAGTGGTATATCCATAAATTACACGTTTACAATTTATTGGTTCATCAATCATGGCATGAATAAGTGTGAGAAAATTAAAATATTTTAGGTGATCTACGTAATATTTGAACATATATACTTTAATATAAATTCAGACATTTTAATGATATGTATGTATTATTGAATTAAAGAACATATATATTTTCATGTAAAATCAAACACTTTGAAAATAAAGTTTCATTATTGAACCAAATGTTTACAAATATTTCAGTAAATAAAAGATATAATCTCTTTGAACTAAGAGATCTATACAACCTTATAAAAAAGTCAAAATCTTCGATGTATCATTGAATGCTAGATAAAAGCAAGAGTCTAAAAAAGCTAGAGTCCAAAGATAAATAAATGTAAATTTATAAATAAATGTAATACTATAATAATCGGAATTCTTTATATTTTTCAAGTAATTATCTTGTTTAATTTTTACGTACTTTCTAGTCAATCAAATTGATAATTTATTCGCCTTTTTTTCTTCAAAATAGACAATTTTTCTTCTTTACTCGTTAAAATAGACATAAAAGACAAAATAGACAAAATAAGATTCTTAGAGAGATCCAAATAATTTTATTTTTATCATTAAACCATGTATGGCTTGTAAAAAATATAGATCTACTTTATGTATAAAAAGTTATAAATTTTCAAATTTTATCATAAATTTTCTTGTGATATATCAGTTTAACAATCATTTAAACGTCATTTATTTATACATCGGTGACATTTTTTAAAACGATTTTTAAAATCAATATCATCAATTTAAATCGATCAAAATTTTAAAATTAAATGAATTAAATTAGTTTAAATAAAAAAATTATCAAATAATAAACCTAAAATAACCAAACATTTAACTTTAACCGTAACTTTAATAGCGGACTAATCAACAACAATTGGTCTTTAACTTTAACCATACATGTTGAAGCTAAGATTAAGATTTTGACATTTTGGTTTAGTTAAATTTTATTGATTTAGTTTAGGCAAATTTTTATAATAATTTCAATTTTTTTTTCATTTTGGAGAAAAAAATACACAAATTGATCAATATGCATAAATAATGTTAAACTGATTAAATTGATCGGTTTATAAATAATTTTAAAAATTAAAATAATATATTAATTCATGAATATAATCAAATGTGAAATAAATTAATAAATAAATATGTAAAAAATAAATAATATATAGTTTCTCTTATTTTACGAGATTTTCTTTTTAATCTAGTTAAGTATTTAATTTCAAAATTGGATTTGATTAATATAATTTGGATTGATGACACACAATAAAATATATTTTTAAAATAAAAATTTGCCTCGTCATCGAAAATGTTTCTTTAATTTACCATTAAACTAACGTGTTATGTGAAAGTTTTAATATAAAATATTATATCGCGTAAACAACTTGTGTATTATAAAAGTTTTTATTTTGTTATTTAAAATTGTTTAGTTTCATGATAATATATATTTGTCTTCAAACTCTAACTAATGTAAGTATTCAAAATAAATACTTTAATTTAAATTTAAGAACAAAATTTTTTTATGTTTTTAACTAATATATAGATACTTATATATAAAAGTTGATTTTAATTATCAAATTGTAAATAAAAAATATTATTAATCTTATTTTGTCGATCATTATATAAATATATAGACAAATATATAATATATTTATGACTGAGGTACTAAAATATCAAATATATTAAAATAACTATTGGTTGGCATAAATACAAATACAAATATTAGAAATCACATATTCGAAAAATACAAATACAAATAGTAGACTCAATTATCCGAACTATTTGAATCCGTAAGTATTAAATAGACAATTTAGTTAATATATATATATATATATAACAAATTGATTTTAATGATCAAATTGTAAATAAAAACAGTATTCATCTTATTTCAACGTTCATAATATAAATAGAAAGACAAATATGCAATATATTTATGGTTGAGAGACTAAAATATCAAATACATTAAAATAACTAATATTGTTAAAGCTTTAATTTGCATTCAAGATTGGATTCTAATTCAAATGGGGTGGATAATGTTATAAAAATATTTTAAGATGCCGAAAAAACCAGAACTCACTAAATACATTAACTTTTATACGCGTTTATTTGAATGTATTAATTTGATTATCTAACAATTTGTTTCATTGTTTAGGTGATTTGAAGATACTAGTAGAATCATAGACGAAACTAATTTTAAATAACTTATGTGGAGATGAATATGGAAAATAAGTTGTTTTAAAAAGATTAAACATAAAAATTAACAGATATATAATGAAGAAGAAAATGTGATGAATATTTAAAATTTTAGAGGAAATAAGATTAGTAATGATAGTTTAAAGAGAATAAGATAGAGTTAAAATTCAGGGGTAATAAGATTAAAGCATGATAGTGGAGGAATAGACCTATTTTCCTAAATTTTATTGATTTAGTTTAGACAAAATTTTATAATAATTCCAAACTTTTTTTGCTTTGAATAAAAAATACACAAATTGATCAACATGCATTAACGATGTTAAATTGATTAAATATTGAATAAATTTATCGATTTATAAATCATTTTAATAATTAAAATAATATATTAATTTATGAATATTAAAATAATAGATATATTAATTGGGTTGGATGGTTTAGGGATTTGGTTATTTCCATCTCGACAACCGACAACTAAAATCTGACCTATAATAGCACTATCGAGAAAACAACCATCCAACTCAATTATAGATCTATAATTTTGTATCCATGACGTTTTTAAAACTTTAAAGCACATATAGAAGCGATCAAATATCTCATGTCCTCCACTATCCTCAATGGTTTGCACTTCCACTGATGAACCCAGATATGAATTCTTAATTTCAGCCTCATAATCCTGTAACCTAGCAATTTCTTCATCTCTTTCTTTCTGAATATACTCTAATGTTGCCTCTTTGCCTTTTGACACTTGTTTATTGACACTACCAACTTGTATTTCTTTTTTATCAACTGTTGCATCTTTAACTTATTATGTAGTTGGGCATCATATTATATTTTTTTTATTGTTTCGTAATCGTTAGAATTATGTGTTCATTCATGTTGAAGATATTTTAGTATAATTTAAAGTATTTTTATTTTAATATTTTTTTATAAATCATCAAAATGTAAATATAATAACCAAAATAGACTGAATGTACAATCTTTAGGGGGGGGAGGGAGGAATAGGCGGAATGTATAATCTTTTGGGGTAATATACTAATAGTTCAGGGGGAATATACGAGAAATCATATAGGTTGGAGAGAAAATATATTAGAAGTCATATAGTTCCTGAGGAGGGAGGGGGAGGGGATAATAGGTTGGACGTTATATAGTTCTAAGTTAGAAGTTATCTAATCTCGGGGAGGAGAGAATAAACTGGAGGTTATAGTTCTGAGGGAGAATAAACTAGAAATCATAGTTCAGAAGAAATAAATTATTTTAAAAAGATTAAACAAAAAATTAATAAATATGTAAGAAAGAGAGAAATATGATGAATATTTAAAATTTAAAAGAAAATAGAATTAATAATGATAGTTTATGAAGAATAAAATGAGAGAAAAAGTTCAAGGGATATGATTAAAGTATGATAATTTAGGAATAAATAAATCTCTTTTTATAAATTTTAACGATTTAGTTTAGGTAAATTTTATAATAATTCCAAACTTTTTCGCGTTGAAGTAAAAAAATACACAACTTGATCAACATGATGTTAAATTAATTAAATATTCAATATATTATATATTGATCAATTTATAAATAATTTTAATAATTAAAATAACATACTAATTTATAAATATTAAAATAATAGATAAATTCATAAATAAATATGTAAAAATATAATTAATATAAGTTTCTCTCGTTTTACCATATTTTCTTTTTAATTTAGTTAAAGATTTAATTTATTGGATTTCATCAATATACTATAGATAGATGATACACAATAAAATATAATTTTAAAATAGATAGTTTAATTTACTATTAAACCAACGTGTTATGTGAAAGTTTTAATATAAAATATTATATCGCGTAACATACTTTTGTATTATAATTTTTTTATTTTAATCGTTCAGTTTCATGAGCATATAATATATATTTCTCTTCAAACTCTAACTTATATAAATGTTCAAAATAAATACTTAAATTTAAGACAACAAAAAATTTTATATTTCTAACTAATTTATCTTGCATCAATTATCATTTTATTAGTATTATTTTTACTCGAATTGTGTACAATTTGACCCGATTTTGATTTTCGTACCATTAAAACTCAAATCAATATGAAATTCAAAACATTAAACCGAAATTTAACCAAAAATCGATTCTTATCGGTCTGTTCGATTTTTAACCCGAAATTAGTATTATTTTTACTCGAATTATGTAAAATTTGACCTAATGTTGATTTTCATACCAATAAAAACTCGAATCAATATGAAATTCAACAAATTTAAACCGAAATTTAAAAAAAAATTTATTCTTATCGGTTTGTTCAATTTTGACCCGAATTTAGTCTTATTTTTACTCGGATTGTGTATAATTTGATCCAATTTTGATTTTCGTACCATTAAAAACTCAAATCAATATGAAATTCAAAATTTTAAACTGAAATTTTAATAAAAATTAATTCTTATCTGTTTGTTCGATTTTTAATCCGAAATTAGTATTATTTTTACTCGAATTGTGTATAATTTGATCTAATTTTACTATTTCGGTGTATTTTCGTTAAGAATCGATTTTTTTATTAAGTTTAGTTCGGTTAAAGTTTCATATTGATTCGAATTTTAATCGGGTAAAAATTAAAATTGGATCCAAATTTTGGTTAAAATTGGTTTCAAATTATAACCATAATTAATTATAAACCCTGTCAAAATTGGACCTAAGTGCTAGTCAAAATTAAGTCTAAATCGGGTCAAAATTGAGTCTAAATCAGGTCAAAATTGACTCTAAATCGGGTCAAATTGAGTCTAAATCGGGTCTAAATTAATTTCGAGTCGGGTCGGATCGAAATTGGGTAAACCCCGGATTGAAATTGAAAGATTTAACATAATTTTAAACGGAATGGGTGATAGACAGAATTTTTAAATATGAAAGGAGAATATGATGTTGACCGAAATATGAGAAAGAATAAAATGAGTGTGAAATATAAAAAAGGAATAGGCAAAATAGATAAAAATGAGGGGAAATAGGAGTTTGTTCAATCAGCAATTTCGTTGAGATGTGTAATACATATACATATAGTCACACACATATATATACCTCTGTGTATGTATATCACATATATTATTTATCAAGAAAATATAAGCGAAACCTATCACAGTAAAAAGCTAAGGTTCGTGGACCGACCTATGGAAACAATCATTACTCAAAGACAAGAGAAACCAATGCATAAGCAAATCAAAGAACGTAATATAATTATCCAATAAAAAAGATTCGCCTAGTTGGCTTTAGATTCATTTATAAAAATATACAGCTCCTTTTACTCTTATTTGTTTGATAGCCACAGAAATATATAATTAACCATTCTATCAAACTATATTATTCCAATAGGTAATTTACCTTTTAAACACCAGAATTCACGTGACCCTCTCTTTCTATGAAAAAATTCTCTTTCCTACACTCGCCTTTCACACTTGCTATGATTACATTTCTCACCCTTCCAAAATTTCTTCTCTTCTACTTAAATATATATATATAGAGTATATTTATCTTTTGCTGGAATTCTGTTGCTTTTAATTCTAAATCTTTTTACTTTTCCTAGCCAAGCATATCCATGTGTGTATATAAGTAGACACTCATAAACAGTGGAAGATAAAACAGAGAGAAGGGTAAGGAGAAGGAAAAGAAGAGTGAGAAAATGGTTAGGTTCTTCTACTTCTGGTTAGTGGTGATAATGCTCAAGGCGTGGTGGGGGTACTATGGTAATTTTGTAGAGGATACCCAGAAGAAGATCTGGTGGTGAAGTTGCCTGGACAACCAAATGTCGAGTTCAGACAATTCGCTGGTTATGTCGATGTCGATTTCAAATCTGGTCGAAGTTATCTAACATATACATATTTGAAATCGCCGAAGCTGAGACTAAAGTTGATGATAAACCCTTAACCCTTTGCCTCAATGGAGTGTTAGAAATTTTATTCTAACATCGATTCATATAAATATAAGTATTAGATAATTGTTATTGAGGTACACACAGCGGTGATGATTAATGTCGTATTGAAGAGACAATTATCGGGTGAAAATCTCTCCGTGTCATTCCGCAATTATAGAAATCTAATGATAGTTTTGTGATTATTTACAAATTGAGGATTTATTGTAATTAATGAGAATTTAAAGGGTATGTAGCAAAAGACATGTCTTTTAGGACATGTCTTTTCATTATTAAAAAAATGTCTTAATACCTTTTGAATTGATTCACCGTAACAACAATAATTACAAAACAAACAAATATACAAAAGGAAAACTCTCTTATATCATCAAAGAGAGAGATTGAGGGAGATTTCGGAGGAATAGGCATTGGAGAAAGATTCACCGAATGCAAATCATAGAAAATTCAAGTAAGTGATTTAATTATTATTTGGTTGATTTAATTTCCTATTAGAATATCGATAATTAATTCCGCATATAGGATTATCGAATTTTCTTACATGGAGGTATTTTCTTTTTCTTTTTACTTTTCTTTGTGTGCACACGCTCTCTCTCTCTCGTTGCTCTTACTGTTTGATTGAATTCTTCGACTCAGAGTGTCATTTCTGAAAGTCCTATGCCAATTATGTAATATTTGAATAGTTATGGGTTTAAGTTGTAATTATTAAAGAGTTAATAATTATAAATAAGCGTTTTACGAGGTTTCGAAAACATACGATTCTAAACCTAGAAACCCTAGCCGTCAAAAAAGAGAAAAACCCGAAGAACGAAAACAGTTTTTCGTTCTTCCGAATCCCGCATCTAAGCAATCCCGATCTCGGCGTGGATACGCGTAGAGGGCTTGTACCATCAAGCCTCACATCCGATCATCGATTTCAACGCAACAGGTATCATAGAAATTGTTTCTAAATTTTTTTATCGTTGAGATCTGTAAAAACTAATCCGAACATGACTAGATCTATATTCGGGTTGATTAAAACACGTTTCCGCATAATCAAATCAACCCTACAGTGGTATCAGATCGTCTGGTCGTATGTTTAGGATTTGTTTTTCGAATTTTTATGAAAATCGGATTGAACAAAAATGTGAAAATCCTATATGCGGAATTTTCACGCTACGCGCGCGCGCACCAGAAATTCACGCCGTCGCGTGAAAAAGAAAGCAGGGCGGCGGCCGAACCCTAGCCGGCCGCGCGTTCGACGCCGGCGTCAGGCGACGGGCGACTGGCTACCCTGAACCACCGCAGGCGACCGCAGGCGTGAGACGACGGGCGGCTTCGCGCGGGCTGGAGGCGACGCGAAACGTTCGTGCGCGAGGGAGACGAGCTGGGTTTGGGTCAAGCGCGAGGGAAGTCGCACGGCGTCGCACGGCGTCTGACGTCGAGGTGCGCGGCGACCGAGGACTCGCGGCGAGCGGGCGATCCAACCGGCGGATCGTGACGGGCACGAGCGGGCTAGAGCGGCGAGTCGCAGGAGGAGCGGTTCGAGCGAAAGAGGGAGTCGAGCGAAAAGGGGTTTCGCGATGCCGGTGACTCACGGCCGGACGACCGGCGCTTCGGAAGCGCCGTGACCGGCGGCACTCTCAGCTCGACCGAGCGCTTCCCTCCGGCGGCTCCTCCGGCGGAGATAGGGTATTAGGGGCGGCGGCTAGGGTTAGGGTAACCCTAACCCTAAAAAAAAAATTAAAAAAAAATTTTAAGATTAAAATTAGATGAATTTTAATTTTAAAGTAGTAATAATTGAGTTATTAAAGTTTTTTAAACGATAAATTGTTTATCGTTAAGTTTTTTCTTTCACCGTAGACGTTTTTGAATAAATTTTCATTTACATGGTACGGCCTGACTACCAGGAGGCATGTAGTTCGAGAATACGATTCGTACGTCTATGACATGAGATGTCGAGTGGGAGGAATCAATTAGTTTTTGTAA